>OY284482.1:34349783-34457632 GCA_958336345.1 Dorcus parallelipipedus
AGATAGCAATACTCGCGACCTTAGTGCAATTTAGAGAGCAGCGAGATAAAGAAAACGAATTAAGATCGAATCGTACGCGATTAACTGATAATGAAATTAGAAATAGATACAACGAAATTTAGCAAATTAATTGCAAACAGAAGTCGTTTAAGTACACATCATGAAGAAGCTTAAAATATAGCCACATAAAAATTTATAATTTTCATTTAATACGTTTGAGAATTGTTCAGTTATTTAATTGCAAAATAAAGCAAAAAAAATCGATGGATAAATCCAATAAAATGTACTAAGGTCGCGAGTCTGGCTATCTACTACCGCGTCCACCTACCGCTCCTGTTTGCGCGCTCCTGCTGAACTCGATATAGTATTTAATATATAAGATGGATAATCTGATAAGGGTGCTATAAAATTCAATTTACTAAAACGAAAACGTATATGGGGTCAAAAAAATCAAAACTGATAGTAGAATTCGCGAAACACCACCCCTTTTCAAAAAACCGCCCTAAGTATAAAAAATGTACCAAGGTCGCTCTCTATGCTCGTCTGCGTCCCCCCTCTTCGGCTGTTGCTTGCGCGCGACTCTTGTCTTAAGCTTCTGGTTATTACTGAATGATAAGATGTGGAAGGCACATACCATCTACTTTACTTACCTTAATATTGTAGTAAAAGTGATGATGATAATGATAAGACACACACAGACACCGCAGACGATACGTACTCTCTCGCAGTTATAAACAGAATGATGAACAAATTTATTTACTACCCAAATTTATAGATTTCAATAGAAATGAACCAACCAATCACATTCGAGGATTTCTGTATCATTTGAACACATTGCTTCGCAATTTTCGTTTCTCAGATATTTCAGTTTGAAACAGTTAAGTAGTGTAGTGATTCCTAAATCAGCTTGAAAGAAAATTTGCTTCATGATGTGTACTTAAACGACTTCTGTTTGTAATTAATTTGCTAAATTTCGTTGTATCTATTTCTAATTTCATTCTCAGTTAATCGCGTGCGATTCGATCTTAATTCGTTTTCTTTATCTCGCTGCTCTCTAAATTGCACTAAGGTCGCGAGTGTTGCTATCTGCTAACACGTCTCGACAAGTATTAACATTCCTGAAACCGCGAGCGCCTCCGCCCACGCGTTCATCTTATTACACATCTCGAACTGATACGAGCAATTGATCCCAACGGTCGAGCGGTGGCTTAGGTGGAAGGCTCACGAACGTCGAGGAACGAGTTCGAAAAAGGATATCATTCACCGCGCGCGTCGTTAATATTACACATCTGGAACAGATACGAACAACTGACTGAACGGCCGAGCGGCTTAGGTGGACGCCTCACGAACGCCGAGGAACGGGTTCGAATCTCTCTCTGGACGGAGGAAAAAAATTCGTTATTTAGAAATATCTTGAAATAAACATCTATTAGCGTTGGTCATAATAAGTCTACGCGCTATTTAATACATATGATGAGGCGAAGAAAAAAAAATCAAAAATTAAGGTAGAATTCGCGAAACACCCCTCCGTTTCCAAAAACCGCTGTAACTATGCCCAAAAATGTACCAAGGTCGCGAGTCTAGATATCTACTGCCGCGTCTCCCCCTCTCGCTCAGGCTTGCTCGCGTCTCGCTTCTGCTGCCGCTTGCGCGCGAGCCCGCTCCCCCTTCTCACCTCACCCCCCCTCACCACGATCCCCGCAAAAATTGCAATCTCGAGGCCTGTGTTAAATCTTATGGGAAATTGGTCCCGAACCGGCATAGCCTATCTACTGGACTTTTTTGAAATTATTAAAATTCGGTCCTACCAATGTTTAAGTCGTTCGGTATTTGGACATTTTAGAAAGCCGGACAGACGGCTTTAATTTTGAGTACAAAAGTAGGGCATATCCTCCTTTTGTCGGACAAATGGTAACCCTAAGTTTAGCAGAGGAGTAGTAAAGTAGTGATGTCAATTTAGTAATAAATTAGTATCTATTAAATAAGCATCAGTACGTAAACTAATTAACTTATTATGGTAATGACGGTAATGACTTGTCATATTCCTGAAGCCAAACTGATTATTAAATATTATTATTACTAGATTTCGGACATTTCGGAGCGTTGCCATCGTAACGCAATACGAGAACCAATGAAAAGTGCCCTGTGTAACCATGGCAACTCTCTGAAATGTCCGAAGTCTGCTTATTACATACATATATAAAACACAAACAAAAAATTCTACGAAAGTGTAAATACACCTTCATAGTTGCATTAGTTTTAGTTATTCACTTCATAAACCTCTATAACTTTATAAATACTTTTTCCTATTGATTGTTTTTAAACTAGAAGGCGTAAAAGTTATAGCGTTGCCAACCTAAGAGGTAAATCCTTTTTAAAGTATTTTCTTCAAATTATAAAGGAATTTGTTTTCCAAAAAAAGTATTCCCAAGTTTTTCTTTTGGTTTTCCCCTTTTGTCAATTATGTTTCCGAATTTGTCAAATGACTTTCCAATCCGCATGCCTACTGTACTTTGAACGGATTGGAAAGTCATTTGACAAATTAGGAAACACATTTGACAAAAGGGGAAAAGCAGTAGAAAAAGACATGAGTCAAAAGTAATACGAATACATTTTGCAAAGCTTCTCAAAGTATTTATAAAAATGACAATTATGTATGTTTTAAAAACTATTTAACTATTTATCGGTTTACTGTAAGACATCTCTTGACACTTCACGATAGTCTTCTTTTCATTTGTTTCTATGAGGGTGGTTCACTGGCTCTTGTTTGTGTATACTGAAAAACCATCATCCAATCATCCATTGAGCTTTGAGTTTCAACTACGAGTTATTCTTGGACAGTCACAATAAAGTGGCTTGCGTTGTTATAAGTAGAGTCCGACCGATTAATCGGCTACGGCTTCGGCCAAAAATTGCACGTTCGGCAAAATAATCGTCTAAAAGGTTCATTTAATAAACGGGTATAGCGGACAAGTGTAGGCATAGTTTTATACTGTGCAAGTATAGCTTCAGTTTCACAAATTAAAGAATTTTAAAGACTGTATATTTTTAATACAAGAAAACTGCGTTAAAAAAATTCAATTCAATATTGTTGATTTAATAAAACTATTACAACTCTCAAACCCAACTTGATCGATGACATATTAAAGTGAACTGGAAAATTAAAATGATAATTTCCTATTTAATTTGACATGCCAGTAACAAAGTTTACTTTACAAAGCTTCGTCATTCTCTTAGCATTGGTCGGACTGTAGTTATAAGGCATCCAACGTGGCGCCATCTATTGAAACATGCCGAAAGCTTTTCGTTTCGTTTGTTTTAATTTCATTAATTTTAAATTCATTTGTTTTCATTGAAACAGTTTCTTTTGTTTAATTTATTAATCTACTGAATTGTGCTGTAAAATCGATTTTTTTGTCTTCCTATTTTATTATTTCGATTTTAAAAAAATTCTGTTGTGTACTTAAGTTTCTTTTGCTTCATCAGCGCTCTTTATATTTTATTTTTTGAATTTATTAATCTATTAGATTGTGTTTTAAAATCGATCGTCTTTGGTTTTTATTATTGTTATTTGTTTGAATTACATTATTTTTGAATTTTGATTATCGTCATTTAAAATTTATCATTAATCTACTGAATTGCGGTGGAAAGTGAGTCAGTCAGTTCTCGTCTCGCGTCTGCATGTCGTCGTAGATAACAATGTTGAAAACACGGCCGAATTTTCCAATAGCGTTATTGTGGACATAATTCTAATTTACGGCAAATGTAGTCAAAATGCGTTGGCTGCAAGACGTTTGTATGCACAGCCAGCGTAACCGAGATCACCCTTTGCCAAATAACAGATCCCTTGTGTCAGTTGTGCAGTTTGTTGTTTGGCAAATTATTCGTGAGGAACAATTACCCGTTCCATTTTCAAAGAGTGCAGGCTCTGATCCCGCAGATTACATCCAACGCATGCGATTTTGCCGGGAACAGACGAGCAATCCGAACTTTGTTAAAAACATTCTCTTCACCGACGAATCAATGTTTACAAGGGATGGTATGTTTAATCTTCACAACATGCACGTGTGGGCAGGTATGTTAAATAGCACTTTAATCGGTAGGTTTACGTCTCGTGCAGGAAGGAAATTTCGAACACTTATTGTGGGTGAAAGTCACCCGCCGTTGTGTCTAGCGACGTATGAATTTTAATTTTTTTTTTCGTTTTAATTTTGGTGCATTCGTGAGAATATCTGTAACCAAATACTGTTACGGTATAAATCGAAACAAAGGGCATAGCTTAAATATTATATTAGAAATATGACTAGACAAACATTAATTATACAAATATAACTTAAATACTCACATCCTTAATTCACAACACAAATCAAAGTACAAGAAGTTACACGCTGTATTGACAGCTGATTATAATCTTATCTTTTTATGTAGACCGCGTGGTTTTTATAGAAAGTGCAACTCGAGCAATTCCGAGTTGTTACGAGACCGGAAAGAATCGACAAAATACGAGATAATTTAACCTTTTAATTTAAGTTTTAACTTGTTCAAGGTTTACCACCTGCATCGGACGTCGAGGTCATTTCCGTTGGCGCCGCTGAGATGAATTTTCTCTTATCTCAAGTTTCCTAAATGATTCTAATATTTTATTTTACTTCTCTCTTGTCACAATACGACAGAATGTGGCCAGTGCACGATCTGTTCCTAAAATTAATGTTATACAGCGGTTTGCATCTTCAAAGATGTCTTCGCCATCATGGTGCTGAGATTAACCTTGCAACAAAGAATGTCGTAAAGAACATCTGCACATTGCATCATCAAACAGTCGCTGAGGTCACTCACGGACACCTGCACCCGGCCTAAGAAGCTCAGTACAGAAGTTTTTTTTTGGCATTTTTTTAATGCCAACTTGCAACTTAGTTGCAAGCAGTGTTATAACAGATACATTTTTCAAAGTATCTAGATTCAGATACAGATACTTACCCTAATTTGTAACTCGTTACAGTTACATATACTTCTTTTTTAAAAGTAACTAGATCCAGATACAGATATAGTATAAATGTATCTAGATACCTTTCAGATACTTTTAGATACATACATAAATGTGTTACATAATAATAAAAATAATAATTTCAATAAAAAAAACTGACAAAGCAACAAAGTTTGAAACTGATAAATGTCAAACAGAGAGAACAATTATGGTTTTATGACATTAATAAAATTACACTGAAGAGTAGTATAGTCGTCCCAGTTTCGTAGCGGTTTTATTGCCCTGCCAAAAAAAGCGACCGCAGGTCGGTCTCTTTGAAGTTGTTTTTTATAGCAAACCGATAGAGAACTTGGACGACTATATACAGGGTCTCCCAAATAGAGTGCCATATTAAAAGTTTTCAGGGAAGGTAATATACAAACATTCTGAAAATTAGTACACTGCCCTAAGGGAAAGCGATCTTTGAGACTAAAATATTTTCATTTTTATATCACTTCCGGTTATACCGGAAGTCGCCGTCAACTTTCTTATTTTAAATGGGATGCTATACTTTTTATTGCAAATTCTGATTCTACACATTATTTTAAATAAAAAATGTTAAGACTTCCCTATACCTAAATGTAACCGATTTTGAGATATCTTCAAATTTATTTAAAAAATTGTTTTGATGACCTTTCATTCAAGACAATGTATTCACCCCAATTTCAAATTTAAAGATTGAAGTGACATGTCGTTTAAAAGTATAATGTTCAGACTTTCAAATCATATCCTAATTATCCCTGAAAAATTCATAGGGTGGTCACAATATGGTGTCGAAGATCATTATGTTTAACTGCCCAAAACTCAATTTTCGTAAATGGAACACCCTGTATATTTTTACATCATGAGATGCAGAATCAAATTCAGTTAAGCAGATCGCGTTTGCGGCTCTTGTGCAGCAATTGTGATTGGCTCATTAAAAATTATAGCTAATCACAAATGCTGCACGCTGGCTATAATTATGAATGAGCCAATCACAAATGCTGTACGAGAACCGTAAAACACTATTCGCTTAGCTAGGTAGGTAGTTTTACTGATTTATCCATTGAGGAAGTTTATTATAAAAAGATATTGCATAATATAAAGATTTTTTCATTAACGTTTAGCCTGTGTATTGGAAAACTGTACTTTTAGTTTCTTGTAACATAATGTGAGATGGCATTTTTAGTTTTATTTAATTTTATCTGTGTATCTAAATGCTTAGATACATACATAAATGTAACTAAATACAGTTACAGATACCAAGTACTACAATGTAACTAGTTGCAGATACAGATACACTGAAAGTATCTAGATACTGTATCTAAATACTTGTAACTAGATATGTTACAACACTGGTTGCAAGGTTAATCTCAGCACCATGATGGCGAAGCCGTCTTTGAAGATACAAACCGCTGTATAATTTTTGTTTATATCAAAATTTTAGTAAAAGAATTGGTGGAAAGAGTTTGTTTATTTGTGTGTAAAGATTCCTGCAAATTTGAATTAAGCCATGGTGTAAAATTCTGGTGTAAAATTACAATCTCTCTCTCACTCTCGTCGTGATATCTTTGTAAATAGATAAATCCCTTTTCTTTTATCTTTTAACCCCCGTCCCTTACAATCAGTGTTTTTTTTAAATCAAAAATAATCGATTTAAATAAAAACCCCTTTTTCTTAACTTCTCGTATACATTTCTAAACAAATAATAAGAAATCAGAAGGATAATTTGTAATTTGGTTTAAAAATTCATGCGACTTGTCTCTACGACAAGAGGATTAAGTCGTTTGTAATGTTTACTACTTCATCGGTTTATTTTTCCAAATAAAAATGTCAAATTTCATTAAAATTTTCTATTTTATTGATAACTTGAAACGAATAAAAATCATCATTGAAAATTTGTTTAATAATATGATTGCAGTCGAATAGAACCCTGTATATCTTGTGAATCTGTAATGATTAGAGTTAAGAAAAACCCTGTACACGCGTGAATAAAAAGTAAGTAACATCGAAGGTAGAGCCGTCCTTATAAGTTTTGCAGAAAATAGTTTTAAGTAAAAGTTAAATAGATATTTGCTTGCCATAAACTGGCGTTCTTCTTTTTTTCTATGGCATCACAAGTAGTATAAATTAAAAACGTTTTCGGTTTAAATAAAAGTACATTCAATAACGAATTGCAGTAACACTTCCTATAACTAATTTATAAGTCTAAAAATAATTTATGTCGCGCAATATTTATTTATTCATACGGTGGCGGCGTTAGGTGGCTGGAATAACTGACCTGACTCACAAAATCATTTACCCTTGAATAAAATTCTAAAACGTCTGTGTTTACAACTTTTCCGAGAAATTTATGGCGGGCAATTCAATTATTGCAGACACGTGTTTGGGAATGCAGACAAAGTGAAGTTTATTGTTACAGCTGATAACTATGAGAATGAAATTTATGGTCGCTATAAAAATGTGTGGCGGCGGCAACTAGCTATTCATATTGGTATTTATAAACATCGTACCTATCACATTCTAAAAATAGTTGTCAGTGATACTCTAACGGTTTCACCATACGATTCTTATAAACATAACCTAACTGTTAAACACCTATTTAATTACGATTTTCTACAAAATGGATAATAAAACGCAATTAATGAAATAAAACATTTATTTTATTACCGATCTATTTTATGCCTCGAAGATGTAAACAAAGCCTTTGATAGTTGACGCTGTTGACAACTCGCAGTTATTCGTTTTTATAAATGGAATAGCACCAAAAATATTATTATTATTCAAGGTCGCAAGATACGTATTAAGCTACGACGTGGTGTCATAAAATAAAATTGTGTTTAACGAGAAGTATTTCGACAGGAAGACCGAATGATTCAACGTCAATTTTTAAAGGACAAAAAAAAGCATTGCATAAATTCCTGAGAATTTTGGAGAGTTCCTCGAACCTGGCAACAACGAGGCAGCTGACATTTGTTTCAATTCAAAGCTTACGATAATTAGCGGTAACAGATTCCAAAAAGTGACTCATGTTCTCTTTCAATAGAAAATGAGTGTTAATATAACAATTTAATTAGAACAAAGTTGTTTTCCTTAAAAAACAATGCCAAATATTACACTAACACAACCAAACAAAAATAAATAATTTAAGGCACGCAACTGCAGTCAAAATGTTTTTTTTTCTCGTCAGTGTGAACGCAGCCTAGGGCTGAAATTTCTTTCTAAATTAAAATCGCGTTCCTTTTCAAATAAAAAACGCATTCATGAAAAGAAAAGGTTCTGAAGTGTGTCCTGGTAAGAAAAAATGCACAAAAATTTTATAAGAACAAAATTATTCGATAATGGAAGGATCTTAAAATGTACCCTGAGGCCTCATGAATCAAAACCACTTTAATTTTCAGTAAAAATACGTTTTATAAACGATATAACTATTTTAGAAGCTATTTTATAATTGGAAGAAAAGTAAAATAATACTAGAGTGTACCCCGAGGCATGAAATATCTCTTCAAATCAAAACTATGCACCTGTTTCAGTGAAAAACGCATTTGTGATGGCAAACGGGTTTTATAATAAACATTTTATTGAGCATCCTGAAGACGTCATCAGCCGGTGCAGCGAAACATTGAGAAGGTTTTCATGAGAAATAATAATTTTATAAAAATAGAATCACTTTTAATAACAAAAAGGGTCCCAAAATGTACCCTGAGGACTCATGAAATTTCTAATCCCCAAAACGACATTAATTTTCAGTAGAAATATAAATTTTTTTAAATGAAACGACTATTTTATAAGCAAATTTATGATTGGCATAAAGCAAAAATTCCTAAAGTGTACCCTGAGGCATGAAGCTTCTCTTCAAGACAAAACTATGCTTCTGAAAAACGCATTCATGAAACGAAACGGAAAAGTTCTAAAACGTGCCCTGGTAAAAAAATGTATAAGAACAAAATTACTTAATAATAAAAGGCTCTTAAAATGTACCCTGAGGCTTCGTGAAATTCCTTTGTACCGAAACCACAATTAGTTTTCAGTAAAAGCATGTTTTATACGCAAATTTATAATTGGGAAAAATTAAAAGGGTACTAAAGTGTACCCTGAGGCATATTTCTCTTCAAGGCAAAATTATGCTTCTGTTTCAGGAAAAATGCATTTGTGTGGCAATTTTATAAGCCAAAAGTCGTTTTACGAAAACGAAAAGCTCTGAAGTGTACTCTGAAAAGACGCGTCTTATAAATAAAAATTTTACTCAGAGTCCTGAAAATGTCATCAACCGATACAGCGACACATTGAAAACAAAATCATTCAATAATTAAAGGATCTTTAATTGTACCCCGTTCAGAGCCTTCTCGATAAAGATTCTTTTTTGCAATTTGTACCGAATACTTTACTTCAGATGATTTGCTTGCATTTGTCAATAATTTCGTAACAATCATAAAACTATAAAGCACTTTTATAAGAGTACATATTTATTTCGTTAATCCTGCTACTCTTTCTTAATAAAGGAAGTATCGCGGTTTTGGGGATAATTTTTGATTAATTATTTCCGGAAAACTAAAGTACATAGAATACTCTCGAATGTCGTTTCTTCTAATGATTTTATTTCGTCTGGTTAATTAATTAACAGTCGCCTTGTAGGTACATGTGTTTTAAAGACTGTTACAATTAGAATATTTTTTTATTTTTTCAGAAATCTGATAATTTCTGTATTAAAAAAATATATGTATGTTCCACACGGTTACTTGAAAAACTGCAATTATTTTTTTTTATATCAAAAATTGCACAATTGTCAAACGTCTTAATACATATCTTAATTTTAGAAAGTCTACTCAATTTTCTTAATTTAATGAGATTTTTTTAAATCATTTTTTTTTAAATTTATAAGTTTTCTTTGTTTTTTGTCGATCGTCTTTTGTTTTATTTTACATTAAAAACTGCACAATTGTCAAATGATTTAAAACATATCATAATTTTAGAAATTTGGACCCAGTTTTGTTTATTTAATGAGAATTTATTTATTTTTACGTTATTTCTTTTTCTTCTAAATTTTACAAATTTTCTTTATCTCTCGATCGTCTCTTGTTTTATTTTACGTCAAAAAATTGCACAATTGTCAAATGTCTTAAAATATACCTTAATTTTAGAAATTTAGACCCACCTTTGTTTATTTAATGAGAATTTCTGTTTTAAATCATGATTTTTAAAAATAAAAATCGCTCGATTAAAAACATTTTTTTTTAATGATAAAAGGTGTTTTATATACGAGTATTAATATCGGTTTATACCAAAATTTATTAATATCTACATTGGATGTATCTAAAATAAGCTCGCATACGACAATGAGTCCCAATGACAAAACAACTATAAAAGCTTCGCTTTAGCCTTTGCATTCGCCTTCAAAAATTTACATTTTATGTAAATTGCATATTGATTTTTTTTTTTGGATAATCTGCAATTGACATAAATATTTGTCTGTTTTAAGTTAATAAACCAATCTACGATTGTTGCTACGATTGCTGGTACTGTGTACAGTTTTAAATATGCTTGTAAATCTGGATTATTTCGTTGTACATTTGGTTTACACGGGGTACACTCTGTATATTCAGGTCGAATGTTTTTTCAATTTTCTTCGTCAGTATTTTAAATGTATTTATTTAAAGCGAAGAAAGATAAAATTTAAAACGTGACTGAAGCCCTGCTCGAAGCGTAGAATTTTGCAGAACATACCCGCTCTTATCACGACCGGCGCCGCTCTGAAACCTCTTATTTCAACAATTTAGAAAATTTTCGCGTATTCAGCAAATGGAAGCGAGTGTGTACGTTCACTGGGAAAAATAATGAAAATCGCACCATCTGCCATCTGTCGGTAATTATTCTCTGTTTGGAAGCACAGATCGAACGATCTGTTTGGTCATATTGTCATGATAAGATAATCTTAAGCCTTTACCATATCAAGATACGAATCATATTACGTTTTCCCTTATATCAAGCACTCGCTTGCAGGGCAGGATATTGGCGAACTACCAAACACTCCACCAAACGCCGGCCTCAAGGACTGATTCAGAAGTCACAAATAAAATTTACCAAATACATTAAACCGATCGCATTAATGAATACTGTGGAAACTGCCTGTCGACTGTTTCCGACCATGCAACTCATTGATTAACAACTAATCAATTACTACCCATTTGATTTACAAATTTCCCTTTCTATACCACCCGTGTCACAAAGTGCGTTTCCAAATGTTCGGGTCCAAAGATCGATGTTATTAAAATTGTCAGCGTCACATTTAATGAGCGAGCACTTTAATTTTTTGGAATGAAATACGAACTGTTGTGTAGCATTCTTAAGTAAGTTCAAACAACTTAGTTTTCATTCGTCCGCTTGGAATTCCCTCTATTAAAACGTTAATTTTTACATAAGTCCCATCGACCGAAAAGGAACTTGACGTGCAAGCTAAGCAGACGTCGGTAATTCGTGCTAGACAACTTCCGCGGCGATTAAGCCTGTGTCGATGACCGTACTTGTGAAATGCTAACTAAACAGTTTTTGTCAATTAAACCTAAAAGTACGCGCGCTAAATTTTGTGTAACTCCAAAAGTAAAAACGAATTTAGATAATAATTTTTCAAACGTGACAGTATACCAGACCAAATTCTCTATATTTATTTAATAATATATCGTATAGTATTTGTTTAAATCACACACACATTTACGATGTAATAGTTAAAAATATATGTATAACTTCATATGTTTTAGGTACGGCATAAACGGGCGTTCCTGTATTTTGAGAAGCATTTGCGAAAACGCCCTCGACTCTGTGTATCACAAAGCGAACGGCCTGTACGGTCATCTATTTCATATTTTCTTGACGTAAGTGTTACGTCTTGTAAGTGATTCGCAAAACCACGACGTTTAATTTTAGGCCTGATTATGGAGACGATGAATACGATGAGGACTTGGATGCCTGTTACGTCGACGCCCAAAGGGCCGGTAGATACGGCGTCGATTGTTTCACTTTGTATACAGACTGTCCCTACGGACACGGAATTTTGGATCATCTGACACAATTAGTATAGATTTAAAAAAAAATTGACAGGTTTTTATTTGAATTTAATTACCTTGTAAGGCGCTGTTTGCAATATATTTATTTCCTTTTGCGTGATACACCCTGTAGAAGCATCTTATTTTTGTTAATTTTTAAAGCGCAGCTTTTTTTTAGATAAAGTTAAACTAATTAATAAAAAAATGAACGCTTTTAATTAACATATTAAACGTAGTGGACTCTGATCGATATTTAATTACGGCGACGATACATATTTTATTTTGGACGAAACGTATTATGCTTTATGAATAATTGTCGGCAATGTTGAAATGAAACTTCTGTTAGCAAATTGCTATAAATGCTCTATTATAATTATACTTACATCGTTTTACAAGAGTAGCTAATTTTTATATTGGTTGTTTTAACAAAGTGTACGGAAATGGAAATTAACATGGAGTTTTTAACTTGATTATAGTAATTTCATTAACAGCAACTTATCCCTCTAATGTTTTCGAGATGAATCTAATTTTTAAAGCAAATAGGTACGGACGTTACTGCTACTGTTTTGGAGTAATTACGTGCTTAGAAAAGAATACGTAGAGCCATTAGTGGCACGATTCAAATGGAGTAAGTGCGAGTAAAATAGGTAATGAAACGCGAATCAAGGTTAACTGCTGCGTTGTTGCAGGACGTTAAAAGTCCTGCCGATTCTGGTGGTGGTTTTAATAATGAGTTCGTTTGCCGGAAGGATATCCAAAAGGACGAAGAGGTTTCTCGCCGTTTTTCCTGGCGGCGGAACATTTAAGGTAAGTCATTATTGGACAGGCAGTTCATTTTTTTTCGTTACCAAGACAATCAGTGCTATTCTGTAGCGTAGTGGTTTACATTGGCTACTGACGTCAGTGGTTAAATTCCTATTCAGTCAATACAATTTAACCACTGACGTCAGTAGCCAATGTAAACCACCACGCTACAGAATAGCACTGTTTGTCTCTTTTTTATTAAATATTTTCAAAGGACACTACAGATTGATCATCGGACAGTGATAGAACCTCTCTGAAGAAGGACTATAACGAACAAAGACGTTTCCATATTTATCGAATGTGGCTCTTATTGCCTCTTCCGACTAGTGTCGATAAAATTCATTTGCTTCAGGGGAAATCTATCGGTGTCTGCTTTATTGAGACAACGATTGATCATCGGACACTGATAGAACCTGCCGGAAAAAAGATTATTACGAACAAAAACGTATGCATATTTATTGAATGTGTCTCTTAAAACCTCTCCCGACTATTATTGATGAGATTCGTTTGCTTTGTTGATAATCTACCGGTGTCTGCTTATTGAGACAACCATTAATCATCAGACGCTGATAGAACTTGCTTCTCTATGAACCGGAAGAAGGACTTACATTAAACAAAGGCGTATGCGTGTTGAATGCCTCTCTCGGTTATTGTCGATGAGATTCTTTAGCTTTAGGCAAGATTCTATCGGTGTCTACTCATCGAGACAACAGTTGATCAAAGGACACTAATAGAATCTACAATAGGATCTACAATTAACAAAGACGTATACATCTCGCCTCTTCCAACTAATTGCTTTAAGGGAAATCTATCGGTGTCTGGTTTATTGAGACAATGATTGATCATCGGACACTGATAGAAGCTCCTGTAAGAAGGACTATAACGAGCAAAAACATGTATATTTACTGAATGTGGCTCTTATAACCTCTCCCGACTAATGTCGATGAGATTTGTTTGCTTTAGGAGAAATCTATCGATGTCAGCTTATTGAGACAACGATTGATCATCGGACACTGATAGAACCTCCCGGGAAAAGGATCTATTACGAACAAAGACGTACGTATACTTATTGAATGTGACTCTTAAAACCTCTCCCGACTATTATTGATGAGATTCGTTTGCTTTGTTGATAATCTACCGGTGTCTGCTTATTGAGACAACCATTAATCATCAGACGCTGATAGAACTTGCTTCTCTATGAACCGGAAGAAGGACTTACATTAAACAAAGGCGTATGCGTGTTGAATGCCTCTCTCGGTTATTGTCGATGAGATTCTTTAGCTTTAGGGAAGATTCTATCGGTGTCTACTCATCGAGACAACAGTTGATCAAAGGACACTAATAGAATCTACAATAGGATCTACAATGAACAAAGACGTATACATCTCGCCTCTTCCAACTAATTGCTTTAAGGAAAATCTATCGGTGTCTGGTTTATTGAGACAATGATTGATCATCGGACACTGATAGAAGCTCCTGTAAGAAGGACTATAACGAGCAAAAACATGTATATTTACTGAATGTGGCTCTTATAACCTCTCCCGACTAATGTCGATGAGATTTGTTTGCTTTAGGAGAAATCTATCGATGTCAGCTTATTGAGACAACGATTGATCATCGGACACTGATAGAACCTCCCGGGAAAAGGATCTATTACGAACAAAGACGTACGTATACTTATTGAATGTGACTCTTCAAGCCTCTCCCGACTGTAATCGTTGAGATTCGTTTGCTTCCTTTGTTGATAATCTATCGGTGTCTGGTTATTGAAACAACGATTAATTATCGGACGCTGATAGAACCTCCTTGTCTATGAACCGGAAGAAGGACTTACTATGAACAAAGGCGAATACTTGTCGCCGCATCCAACTAATTAGGTACTTTAAGGAAAATCTATCGGTGTCTGCCTTATTGAGACAACGATTGATCATCAGACACTGACAGAACCTCTCAGAAGAAGGACTATAACGAACAGAGATCTACCTATACTTATTGAATGTATTATTTACTTATTTCCCGACTAATGTCGATGAGATTCGTTTGCTTTAGGGGAAATCTATCGGTGTCTACTTTATTGAGACAACGATTGATCATCGGACACTGATAGAATCTCCCGGAAGAAGGACTACAACGTATAAAGACATGTATATTTATTGAATGTGGCTCTTATAACCTCTCCCGACTAATGTCGAGGAGATTCGTTTGCTTTAAGAGAAATCTATCAGTGTTTGCTTATTGAGACAACGATTGATCATCGGACACTGATAGAACTTCTCGGAGAAAGGATCTGTTATGTATATATACCAATTGAATGTGGCTTTTAAAGCCTCTTCCGATTATAATCGATGAGATTCGTTTGCTTTGTTGATAATCTATCGGTGTCTACTTATTGAGTTGATAGAACTTCCTTCTCTATGAACCGGAAGAAGGACTTACAATGCACATGAACAGAGACGTATACTTACTGAACGCCTTTCTCGAATATTGTCGATGAGATTCATTTGTTTTAGGGAAGACTCTATCGGTGTCTGTTCGTTGAGACAACTCACGGGAAGATCATCACTGGAAGTGGGTTGTCCAATGAGCGAAGTTATATATTGAATGTGGTTCCTATAGGTTTCTTCGATGAGTTTCGTTTGTTTTAGGGAAGATTCTATTTGAGACACTGATGTCAATAAACATAGGCGCTTGCTGTTAAAGTGTAGCTTCTATAATCCCATCCAGCTAAATTCGATCAGATCTGCTTGCTTTGGGGAAGAGTCTATCGGTGTCCGTTCCATTGTGACGTCACAGTCGGCTCATTCATTATCCACATTAGGTGGTTTATAATGATTGGCGCCCCTGATTCAATTAAAAAATATTTTTTATAAACACGCGAAGTCAGGAAATAATAGGCAAGGAATTTAGTGAGGGTGAGGTAAGAAAGAGAATTTGGAACTTAGACCCCTTTTAAAATTTGTGGGCATAAGGATATTAAAAATGAAAAAGAAGAAGAAGACTAATTAATATTCAATTAATTACGATTAAAAATAACGAGGTTTCTATTTCCAGTGTTGAACATGTGTATTTTTTTTTTGGTAGATAGTGTTTGGTCTTGCTATCCCAGTAAGTGCCGGACTCAAACAGTCGATAACAGCTTCCCTAAATTTTCAATTTCAATATACAGAACCGGACAATATCACGGAGCTACAACATTTCCCTCCAGTTGTATCAAGGTCAAGAGAAAAACGGGAAGAAACCGTTCCAGTTAGCGACAGGACCTTGGCTTACCAGGCTGCAGAAGACCTATTGAACAGGTAGCGTATAATTGTTGTCATCTATTTTGAGGTTATACTTAATCAGCTGGCGCTGTATACTGTTTTGAAAATTTCGAATGGTAAGGGGAATCAACCTTTTCTAACCAAGAGGAGCAACTTGTTAGTTACTAATAACTAGGAGTGATTTTCAATGAAATTAATTTTTTCTCACCAAACCATGGTAGTGGAGAGAGAGAAACGAAGCTTGGAACTTGATCACGCTAAGACATTTTTCTAACGTCGAAGTGTAAATGGGAGCGTGATACCAAATCTCGACAACAGCCCTCTTTTACTTAGTTTCAGTTTAAACCGAAAAGCCCCGATTAATTAAGATCGAAATCTATCTGCAGGTTGAATCAAGCCTCAGTCTACTCATTGCACACGTGTTCCAAAATGGATGCAGGTGTTTTTACGCTCATCGGTTAATTCGTTTGCAGGTATGGCGTTAACGGCCGAGCGTGTCTTTTGAGAAGCATATGTGAAAACGCGTTGAGCTCAGCGTACCACAGAGCAAATGGACTTCACGGTCACTTACTGCACATATTTTTAACGTAAGGCGTAAAAAATGCGGTGCACACATTTCTGTATGGACGTTTTAGGCCTGACTACGGAGACGGTGAATACGACGACGATTTGGATTGTGCTTATAGCGACGCTCAAAAAGCTGGAGCTTATGGCGTGGACTGTTTCACTTTATACCCCGAGTGCTTTTATGGACATGGTCTCTTAGATATAGTTTCTACATTGAATCAATAAAAGTTACTTTATATGCTAGTATTTTCCTTTCCAGTTCGACTGTGGTCTACCCAAGTCTTTTCAGGTATCTCCTTCTCCCTCGCACACTGACTCTGCCAGCAACAGACGATTGCCAGAGCACTTCTATATCTTCCACCGTGGTCGCTTGACATCAAACTAAACACTAAACAAATAAATTAAAGATGACAACATGAAATTTTAACAGGAAACAAATTCTGTTATTTTCAAGTCATTGGGAATTCCTTTTGGATTTGAACTTCATCCCCCTCGTACATATACGTCAGAAGGACTTTTATAAATCCAACTAAACGGTTCGAAACTTGAGAGAAATAGTTGCTTGTGTTAGCGGGTAGCGATACATAATGAACGATAGATGACGCCGTGTGTGTGTAATTGGTGGCAATTTGATCTAATTCCCTTATCGATTATCGTCCTCCGTGCACTCCATACGTTAACTGTCAACGTCTATTCACAGTTATACGTTAAACGTGCCTCGATATTTACGTTATTGACTCAGATGGTATGCAAATGAATGTGGCGTGTGCATATGTCATTAGAACGTAATTGGCTCTGTCCCGTGGGCATTAGGTCGGGGGACGCGGGAATGTTCAACTAATGTGCTCTTCATCGCGAGCTGGGGGCCTCTAATTCATTATTTACTTTTTCCGTTACGCGTTAATTAATCTAATGCGGCGTTTCAACGCGACCGTCGTCGGTATTTGATGATGATGGACTCTGTGTGTGTGTTTTAAATCATACTCTTTGGAGCTTTGAGGAAAAACATTTCATTTCTGTTTTTAACTTTATTAAAATATTTCTGTTTCATTCTGAAAATATTACACGGATGGTTTTTAAAGTTGTGGCGGATGCGCGGTGGGCACAACTCCACCTACATGCTCAAAAGATGTGTCTACCAACAAATGGTTTATTTACAATATATATACAAAATTTTTTGTGCAAATCGGTTTTGATTGCAGCGGATTTCCCGAGCAGGCTCTGTACAGCTGTTTCAGGCCTAGTTGGGCCTTCATCAGCAGAACCGTAGCCCGAGAACTCCACTACAAACCAAACCGATATGTCCTAGGGTTATTCGCCAATGCGATGTGAAAGTAATGGACATTCAAGTAGCGACATCTTTCGATCGCTTGTTGACCTGATATTGCAGTAGCTGTCAAAGCTTTGACAGCACATGGCCGCCTTGCATTGGAATGACTTATTATGTGGCGAACTGGCTTCAATTTGTCAATCCTACTGCAATATCAGGTCAACAAGCGATCGAAAGATGTCGCTACTTTAATGTCCAATATATATATACAGGTTGGGAGAATAATTATAACTCGAGGACACACCTAGGCGTGCGTACGCCTGATGGACCAAGCAAAGCCGTGGGTCCCTGAGATGAACGGCGCTCCGTGGAATGTGGTGATACTGTCACGATAGTAAATAAGGTATTTAATCTTTAAATGTATCGAAGAACTTTCGTCAACTCGTAAACACTCTGCGTATTGTGAAAACATAGATTCAGCGAATTGCGACAGTCACTAGGTTAAGAATGTTAAAAACTGTGCGATGCTAGATCCGTACAAATCATGTGTATAATATTATTTGTGTAACTATTTAAAGAATGCCTTTAATTCCGCCTCATGGCCGCACATCGCCAAGGCTCTCCAGGAGAAAGGCATCAGCAAAAACCTTAGGAAGATCATCCAGTCCTACCTGCAGGACAGGATCATAATCACTCCTACGGGGGAGGAAATGCATCTGTCGTGTGGGGTACCGCAGGGTTCGGTCCTTGGACCGACTCTATGGGACATTCTCTACGATGGCATACTCAGACTAGACCTGGGGCGGGATGTGACTACTGTCGCCTATGCCGACGATCTGGCGATAGTCATAACCGCCAAAACCACCACCTTGTTGGAGGAAAGAGCCATGTATGCGCTGTATAGGGCAAGGGCGTGGTTGGAGGATCACGACTTGGAGCTGGCAACGGCCAAAACTGAGATGATCATCCTGGCCGGGCCACGAAGACTGAAGACCTTGACCTTAAACCTTGAAGACGCAGCAATAACTTCAAAGGACTCCATTACTACCTTGGGGTACACCTGAATAGGAACTGCAAGATGACCACCCATGTAAGGAGAACATGCGAGAAAGCTAGTAAAGCCCAGATGGCACTAGCGAGGCTTATGCCAAACGTTGGCGGACCGAGACCAAAGAAGAGGAAAGTTCTGGCGGGAGTGATTACTTCTGTCATCCTCTACGCCGCGCCGATCTGGGCTACCGCCATGAAATACAAGCACTACGAGGCTATGTTGGAGACCGTCACTAGGAAAGCGGCCATACGCATCACCTCGGCGTATAAAACCGTTCCCACACAGGCAGTGTTGGCGATCGCGTCGATTCCGCCAATCAAGCTTCAGGTGGAGGAGCGGCTGGAGCGGTACAATGCCGGGAAACTAGAGGATAACGTAAGACCGGAAAACATCATGACTAAGTGGCAGCTCGTATGGGACTCATACCATGGGTGGGCAAAAACGTTAAAAAGTGGTGCGACAGGAAGCACGGGGAGGTGGACTTTTATACCACGCAGGCGCTAACGGGACACGGAGTTTTCGTTAGCTACCTGCACAAAATCGGTAAGACGCAATCTAGCAATTGCTGGTACTGCGAGGACGAAGATACGGCAGAACATACCATCTTTGCCTGCCCAAGATGGCAAAGGGATAGAGAAGAAGCGCGCTGCAAATGCGGAACTGAGATTACAAGAGAAAATGTCTCGGAGATCCTGCTTCGCAACGAAGAAGGCTGGAACGCAGTTACCACTATGCTCAAAAACATCATGAAGCAAAAGGAAAAAGACGAGGAGCAAAACCAAAACCGGACTGAACAAATACTGGAATAAGGCTGAATATATATAATAACTGACGGTGCGAAATTCCTGGGGCAATGCCGAGAGGCAGATTCCAGGAATTAGCAGCTACGAGAGAGGAGTAGGAGTTTTAGTTGGTAGGTGCCTGTGTCTGAGACCTTTAGAAAGGCTACGACCGGGTGAATCCAACACGCCATCGGCATGGAATTCCGCTAATGGTGTCTTTAGAAGATTTCTCCAAACCTCTATGGAAAAAAAAACTATTTACGAAAGTGTTACCATTTAATAGGACATGTTGGCCGCGCTATGATCTTTGCCTTGTTAATCTCAGCACAAATTTAACATAAAGAGCCACGGACCAACACCAAAAGACAGTCGAGGTCGTCGTTCCTAACTCACAGTCGTCGCTCCCGACTCAACCGCTGGGATCCAGAAGGTCGTCGCTATCGCCATCGCCGTTACCAGCACCATCGAATGTCGCTAAGTCACTCTAGACTTAACCGCTGGAATCCAGAAGGTCGTCCTGACACCACCGTTGACATTGATAGACATCGTCGCCCGCCGCCACTCGTACCAGCTGGTTCTATTCACCAGCACGACACATCCCAGCCCGAAAGACGCCACTGCATCAACCCTGAGTCCGACGAACATCCACCTGCTCGACGCTGCAGTCCCGCAACGCCTAAGCCGACAACGCAGCTCATCCCGACTGGTCAAAACCCATAAAATGTTCTGTTGCTCCCCTTTACGAATAGTAAAGGTATTCGTTTCTACCCTCTCTTTTTAGCTTTACCAACCCCCGAATCCTGAGCGGCAATACGTACTACATAGAAAAGGCCCGAACCTTTTCGTGACATGGTGAAGGCCTTTCCGCTGCGGGGATGTCCAGCCGAATCAACCGGTAAGTTGGTCGGAGTGGTATTAGTTGACTTGGCTAGGAAGAATCGCTTCAGTCCTGGATTGATCTGGTCCGATCTCGGTATCGTAGATTCACCCGGAGCCGACGGCGGCAATGGTGACTAAGCTCTTGGAACGTCGTCCTGAGCTCGTTGAATGCCTCCCGGTATAGTAGGCGGCGCTTCTGGAGAGACAACTAGGTTTACGGCGTGCGGTGCCCGTACTCTTCCCTGGCGGATCTCTGGGTGGCGATGTTGGATCGACTGGAACTACCCTGACCTTTCGGCAGTAACGCTAGCTCAGCGTTCATCCAGTCTGACCTTTAGGCAACAGCTGGTTCAGTGCCATCCTGGCACACTTTGTATAGGTCCTTAATTATCCGGTGTTCCTGGAACGCACGGCCGGGCTCCGCTTTCGACGTCACGGGTTTAGTGATTCAATTTAAAAACTTTCTGCAGCGTGATTACCAGCATTGATATGAACATTTGTATCTCTTGTAATACCAGTCCGAGAAGGCCAAAAACAAAATACATTAATTAATCCAGTTGTTGTGATTGACGTTTGAAAGAGTAAATGTAATAATTAACTATTATTTGTCGAAAAAATGCCAAGTTTACTGTAATGGTAACGCTTGTCGTGCATGTAGAGAATATCTTCCCTTGATATCCAAATAGACAATAATACTCTCATCGAGTTTTTGGCCGTAGTTTTCAAAAACTACATGAGAGTGGTACAACTGCTCATAATAAAGTTAGTAATCACGCTGCAGAAGGCAATGGCATCAATGAAGAAAATGTAATCGATGCAGTTCTGGACAATCCTACGCCTAGTGCTAGGGCATCGCAACGCAATTGCACCTATCCCAGAGCTTTGTTTGGAGTGTATTACTTCGCGAATAACTGCATCCCTATCACATTCAAAGAGTTCAGGCACTACAACCACAAGATTATAGCCAACGTGTGGAGTTTTGCACCTGGTTGTCACGTAAAACTACGGAAGATCCAAATTTTTTATGTAGAATATTGTGGATCGATGAGGCTCAATTTACGAGGGATGGTATTAGTAGCACCCACAACTACCATCTATGGTCTCTCCAGAATTCCCATGCCATCGTACAGAAAAGATTTCAGCATCGCTTTAGTGTTAATAGGTGGGCTGGCATTTTTAATCGATCGCTCAATATCGAAGTTATTGATGATCGCTTAAATGCAGAACGATATGCTACTTTTCTGGATGGAAGACTTTATGAGAATCTGGAAGACACTCCACTTCACTTTCTAACACACCTCTCTAACAAAATGTCAAAGTTTGTTACATTTAATATGAATCACCCTCTATTTACTAAGAATTTCCACTGAAAATTTGGTGAGGAGAACATTTTCTGGTCTACACCAACCAAAGATTTCATGAAGTGCTTTTGACTTTGAGTGTGTACTGAATATGGCACCATAACTGCCGAAATATGTATCTATGGATATAACATAATTGTGATAAGAGACCAATTGCGAACTAAAGGAAGCAACATAAATTTAGTGATGAAAATTTCACTCCCGCTAAATTAACTCGGAGCACAAATACAAAGAAGGCACTTAATTAGGAAACGAATTCCTGAACCCATGCAAGCAGAGCATTCAATCTGAATTAAGTTCCAAGTTATTTGCAAATTACTATTTCCATTTCTGTGTCGATAAAAGTTACCAAAAAATAAAATAAAAAGAAACAAAGAACACTCTCAAAGTCTCCACCAAGCAAGAAAAGCTAAGCAAGAACAAGCAAGGAAAACATATAAAGCGTCGAATATTATGAAAAGGTTTTTTCTATGAAGAAAATCATAAAGGATAAAAATAAAAACTCAAAGTGACCGAAGAACTGCCAAGTCTAAGAAAACATATCAAATACATGATGATACAAGTGAGGGGGACAATGAAAAAGAAATAGAAAACTGAGAATTCGTAAAGTATGTTTGACATGTGGAGAATTTAGTAAAAACAATGAGTTGTAGTTAAAAGCATGTTATGTTCAATTAGGCTCTTACAAGAATTACGACAAATTCTTTTTTTGTCTTATAAGAGGTAAATAATGGTCATGATTGCTATTAAGTTCTTTTTTTGTTATATTTTGTAGTTAAGCTTCAAATTAGTGCACGTGTTTAATGGCGCGCACGTGTTTTCACTCGCTTGTCTCGTGGCCTCAAAGTATTTTAATTTTCTTCTTTGGACCAAGATCTATATGGACATCGCTATCTCCTTCTCCTTCTTCGTGGTGCCGATGGTGGAATCCGCTTCTGGAGAGACGACCGAGTTTGTGTCGTGCGGTGCCCGTACTCTTCCCTGGCGGGTCACTCGGTGGCGATGTTGGAGCGACTGGAACTACCCTGAACTTTCGGCAGCAGTGCTAGCTCACCGTTCGCCCAGTCTGACCTTTCGGCAACAGCCATTGGATGAGCTCTGGTTCAGTGCCGTCCTGGTACGCTTTTATATAGGTCCTTAATTATACGGTGTTCCTGGAAAGTACGGCCGGGCTCCGCTCTGACGTCATGGGTTTAGTGATGTGTACGTGTTTAATAATGCGCACGTGTTTTCACGCGCTTCTAGCGTGCCCTCAAAGTATTTTAATTTTCTTCTTTGGGCGCAGAATTCTATGGACATCGCTGTCTCCTTCTCCTCCTTAGCTACTTAATTATCCGGTGTTCCTGGAACGCACGGCCGGGCTCCGCTTCTGACGTCACGGGTTTAGTGATGTGCACGTGTTTAATGGCGCGCACGTGTTTTCACTCGCTTCTCGCGTGACCTCAAAGTATTTTAATTTTCTTCTTTGGACCCAGATCTCTAAGGACATCGTTATCTCCTTCTCCTTCTTCGTGGTGCCGGTGGTGGAATCCGCTTCTGGAGAGACGACTGAGTTTGTGTCGTGCGGTGCCCGTACTCTTCCCTGGCGGGTCACTCGGTGGCGATGTTGGAGCGACTGGAACTACCCTGAACTTTCGGCAGCAGTGCTAGCTCACCGTTCGCCCAGTCTGACCTTTCGGCAACAGCCATTGGATGAGCTCTGGTTCAGTGCCGTCCTGGTACGCTTTTATATAGGTCCTTAATTATACGGTGTTCCTGGAAAGTACGGCCGGGCTCCGCTCTGACGTCATGGGTTTAGTGATGTGTACGTGTTTAATAATGCGCACGTGTTTTCACGCGCTTCTAGCGTGCCCTCAAAGTATTTTAATTTTCTTCTTTGGGCGCAGAATTCTATGGACATCGCTGTCTCCTTCTCCTCCTTAGCTACTTAATTATCCGGTGTTCCTGGAACGCACGGCCGGGCTCCGCTTCTGACGTCACGGGTTTAGTGATGTGCACGTGTTTAATGGCGCGCACGTGTTTTCACTCGCTTCTCGCGTGACCTCAAAGTATTTTAATTTTCTTCTTTGGACCCAGATCTCTAAGGACATCGTTATCTCCTTCTCCTTCTTCGTGGTGCCGGTGGTGGAATCCGCTTCTGGAGAGACGACTGAGTTTGTGTCGTGCGGTGCCCGTACTCTTCCCTGGCGGGTCACTCGGTGGCGATGTTGGAGCGACTGGAACTACCCTGAACTTTCGGCAGCAGTGCTAGCTCACCGTTCGCCCAGTCTGACCTTTCGGCAACAGCCATTGGATGAGCTCTGGTTCAGTGCCGTCCTGGTACGCTTTTATATAGGTCCTTAATTATACGGTGTTCCTGGAAAGTACGGCCGGGCTCCGCTCTGACGTCATGGGTTTAGTGATGTGTACGTGTTTAATAATGCGCACGTGTTTTCACGCGCTTCTAGCGTGCCCTCAAAGTATTTTAATTTTCTTCTTTGGGCGCAGAATTCTATGGACATCGCTGTCTCCTTCTCCTCCTTAGCTACTTAATTATCCGGTGTTCCTGGAACGCACGGCCGGGCTCCGCTTCTGACGTCACGGGTTTAGTGATGTGCACGTGTTTAATGGCGCGCACGTGTTTTCACTCGCTTCTCGCGTGACCTCAAAGTATTTTAATTTTCTTCTTTGGACCCAGATCTCTAAGGACATCGTTATCTCCTTCTCCTTCTTCGTGGTGCCGGTGGTGGAATCCGCTTCTGGAGAGACGACTGAGTTTGTGTCGTGCGGTGCCCGTACTCTTCCCTGGCGGGTCACTCGGTGGCGATGTTGGAGCGACTGGAACTACCCTGAACTTTCGGCAGCAGTGCTAGCTCACCGTTCGCCCAGTCTGACCTTTCGGCAACAGCCATTGGATGAGCTCTGGTTCAGTGCCGTCCTGGTACGCTTTTATATAGGTCCTTAATTATACGGTGTTCCTGGAAAGTACGGCCGGGCTCCGCTCTGACGTCATGGGTTTAGTGATATGTACGTGTTTAATAATGCGCACGTGTTTTCACGCGCTTCTAGCGTGCCCTCAAAGTATTTTAATTTTCTTCTTTGGGCGCAGAATTCTATGGACATCGCTGTCTCCTTCTCCTCCTTAGCTACTTAATTATCCGGTGTTCCTGGAACGCACGGCCGGGCTCCGCTTCTGACGTCACGGGTTTAGTGATGTGCACGTGTTTAATGGCGCGCACGTGTTTTCACTCGCTTCTCGCGTGACCTCAAAGTATTTTAATTTTCTTCTTTGGACCCAGATCTCTAAGGACATCGTTATCTCCTTCTCCTTCTTCGTGGTGCCGGTGGTGGAATCCGCTTCTGGAGAGACGACTGAGTTTGTGTCGTGCGGTGCCCGTACTCTTCCCTGGCGGGTCACTCGGTGGCGATGTTGGAGCGACTGGAACTACCCTGAACTTTCGGCAGCAGTGCTAGCTCACCGTTCGCCCAGTCTGACCTTTCGGCAACAGCCGTTGGACGAGCTCTGGTTCAGTGCCGTCCTGGCACGCTTTTATATAGATAGGTCCTTAATTATACGGCGTTCCTGGAACGTACGGCCGGGCTCCGCTCTGACGTCATGGGTTTAGTGATGTGCACGTGTTTTCACGCGCTTCTAGCGTGCCCGCAAAGTATTTTAATTTTCTTCTTTGGACGCAGATTTCTATGGACATCGCTGTCTCCTTCTCCTTCTTAGCTACTTGTTGTTTTGTGATCATCATTGTCATTTCATTCATTTTCAAGTTTTTGCACACATTGTTATTCTATTGTTACAGTACGTCGATAAAGACTTTTCTTGTACTTCCTTAGTAAGTTAAGAAACGTCTGTCGTCGTCCCATTGGCAAAAACCTATCGATTAGTTATGTGGGTCACGTGTGCGTTTTACGGCGCATCGCATACTGATGAGGCGCTGAATACAGTCATCCCACAAGTCCTGATGACCGTTTGTCTATACGAGCTAAAAGCTTTCCACCTGTATCGCTTACATGTGTTCGTTCTCAGAGTACACTTCCGAAGTTTCCACAACGCGATTTTTATCCCTTCGTTTTCAAACGTGCGCGCTCTGAATAAAACAAAAGCCTTAAACCTCCTCCAACTATCGTAATTGATTGAAACACGTACCCAGGTATTCCTTATACCGCAAAATATCCCATTTTCCGGACAAGCAAATGCAAATGAAATTCACTCTTGAATAGCCAACGAGATATTTAATTTAAAGAAAATCGCCGAGTAAATAAGTCTTAAATGTAAAGCAATTAATTTCGCAATGAATGCATTTCGTGCTGTGTTTACGTCCGCAATAATTAACAGTTTTCTAAAGAATTGAATCGTCAGCATTCACTTCGGAGCGCCGCCGTTGAGGAGGCGAGGAATTTCTCTATGAGACTGGCGGAATATTGGAATGTCTAATAACACAGGAATTTAGGTGCGAACTGTGTGATGTAATATTTCGACGGGAATATCTGATAATCGTGTTTTCTCCTCCAGAATGCTAAGATTACTTTCGTGCTTGTTGTTGGGATTCATAGGCGACTTTAACTCTTTCGCTTTGTCATCAACGAATGTGCCTCTAGTTTGTAAAAACTTATTATAATCGAAGTAAACGCACGTAAACCATTAATAGACAGTGAGGGTCCTAACGGACGAAGCCACGCATTCTCAGAGAACAAAATCATTATAAAAATTGAAGTCCAACGCCTTTGGTCAAAACAACATTACATAAATTGGAAACTAACGCGGGCCTCTTCTTGAATCATAACATAAATTGGTGCCCAACATGGGGCCTCCCTATTAAGAAACAAGACCTACAGTGGCGCCCAACGTGGGGCCTCTCCTTCAATAAATAAGACAAGTGCGGTTCTTGCGCGTGATATTCAGGCCTATGAGGTATTAAGAATAAAGCGGGAAACACATTGAGGCGGTTGCTGTGGCGGTCACAAACGTTCACATGCGAGCGATCACGGTAAAGTTACGTAAATTCATTGACAGATCTATCTTGCCGCATACATGTGAACGTTTGTGACCGCCACCGCCAGCGCAACCGCCTCAATGTGTCTTCCGCTTAACGGCGCTGTTATCTGTGTAACTCTTTTATTTTTGGATTTGCTTACGATGAAAAGAGAAACAATTAAAGGGTGTACTCATGCTTCGTTTCGCCTTCCCGCTTCATTTATCGTCCGACATTGGTGGTGCCATGCGTGTGCATTGGTGAATTACCGGAGTACTTGCTTATAAAGGAAGGAGAGCTCATCCACGGCTTTGCCGGAATTGAATTCTAGACCACCGAACGAATTTTGGGGTATTTTTAATTCCATCCCAAACTTCAAAGCCCAGGTAAAATTGTCTGACGCCATTTTCGACGCTAATGGACATTCTTTCTTTCTCTTTAGGCTTTCAGTACTAGTTTCAGTAACCATTCCACTACTAGTTTTAATGCTATTTTAAGTTCTATTTTAATTTGTAAAACTTATCATAATCGAAATAAACGCACATAAACCATTAATAGACAGTGAGGTTCCTGACGGACGAAGCGACGCATTCTAAGAGAACAAAATCATGATGTGTTAAGAATAACAGTGCTGTTAGTTATCTGTGTATGTCTTTTATTTTTGGATTTGCCTACGATGAAAAGAGTAACAATTAAAGGGCGATCGATTCTCACCCGTAGCAATTATTTCGTCGTTTTCACCGTTCTAAACACGTTGAAGATAAAAAAAATTTAAATGCAAAAAAAAGAACTTCTAAAAATAACCGCTTTGTTTTCCTTTCGGGACATTTGCATTTTTTTTATCGCACAATAAATACGCTCACAATCTTATCTGTTCGAGCTTTTACTTTCAGCGCCCGGGTTCATGTTTCTTCGCAGTTTACGCCCCCCCCCCCCGCTCGCCCGCCCGCCCCTAGCGCGCCATGCATATTTATTATGCATGTAAAATAAGAAAGGATTTGAACGACCAGGTCCTTAAAAATCGCCGCCGATGAGTTCCTGGTTTTCGCCGATACGGAGCACGCGAAGGGACTTCCTGTCTTAGCGTCGGCGTCGGTGGGCGTCATTTGCGCTTGGCCCCGTTTTCAACGGGTCGTCGTAATAATAATTAAAAACATCGTAAAGGCGCCGCCGTAAAAAATTCAGCAGGTAGTTTGCGGTCGCGTATATCGCGCAACTTCCTCAATATTCGCGTTTTATACGCCCCCGAGATGGCCGTAACGTTACATAATTTATACGGGGTGTTGCATCGTCAAACAAAATATTACCTTTATTTACGCCTTCATTTTAATTAAGTATTTACGTTTTTACTGCACTAAGTTGTGTGAAACCAAACAAAACAAGACAAAAAAAAAATTAAACTTGAAAGCTCGTTTTTTCTTCTCCTTCTTTTTAACGATCTAACTGAAATTGCTTTAATAATACATGCGGAAAGTTTGTATTACTTAACGTTCTAATTTTCTTCTTTTCAACCGGCGATATTTCCGTCCGTCCGTCCGTCCGTTCGTCGGTGAATTTCATTACTATTTCCGGGGCGGAAACAAAACTTTATTAATTACAGAGCCGGGGCCCGGCTCTGAGATTTTGTAGTCGAACACGTGCCCGCAACCCCGCACATCCGCGCAATTAATATTCGCGCTGCAATTCGCCCATTTATCACCAGGTTTTTGCAATTAGAGCTTTTATTGTCAACTCACGCCATTCGTGTCAATATTCGCGTAATAAATCAGTTAAACGTGATGTTTATATTAAAATCTGGAAAGGGACAACCGGATTGTCAAGAGCGGACCTTTGTTGTCCCCCCCCGCTTTTCACGTTGCGCCCTCTACAGAAAACTGTAGAATGCTTTCGCTAATCAATCAACAATTGTTAACTATTTCAAATATACAACACGTTTATTAATAGCAATTTGCTACCTACCTGTAGGCCAGCAAACTAGTGCGAGGGACTGACGTTTCTCCAGCCCCGCTCCGGCAAAGCTCGCGGAGAAGGGACGTAACAATACATAACGTAACATAACAATAATAACAGCGCAAAAAAAGAATAATTGCTCTCCCGCCGTAAGTCAGTGCAGTAGTGTCACCCCAGTAGCGTCGTTTTGCCGTACGAATCCACTCTTTACAGGTGGGGGGTAGGCCGGATTGCGAAACTTCGCTCGGTACAAAAAAAAGAATCGGCGGGTGAAACTAGCACAAGGAACTCGAGCTAGAAACCTGGGACTCGAGCTAGAAGCCTGGAACTCGAACCAGAAGCCTAATTGAAGAAAAAGTACGTTACGTTTCGTTAAAGTCGCAACAATGGCCACAAGACCACCTATTCCTTATTTCGAGGATAGGCTTGGAAAAGCTGTTTGACGAGCTTAAGATGCTCTCCACGTACGTTTACAAATCTCGGAGTAATTCCAGTTCCGTCTTCCTTCACACACACTCGTGAAAGGCAGCATAAAAAAATAAAAATCACGAAGAAACGAGCCGTACGTTGGGAGCTTTGAGAACAGATTGAGTGCGAGTGACCACTGCGTTGCTTCCCCTACCACGAGTTCAGACAGGAGTCGTTAGGATTGCAAACAGAGTTATCTAGTAAACCGAGTGAAATGTATGCCTAAATAACAACGCATAATCTAACTAACGCAATATTGCACAATATTGTGAAATGCGACGCTCGGCACGTAGGCCGTTTAACCGTTAGATTTCCACGTTAATATAGGGCAGCGATTCTCAAACTTTTTAGCTCCGCGACCCCTCAAATAGTAAATAGAAATAAAATTAATATTTAGCGACCCCCTGCGTTTATAGCGACATATATGTATGACGTTATAAAATGATTTCATTATCCTTTAGGCTATTTTCGCGACCCCCCTTTAATATCACCGCGACCCCCAGGCTAAGAAACGATGATATAGGGTGTTCGGAAAAATATTGTCACGCTAAAAGACCCAGGCGGCAGCGGTAGATGCTAAACTCACCATGGCAGTGGCGGATGATGGCGCGATGAAGGGGGAAGACTGCTGACGTGGGTCGGTAATGTTGTCGGCGGCAGTGGCAGATGCTGGGGTGGCAACGACGGCGATGCTGGGCGGCGGCGACGGCGTGGTTGGGGCGTCGTCGGCGACGGCAATGTTGGGGGTCCCCTCGTGGGTTGGCACTAGTGCCCAATGAGTCGGTCCGTGTTCTGCGATAGACGTGACTCTTGCTACACCAAACGCCTTGCACCTAATCACGGAATGGACTGTCCATGATGACTGGTGCTCCAGTGAGCACCGCTGCATTAGTATAGCGCTCGATACCGTGGAGCTGCCATTCGATGAAGAAGGGCTAACCACTAGATTCTCCCTCAAGTCCGACGTATGGAAAGAACGGTTTGACAACAACGTAAGAAACGAACTTACCTGTTGGATTCCGCCTGAGTCAGGTGCTGAGGAGGTAGTAGCAGAATTCCAGTCCAAATTGATAAATATATGCAAGCGTTCCATCCCTGTCATCAAGCGTAAAAGGCAGCTGGTTCCCTGGTGGTCTCCCCATCTAACCAACCTTAGACTCACAGTTATGGGGCTTAGGAAAGGATACCAGGCTTCCCGTAGGATGGAAGCTGCAGGTGCAGACGTTACTGAGGCCCTTTTGGGGGAACTCCGTGTGGCCAGGAGTCGTTACAAGCGGGAGAAGGGAGCGGGGAATATTGGAGAAGTTTTGTCTCTGACGAGGGGAATAGAGACCCATGGAGTCTTGTATATAAAATTGTCGCTGGTAAAGTAAAAGCGCGAGAACTTACCTCAACTGTAAAGCTGGGCGATCACTCTACATCATCCTGGTTCGATACCACTGGGGCCCTGCTGGAGAGATTGGTCCCTCTCGACGACCTGGAAAGTGAAACGCAAACACAGAAAAAACAAGACAGGATAACTTGGCATACTTATCTGACCAAGGACTTGAAGAAGTGTTTACTCGGGATGAAATCAGATCCGCCTCGGAAAAAATTAAACCAAGGAAGGCACCTGGTCTCGACGGCATCCCTGGTGATGTGATCAAGCGCCTGGCTTCTGAGTTTCCGGACCTGCTACTGAATATTGCTAACGGGTGCCTTGAGGAGGCCGTTTCTCCTGGTCTGTGGAAATGCCGACGCCTGAACATCTTACTGAAGTCGCCAGATAAGCCAATAGACCAAGTCACATCCTATAGGCCAATTTGCCTGCTCCCAGCCATGGGCAAATTTGTGGAGAGACTGCTAGCTATGAGGCTGAATCGTCATCTGGAAGACAATGGCGGATTTGCCGATAACCAATATGGCTTCAGAGAGGGAAGAGGCACAATGGACGCGTTGGAGGCGGTTGTCGGCCTGGTGAGAGGATCGAGTGCCAAGTACGTGGCAGGAGTTTTTATCGACATCTCTGGCGCATTTGATAACTTGTGGTGGCCCTCTATTTTTCGACGCCTGCGGGAGCTCCGGATTCCTGGTAATCTGTACAGACTCCTTCACTCCTACTTCTGTTCTCGCTCCATGGAGGTTGTTCGGGGGGCTAATTCCTGTAAGAGACAGATGACAAAGGGCTGCCCTCAGGGATCCGTTCTCGGCCCGCTCCTTTGGAACCTTGTCTTTGACGAAGTAGTAAAACCAAGACCAAGAGATACTGCTAGGAAGGTGGCATATGCTGACGATCTCGCACTAATAGTCGAAGGCAAGAGTCGAGCCGAAATAGAGAACAAAATCAACACAAATATGCAGGTGATCATGACATGGCTCGCGGAGAACAAGATGACTCTGTCCACAGGAAAAACGTGCGGGATAATGTTGAAGGGTAAACTCGATGCTGCTAGACCGCCTACCGTAAAGCTAGGTCCGAACACGCTAAAGTGGAACAGTACTGTCAAATATTTAGGCATGATCCTGGATGCGGGACTGTCTTTCATTCCACACGCCAAGTATGTTGCTGAAAAACTAAAAACGGTAGCTGGGAAATTCAGAAGAGTAACCATCGGAGAATGGGGATTGAAGGGTCTCATAATGCAGGACTTCTATACTGGCATAGGTAAAGGCATCATGTGCTACAGGGCAACCGTGTGGCACGAGAGAGTCAGTCATACCCACATCAAGCGAGCTCTGACGGCGGGCCAGAGACCATTTATGCTGTCCATCACTAGGGCCTGCAGGACGGTGTCCAACGACGCCCTCCAGGTTTTGAGTGGTTGTGCGCCTCCTGACCTGGAGATAAGACGTAGTGCGGCGAATACCCTGATAAACAGTGGACGAAATACTTACCTTCTAGGCACCGAAATTGAAGCTAGAAACGAACAAGCGGCCCGGCAAAGAGTGAACGAACTTGTTACCGAGGAGTGGCAGAGGAGATGGGACGAATCGATGAAGGGCCGAACGACATTCCACTGCCTGAAATGGGAGAGGATTGGCACAGGTTAAGGTTCAATAACTTCAACTATGAACTTACCTCCTTCTTGACGGGCCATGGTACCTTTGCCGAAAAACTGACTTCCTTTGGACTCCGGGAATCTTCTGCGTGCGTCTGTGGGGAGACCGAGGACTGGGAGCATGTCCTCCTGAGATGCACACGATATGATGAACTCCGCGTCAGCCTGTTCCCGACTGGGCTGGTGGCTTCTATCCGTACTCTCGAGGACAGCGCCGAGGAACTCTGCAAAATGGCCAAAATGATCTACAGGAAAAAAAAGAGAAGAAGCTAACAACTGAAGAAGATGGTAGACGGAAGATAGTATAGGAAAAGGAATACGGGACAGACAGAAGACGGAAGACTGAAGAACGACACGAGGAATAGTAAAGAACGCGTACAGATGGAGAGCCAAGAGTGGAAGAATTGAAACAAGATCGACAGAAGAACAGTAGACAGATCAACGGACAGGTCCACATAGAGTACTGCAGAGAGACCTGCACCAACGTCATACCAATCTGCATGAGGGCACCAACACTTGAAGCAATGTTGATTTAAAACTACAAAAAAAAAAGTAGGTAGGGAGGGTGAGGTTAGGGGACGGATTACACGATGCTGTGCCCTACGGTCAGCCTTAAGAAAGGTCTGCACACAGCGGGGGATGGGCTGACGCCCGGGTACCCGAGATGTACCTCTAGGTACATCAGACGAATCGGCTGAGTCGGTCCGGTGGCAACGACTTGCTTCCCAATTTTGGCCCGCACTTTAAACACACTTTTTTTGCCTATTCGCGCGTTGCATTTTTCGTCACTTGCTTCTGTCTGTTTGCGTCATTAGTATACGCGCGTGGCCCCGTTTGTAACAAATTCCGCTGATGTGTTATTATGAAATATGAACCTTTACGTTACGTTGTATTAGTTACCTCCTTATTGCGTTTACATTTCGACACGGTCGCAATTTGCCCTCAATTACACAAGTTCGCGTTTAAATACTTTTTATGTTTTTTATTGGCGGAACACAGAAAAAACCCCCTCGTGGTTTTTAGAAAATTCCCTCTCGTGACAATATTATGAATAACTTAAATTAATTTTTCAACCGTAACAAATTACGACAAAGTCAATTGTTATAATTAACGTACTGTGATCATTTAATTATATTAACAACAAATACCCCGCTTTCAACTATCACCCCAATTAAGGGATCAAGCCAACTCTAATTCTTTGTGCGATGTGTACATATTTTAAAATAAAAACTTCAACAAAATAAAACACCTTGTGTATAATCGTTGAAAGAAATAAACCCTACCTGCCATAAACCACCAGATACAATAAGAATCTACTTTAATAATAGTCGTAAATTGGCGCCCAATGTGGAGAATCTCCATACAGAAACAAGATATAAATTGGCGCCCTACGTGGGGCTTCTCCTTTCATAAACAAACCAATATGCAGGGATGCCAGTTTGGGCTCGAAATTTATCCAAATGGACTATCTTTACATGATATTAGGCGTTAGAAAAAGCGGCGTGGTCATTGGCATAAATCTTATATAGGCTTCACCTTTTTTTAATATTTGAATCATCAGCATGTTACGGCTTAAAAATTCATTGTAATTATTTCTATCATTAAAATATTGTAGAACTAGACAAAAGCATTAACTCGCGCCATGCAGTATGTTCTATTTCACTCACCCTCCTGCGTTTACTTTAGTCTTGTCTTAACAACCCCCCTTCCAGTGTTTGTGCGTCAACGCGTGACCGCCGTGATCGTACGTAAACACACCCGTCTTGTTGCCGCAAGTTTAGGGTGCACGTCATTGTCTGTGGGCGTTCCAGCCATCTTGTGCTTTCGTCAAGATTGTTTACTTGATCGAAGATTAAACGGAAGCTGTTATTCCGAGATTTGTGCTAAGCAACTAAAGGCAATTCTCTATGTCTCTCGAAGCCTGAGTTGCACGTTAAGATCAGGTAGGATTCTTTAAGTAACCCTTGTGTGCAATTGAAGTCGTAACTTTGTGTTTCACTCTTTCAATGTGGACCCCAGCTTCGTGTTATATTTTGGTGCCGTTACGTTTTGAAATTCAGTTACGGCGAAGCGGCAACAGTGTATCGTTTGTCCATGTCTCGAGTCGTTTGACAACCGAGTTAAACCACGCAAGGCAGAAATAATTATTGACCGATGTACGGTATCGCGTGAGGCGATTTTCATTTGTTGAGGGGCACCATGCGACCGTAATCTTTACAGTCTTTGGTTACTGCTTATGTCATGCGCGCGTCCTCGGCGTAATCGTTTAGCGTTCCTGCTTCATTTATCGTTCGACATTGGTGGTGTCATGTGTGTGCGTTGGTGAATTACCGGAGTTCTCGCGTATAAAGGAAGGAGAGCTCATGCACGGCTTTGTCGGAATTTAATTCTAGACCGCCGAACGAGTTTTGGGGTATTTTTAACCCCATCCCAAGCTTGGGATTACTTCAAAGCCCAGGTAAAATTAAGCGAATTGTCTGACGCCATTTTCGACGCTAATGGACACTCTTTCTTTAGGCTTTCAGTACCAGTTTCAGTAGCCGTTGCAGTACTAGTTTTAGTGCTATTTTAAGTTCTGGCCCTTTGGTTTTATTTCCCGACTTCACGAGCGTTTGGCGCTCATCGTTTTTCGAGGCCCTTCAGCGATAAGGCAGTCCCGCTTTGCGAAAACCAGTTTGAACCGATTGAGCAGCGTTGGAAACGACAGACAGGTGGCGCTACGACATTCAACTTCACGCCATCGAAAGAGAGTGAGAGAACCCTCGACCTTGCTACTGTCAGTACACCGTGAGTTATGTAGCACGTTGATGTAAACAACGCCAGTTATTTATTTATAGTATCGAATTAAATTGGTTCTTGAACCAGCAACCTTTCCGATAATTTGATTATTAATTAAACGTTAATGAACTTTACGATTGTGTTTGTGTGCCACCTACCTTACCGTACCGGCGAGTTACGCCAAGCCTCTTGTTTTGTTTTGGCCTTCTGCACGACCAAGACGGTTCGGGGACGCCATCGAGGTCATTATCATCCAGCTGGGTTATTGTCCGACCTGGCGCCCTTAATTATTAACATGTTAATTACCCACCCCCTTCTAACTGCTGCTAGCCGAGGGGAACGCTGGTGAAAGATACAGCGCAGACTTGTCATCTGGTCGAGGTAAGTTTATTTGGTGACAGTGTCATGGGTGTGGACGCTTTGTCCAGGGTCAGGAAGGCCCTCCTTGGTCACCAACCTATAGTTGATTACCGACGAAACGAGAGGGGGACACCATATTGAGACGCGTAGAGACGTACTGACATCATTTCTAACCTCTGGCATCCGGACGTCTTCGACGGTACTTATGCAGCCGATGTGAAGTTGGCTGGGGTTATGGCATAACTCAAGGTTGGACCTTTTGTTTTTTAGTTTTGAAAGAAACGTCATTTTTGCGTGCTTGTTAATTTATTTAATGTTGTTTGGTTAGTGTTCAGTGATGTGAGCGAAAGACGGATCCGTGCTTCGTGACTTTAATTAATTAATTTTTTCTCGTGTTACGTTGTGTTAAAGTTAGGCCTGTGTTGGTATCGGGCTTGTTAAATCTACGTAGTTACAAACAACTGGTGACTTATTTATTTTATTTTTAAATTCTGCCCTTTTGCTTTTAGGGTTAACGTGTGACCTCGAACTGTCCCATTGTGTTTAGCCGGTCGTTGGGACGAGCTTCATTTACACTCTCAAAATTTTGCAGCCAGGTAAGTAGCAAGCATCACATAAGCATACTTTGCAAAAATACAGAAACATATTATTTTAAAAAGCAACGTTTATAACGATGTTATAACTAAACTGCGCACAGTATTCGCTTCCTATAAATACCTGATTAACTGTGGTGATCAGGCTTCAAAAAGCACATAAAATTGCGTTAGTTTCACGTAGCGTGCGTCTTACAGAGCACGGATTACATTGTTCCATTGAGCTCTCTCACAAACAACATAATGATTTGAAGAAAATACGCAATGGCTACCAACCAAGGAAATAAGAGGCTGTGCACTCGTGCGTGGTACTTCATTCTGCGCAGACCTGATCCACATTGACCAATCTTTGTTTTTAACGGAAATTTACACTGTAACAATCTGTATCATTCATTCTCGTACACGTTTGTTTTTCTTTTCTTGTTGACGGAATGATTGTCAGTCACCCTGTATAATAAAAGGGTGAATTGTATAACAGTTGATTGTAACGGGCAGAAAACTGCCTGTAAGTACTGAATGAGTAGGAATTCGAACTAGGAAATTATTTATTTACCAGGAAATTGTGTTTCGTCGTAGTATTTCGAATTCGTAATTCAGTATTCAAACAAATCCCACTGCAATCCAATTGCCGGCGTTTCACTTCGTAAATAAAACATCGTAACGATATTATGCAAATAAAATCCGGAAGCGCGCGCGTGCTTCGTGCATTTTTCATCGCCGATCGTAAGGATTCGGCCACGCTGGCGAGCGATTTATCGCGAGCGAAAAATCGTGGACGACAATGTCGTAAGAGCCAAGCGACAACCTGTCCACCGCAGAGCGATGAACATTTATTTTTAACAATGCCTCTGTCAACTACACGTCGAATTGCTCTTTTTTTGGAAGACGATATGTTTCCTGACTTCTTTCTCAAGCGCAAAAGAAAGTATGGTGTACATCCCATTAATAGATATAGAAGGAAGCATGGGGAGTTTCATCATTTGTACAAGCAACTGCGAAAATACACAGAGAGGTTTTTTCAGTACCTTAGGATGTCTGTAGAAACGTTTGACTTATTACTGAACATAATTAGAGAACGGGTCGAGAAACATACTACAAATTTTGGGAAACCAATTTCTGCTGAAGAAAGGCTAGTGCTAACAATAAGGTAAGTAAAAGAATAAAATAGTGGAAATATAACTTTATTTTAAATTATGTAATTATATATTTATAAAGAATGCAGATCTGAGTATGTAGTATCTTCTGATTGCGGTATATACTCTTGATGTAGCGATTGTTGGTGTGACAGCAATTGTTGTTGTGGTTGCGATTGATTGTATGCTTGCGGTTGTTGATATGGTGGCATTTGTGACTTCTCTTGAATTGTAACTTTTCTAAAATTCTCCAACACTAGTTGTTGTATGTTGGTTGTTAATTCCAGTTTGTCTAAAAGAGATAAACAATCCATATATGGAAGCAAACTTCTAAAGAACTGCAAATCTGGACTTTCAGAATTATCCTTAGAGTTGTTAATTTCTCTTTCCAACAAGTGTACTTTCTTCTTCTGCAGTTCTAAATATTGGTCATTGAAATCGTTTGTTTTGCGTTTCCGAGAAGTAGAAGAACCAAACGTACGTGGTACAGATATATTACGGGAAGGATGTGTTGATATTTGGGATTGCGGACGTGATGGAGGCGTTTCCACCATATTATCAACCACTGACGAAGAATTTGTATTCTCCAGGTCATCTGCATAACTCTGGTCATAATTAAGGCTGCGACCATCATTTTCATCGTCCGAAACCTCAGCATTTTCTTCTACATTTCTCTGACTTTGCTGCGGTTCATCAACTACATCTAAATTGCCATGTGTTGGTGCAGGTGTAACAAAATCTTTCAAAAATTGCATGCTGTTGAAGTATTGCCATTTACTTGTGGTTGCTGTGGCTCTTGATCCAGACCTTAAAACGGGTATTTTTTGATATTCTCTTCGGAATTGATCTTTTAGGTTTTTCCACTTTGCTTTTGCCACATTTCCTAGAAAACAAATTAGCAATTATAATGCACAAAAAAATTAATGTCCGTAATTGTCCATTAATGTACCATTAAAAATATTACATCTATATACATACATGTATGTTACTATAGCAATGTTTACTTCTAACAAATGATTAACTTTTGTGTAATTGAAGGCATGTGGTATGCCTATTAAAATTAATTAAATTAATCTTGTTTTAGGTATTTAGCATCTGGATCTTCCTTTAGATATTTATCATGCATTGGTACATGAATATATGCCCGTACCTACTGAGGAACATCTACAGAGAATAATATCTGATTACTATAATCGGTGGAAATTTCCAAATTGTTTTGGGGCTATCGATGGCAAACATTGCCAAATAAAATGTCCGCCAAATTCGGGTTCAAAGTACTTTAATTACTTGAAATATTTTTCATTTTCATTATTGTAATGTTATGGAAGAATGGAATGTGCAGACGCAAACAGATAGGACTTCTGGACAAGATAGAAGCAATAATCGCTGTACCAACCAAGCTAAAGAAGTCAGAGAAATGTTTGAAAAATATTTATATGATCATCATTAATTATTTATCATAATGCCATATGTCCAAATAAATTTTTGATAAAGGTAGGCCATGGAAGTGTAAACGTATATAAAAACCTATAACACCATGCAGTTTTTTACGTTAGTGACTCGTCAAGGTGTAAAATTAAACTTCAATTTTACATAACTACTCAAGAACTAGACAATATTTTAATGTAAATAATAAATTATAATTTAATACGAGAAATTGCCGAGTAAATAAATAAATTACTGTAGTAATCCGATACAAAAGTTTTCTCTTCCATGGCTTACCTTTATCAAAAATTTATTTGGACATAGGAATGATATAATTTACAAATATGTACCTAAGGCTTGTCGTCCATTTAGTTGACATCTGATGTATCCTTTCGTTTAAAATGTTTGATTCTAAATGGAGGCATTGGAGGCTCGTACACTCAAGAGGCACGTTTTCTCCATTTACTGCCATGCATTTTTAAATGAAGCGTCAAGCGTCACATCGTCTAGTAAATGGACGACAGGCGTAAGTAATTATGTAAAGAATACATGAAATTTGTTTACTTTTATAGAATATAACATAAAATAATCAAATGAATAATAACAATTTATTACCTACCTTCGACACTACAAGAAATTCCAACTTCTGTCCATATATTGTCCGTCACACTTTTGTTTTTTAAATGTTTATGAGTATCTTGCCACAGAACAGGCTTACTTTGTACTTCAGATATTAAAATATCTTTAAAGCACGAACGCATGTTGCCGCAGTGATACCCGAAAAGTAAATATAAATCGCTTAGAAATCAAACAACGTTGAATTCAGAACGACACGCTTACCCGCTAAGCGATTTCTCGCTCAGTATGGCCGCTTTCATTTGCTATAGTATGCTTGAAATATATTTTTGTCGCTATGTCGTCCACGATTTTTCGCTCGCGATAAATTTTAATTTATTTGAAACTCATAAAATGCTTTGATGATCTTAATCATTTTCTTCTTAGTAAGTTTATCGCATTTGCGTCCAGTTGCAATCTCAGCAATTTTTCTTCTTATTACGTCTGCGCAGTGAAGCAAGTGTTGATCGCACTTGCGTCTAGTTGCAATCTCAGTAATTTTGCAACTCACAAAATGCTTTAATAACTTCGCGATAATTTGAAACGTTCTCTACCTGAGGCAGTTTTGAAAAGTTTCTCTTTTTTTACTGTTCCGCTCCTCATTAATATTAATAAAATAGTTTTAATGAGGCAATCTTTTTTTGGGGAGGGGGGGGGGGGAGGAGGGCCCTGTTTTACGGCCGCCGGCAAATTAGACGGCGCGTAATAAAAGAATCTTTCTGCGTTAAAAAATCCTTTTTACGTGCGCGCACTTGCTTTGGAAATGGAACGAGTTTCAAACTTCGTCCGCTTGCGTTTGATCATAAAATGGAATTAATGTTCGGATCGCAAATATTCCAGCTACCTACCCCCCTTGCCCCCCCCCCCCAACGTTCGTGTCGATATTCTGCCGAGTGGTTTTTAATTTATTACGTCCTTCTGTGGAAGCTGAATCGATTATGATTGCGAATATCAAAGCGACGCGTAGGAATATCAGAGATCACAGTGTAATTGCATGCACTAGTGTTTTGAAGATATTATTTCTGCATTTTCTGTTTTGTTGGTAATATAAAATTTAAAAAAAAATAGGCAACTTACGTTTCTACTAGGCCAAGTGAGGTGCTAACCATTAACAGGTTGTTCCTTTCTGTTGTGCTGGTGGCCTGTACACCAGGGTGTAAAATAATTTAAAGAAGTATTCCTCAATTACTTCCCGTGTGTGGTGTATTTAAGTTCAACGTGAAATCTATGAGAAATCCCATTAATGTAGACCGTAGATTAACGATTTTGACAGGGTAATTAACAACAACCATACGCGCACAAGTCGAGCGCGCTTTATAACGTCGCAATTACTGGTAATTACAATTTCCTAATCAATAGCCGAACCGCAACGTCCAGAATCGGGGTAATAAACTAACAAGTGTTTCGAATTATTAACAACGACGGCGGTCCACGAGAGTTCCAGATGTGTGAGCCGCGGTTGCACCGGCGGCGACCTCTTTGATATTATTAAATCATCAAAAGTCCGGGGAAATCTATTCGACCCGGCTTAGTTTATGAGGTCGAATGGACTCCGGCGGAACTGTTTGCAACTCGAATAATGATAATAATAATTAATTCTCGTGTAATTTCAACGGGCTTATGCTGGATGGCACTTTAGTCGAACGGCGCGCTCCAATTACGTGCCATAGTACACAATATTTAATCGAGTTTAGCTTTGTCTGTTACCCCGGTAACATTAAAGTTGATGTGATTGGTTGTTTGCATTTCACATCAAATATTTATATTAATGTGTCGTACAAAAAAAGAAGCCTCAGTAGGTATATGCATTTCGTAATGATAGCAATTGTGTGCATTTTAAAATTATGCAGGATCAGCACCCATTGACAATTAGTAGGTCAGCAGCGTTACACATGCTCGCATTCCATTTATGCAAGCTCTGCGGAATATTAGCGTGTTGTTTACATGTGCCAATTAAGATTGATGTATTTAGAACGTTTGTAAGAAACAAATTTGGCAAGGGTTAATTGATGCTGACACCTTTAGAACTTTGTACTTTGGATCGAACCCCCAGCCACCAGGACAAAAGAACCGATTGTGACGTAGAGTTAGAAATGTATAAAAGATAAGAGACCGACCCGCAGGTAGATAGTCAGGTGGTAGTAATAAGGTAGTAGTGATAGTCGACAGGTGATAGTTAGAAGTGTGCGCTAATCGAGTGACTCTACGAGCAAGAGCTCAGGCCAGATCGTCACCCAAGTATGTTAAATAAGTAAAGATAAGTTTAGAATTATTAAGTATTAAGTTTCGAGTTCAATTAAAGTTAAAGTTTAAAAGTAGATAAAATAATTAAAATTAAAAAGACTAAGTTTAGATTAATTAAAAGACTCGAATAATTATAATTTCAGTTACTTTAAATAAAATTAATTGAAAGACATTCTTGTAATCTTATTGTCATAATCGTAATCCGTTATTAATTTATTATTTTTATCTTTAACGCGACAATACGAAATGCTACCTTGAACATGTATTTCGAAGTGGAAATGTTTGGCTCTTAGAAAGTAGAATATTTTATTTCGAAACATTTTCATTCCGACAGAGGGTTTGTACAATACCACCAACTCTACGTTACGTTCGGTCGGTCGGTCAGGGGGCTGCAGCATACGACGCTGGATTGACCCAGATCGGCAGCTCCTTCAAGGGTTCCAAAGCGACGAACAACGATTGTTATAGTAGAGAAGGTTCTCGGACTGGTGATATCTACGTCAGAACTCGTTCGGGGAAATCCAAACGGTTACGTCAAGTGACACGGATTTTTCAAAAGTTTTCGATCCTCCGCAGTTGCTAATGGAAGAAATACGAAAGTAAGTAAAAGAGTTTAACGAAATTGAAGCTGAACCAAAAAACTTACCCCTTTTAAGATAAGGGTCGGAAGCGATAAGTAACAGTGCCGTGTCGGTTCGAACAGGTGGTATTCTCAAACAAAATTCATAGCTCAGTAGATATATGCATACGAAATGCTACCTTGCATATGTATTTCGAAGTGGAAACGTTTGGCTCTTAGAAAGTAGAATATTTTATTTCGAACCATTTTCATTCCGACAGAGGGTTTGTACAATACCACCAACTATACGTTACGTTCGGTTGGTCAGGGGGGGCTGCAGCATACGACGCTGGCTCGACCCAGATCGGCAGCTCCTTCAAAGGTTCCAAAGCGACGAATAGCGATTGTTATAGTAGAGAAGGTTCTCGGACTGGTGATATCTACGTCAAAACTCGTTCGGGGAAATCCAAACGGTTACGTCAAGTGACACGGATTTTTCAAAAGTTTTCGATCCTCCGAAGTTGCTAATGGAAGAAATACGAAAGTAAGTAAAAGAGTTTAACGAAATTGAAGCTGAACCAAAAAACTTACCCCTTTTAAGATAAGGGTCGGAAGCGATAAGTAACAGTGACGTGTCGGTTCGAACACGTGGTATTCTCAGACAAAATTCATAGCTCAGTAGATATATGCATACGAAATGCTACCTTGCATATGTATTTCGAAGTGGAAACGTTTGGCTCTTAGAAAGTAGAATATTTTATTTCAAAACATTTTCATTCCGACAGAGGGTTTGTACAATACCACCAACTCTACGTTACGTTCGGTCGGTCAGGGGGGCTGCAGCATACGACGCTGGCTCGACCCAGATCGGCAGCTCCTTCAAGGGTTCCAAAGCGACGAACAACGATTGTTATAGTAGAGAAGGTTCTCGGACTGGTGATATCTACGTCAAAACTCGTTCGGGGAAATCCAAACGGTTACGTCAAGTGACACGGGTTTTTCAAAAGTTTTCGATCCTCCGAAGTTGCTAATGGAAGAAACACGAAAGTAAGTTAAAGAGTTTAACGAAATTGAAGCTGAACCAAAAAACTTACCTCTTTTAAGATAAGGGTCGGAAGCGATAAGTAACAGTGACGTGTCGGTTCGAACAGGTGGTATTCTCAAACAAAATTCATAGCTCAGTAGATATATGCATACGAAATGCTACCTTGCATATGTATTTCGAAGTGGAAATGTTTGGCTCTTAGAAAGTAGAATATTTTATTTCAAAACATTTTCATTCCGACAGACAGTTTGTACAATACCATCAACTCTACGTTACGTTCGGTCGGTCAGGGGGGCTGCAGCATACGACGCTGGTTTGACCCAGATCGGCAGCTCCTTCAAGCGTTCCAAAGCGACGAACAACGATTGTTACAGTAGAGAATGCTCTCGGACTGGTGGTATCTACGTCAAAACTCCTTCGGGGAAATCCAAACGGTTACGTCAAGTGACACGGATTTTTCAAAGGTTTTCGATCCTCCGCAGTTGCTAATGGAAGAAATACGAAAGTAAGTAAAAGAGTTTAACGCAACTGAAGCTGAACCAAAAGACTTGCCCCTTTTAAGATAAGGATCGGAAGCGATAAGTAACTGCGACGTGTCAGTTCGAACACGTGGTATTCTCAGATAAAATTCTATAGCACAGATTAACTGCTATAAACGCACTGGATTACTCTTCCAACAATCGTTTACGAACGATAAGATCCCCAAAAGCTTTTGGGTGGCTAGATTCAAACACAAACCACACAATCCAAAATCGGCTGCAACGAAAATGCGACCATGCCTCATGGCGTCCCGGAACAACGTTGATATCCAGCAAGCCGGAAATCGCCGATACGCCTCTTTTCGCTCCGAATTTCAGAATAACCAACTTAAAGCGAACAAAGAAACCAAAACCTTAGAGTTTGTAAGTAGGTAGAGCGATCACTGAAGCTAAAATTTAGAAACAAAAGATTATGGAAATGTCAACGCATGCTACTTTTGTCCATGTATTTAGAAGTGGAAATATTTGGTGGCTCTTAGAGAGTCGAACATTTTATTTCAAAACATTTCCATTCCGCACAGAGCTTCTGAACGAAATGTTTTCATCGATAGACGTCGTGCAATTAGTACGCCTATGTCAGTGAAGTATGTGTTCATCGCACTTGTGTCCAGTTGCAATCTCAGCAATTTTTCTTCTTATTACGCCTACGCAGTGAAGCAGGTGTTTGTCGCACTTGTGTTCAAGTGCAATCTCAGCAATTTTTCTCAAGGTTTGCAGCTGCAGTTCTTTGAACCAAGTAGCGATAATAATAAGATACAATACTCCCCGTTGTCTTAAGTCATCGGTCACAGCGCCGAGCTTAAAATTGATTTGTCTTCAAAGCGTCACTCGGAACGGTCGATGGCAATTGAGGGCAATAAATCAGAAGAGAATTCGAAGATTTTTTATTACATTGCGCATTGGATTACTTTACGGTGCCTATATGTCAGCCGCAATTTTCTTGAAAACGATTAATTTCTGCTTAAGAAACTTATCAGCATTATTTACGGTGAAATGTAACAGTTTTCGAGTCTATTAAAGTCGCGCTGTAGAATAGAATAGAATAGAGGAAATCATGAAACGCAACTAAATCCTCTCTTATTCAATTTGTTCCTTCCGCCCGCCCGACACGTTCGTCGTGGAGGACCATTGCGGACTTAACCGCCTCTTTTTTTCTTCTTCGGGGAGATGTATTGTTTCGCAGCACGGAAACAAACAGCGAGTTCAAAATTGGTTTATGCACGTGGGAGCGTGCGGTGGAAAGATGCGGGGAGTTGGGAAAAGTCAATTTGGAAAATCCCTGCTCCTACCTGTTCCCTGCAAATTATATTCCTAAGATTGCCGGAAAAAATCGGCTCGGCGGCGTTTTCCGCATTACAACGGCTTAAAATTTATTTATTTATTCGATCGAAAAAATAAAACTTCTTTACTTGTCTAACCTCAAACGAATAAATAGTAAAGTACTCTTCTTTTACTTTTATCTTAATAAATGTATTACGTCATCTAGCTAGGTCTCTTATTCAAAAAATACCGTAACAATATAATAGGAGGATGTGGCCGTCCTTTTGTTTGTCTCTTAAGCCAAACTTCATAAATCGATTGCTTTCTAATTAAGAGGAGAGGAATGTTTGCGGCAAGCTAAAGCTTTTAATAAGTTAAATGTACGGCAAACAGCGGCGGAGCAGTTTGCAACCCTTTACTCTATTATGTATTGATAATAATTAGCAGCACAATAATCTGAACTAATTACATCGGTTTTACTAACTATGTATAATTAATGCAAGCGGATTATAATACGGAATGCATTTGAATAATGTAGTACGAATTATTTCTATTTCTCATTGTTTCGCTTCCCCTTTGCAATTCTTATAAATTTGTGCATTTTCATTTGGTAAATGCACCGCCGTAAAAAGTTTTAATCACTTAAAAAATTTAAGGACGTGGAAACAGTTTTACGGGGATTATATTTCCCACGTGCATCGAGCCGGTGAGGATCACTTTATACTTTAACGCCCGATAGGAAAAATATATTTTTCATGCTCGGACGTAAACGTCCGTTAGTCTGCGCCGCCCCGTAAAAGTAATGACGCCGTAAAACCGCTAAATACGAAATACAGTGAATTTTATCGCCGATAAAGCAAATACCATGCCCACCCCCTGCATCCAAGCATACCCCTGCTTGCAGTCGTATACCTTGAAAACATCCACGGGAGTTTTTGACTCCCGCTTACTTGATTCGTATTCTTTTGACCGTAAAACGTGACTTACGAAATGACCCTCGTATATATAAGCATATACAGCAATAGTAACGAGACGTAAGCGTAGTGAAAGATGCGGGCTGCGCACTACGGTCAAATTTACCTTGCTACGGTTTCAAAATTCATTAAAATTATTATTGGTTTTCCGGATCACCCTGTATTAATTTCGCGAGATTACAAAATATTGCACAAGTGGACTTCCGCTACACGGAGTTCTATTTCTCACTCTCCTGCGACTCTCTTAACAACAAGGTCGGTAACCAATTAGGTTCTTTTTTTTTACAAATAAAGAAATAAACAAATTTTGAGAGTGTCAGCACTGACATCATTTGCGGTTAGCTGTCAATTTAACGACAGTTGATCTTTTTAGGTTTAGACAAAACAAGGCAAGCTTCAGATGTGCCTACTTACTATCACTTCAATTGTTCAGTTTTTGACGTAAGAATAAACAAATGACGTTTTGATTAACTGCCAAATTGACAGTTGATCGCTTGAGATTATAGCCGAGCTCGTTTTTATAAATTAAATATTTCGCAAAAAAAAATGGTACGAACGAAATAAATAATCAACTTTTATCCTGGTTACAATGGCGTTAAAGTAAAACAGTTGAAAATATAGGTTAACTGCCTAATTGACAGTTTGAGGTTAATTTTACTAAGCTCAAAAATAGAAGAGTTATAAGTTGATGATCTTCAATTTCAGTTGTTTAGTTAAAGTGAAAAAAAGAAATGATATGAATAACTGAATAAACAAATTTTATTGTGGCAGTACTGGCCTAAAATGTGCCGCCGACATTTTAGTTGTCTCTTTAGCTTAACTGTCAAATTGATCGTCGATTGTTTGAGGTTAACGCCACCTTTTACTTGGTTCGGGAACTTCTTAATTTCTTCTTAAGTTTTGTTGGGTTTATTTTAGAATTAGAAAAAAAAAAATTCTGAACTCAAAAATTGTGATTTTTTTACCGTTGCATCGAAGGCCATTCACGAAAAACAGTTGAGCGTCGCGCTTTCAATAAAACGAACTCGAGTTGCATTTTCTTTAGTGAAACACCCTGTATATTAGTGCATTTTTGAATTTGCGAGTAAATTCTAGCCTGATTTCATGTGTGGCATGGGGGGTCTAGCTCGAACGGTTTTCGAGTTGTTCGATGCTGTCTGATCATAGTCATCGTAAACTGCTCGTGCTAGACCCATCATGTGACCCATCAATTCACACTAGAATTTGCCGAGAAGTTCAAAAATGCAATAATATACAGAGTATTCCTATCGAAAAAGTGCAACTTTGGTCCACATCTCAGAAACTAGACGTTCGATTGTTTTCTCGCGCTCGGATTCGAAAACTATGGAAAAACATCTGCAACTTTCGTATTTGACGTTTCCTTGTAATTTCAAAAATAAGAAAGATAGATGGCAATTGTTCTATGAATTCTTACTTCTACGCGCGTTAATAAGTCGAAAACCGTTTGCGCCAAACCCACGATGCGACACATAAGTTCGGGCTAGAATTTGCTCGCGAATTCAAAAATGCAATAAAATACAGGGTGTTCCTATAAAAAAAAGTGCAACTTTGGTCCACATCTCAGAAACTAGACATTCGATTGTTTTTTCGCGCACGGATTAGAAAACTGTGCAAAAACATCTGCAACTTTCGTATTTGACGTATCCTCGTAATTTCAAAAATAAGAAAGATAGATGGCAATTGTTCTATGAATTCTTACTTCTACGCGCGTTAATAAGTCGAAAACCGCTTGCGCCAAACCCACGATGCGACACATAAGTTCGGGCTAGAATTTGCTCGCGAATTCAAAAATGCAATAAAATACAGGGTGTTCCTATAAAAAAAATGCAACTTTGGTCCACATCTCAGAAACTAGACGTTCGATTGTTTTTTCGCGCGCGGATTCGAAAACTGTGGAAAAACATCTGCAACTTTCGTATTTGACGTTTCCTCGTAATTTCAAAAATAAGAAAGATAGATGGCAATTGTTCTATGAATTCTTACTTCTACGCGCGTTAATAAGTCGAAAACCGCTTGCGCCAAACCCACGATGCGACACATAAGTTCGGGCTAGAATTTGCTCGCGAATTCAAAAATGCAATAAAATACAGGGTGTTCCTATAAAAAAAGTGCAACTTTGGTCCACATCTCAGAAACTAGACGTTCGATTGTTTTTTCGCGCGCGGATTCGAAAACTGTGCAAAAACATCTGCAACTTTCGTATTTGACGTTTCCTCGTAATTTCAAAAATAAGAAAGATAGATGGCAATTGTTCTATGAATTCTTACTTCTACGCGCGTTAATAAGTCGAAAACCGCTTGCGCCAAACCCACGATGCGACACATAAGTTCGGGCTAGAATTTGCTCGCGAATTCAAAAATGCAATAATATACAGAGTGTTCCTATGAGTGTTTTTTCGAAAACTGTGCAAAAACATCTGCAGCTTTCATATTTGACGTTTCCTCGTAATTTCAAAAATAAGAAAGATAGATGGCAATGAATTCTTATTGCTTTTGGGTCGAGAACCGCTTGCACCAAACCTACGATGTAGCACATAGGTTCGGGCTAGAATTTGTTCGCGAATTCAAAAACGCAATACTATACCTCGGAAACTAAGGCTTGCAAAATGAGTAGTTGAAGTCGGGGGCACCGCCTGATCGCCTTCACCTTCGGCTGAGTAATCATTGCATTGAGTGCTTCGTTTACGTGCGACATGGAAACTAAAGCGTCACTATTTTCGAGTTCGGCTATTTCGGCTGCCCTTCTGCAAATATCCAGGGCCCTTCTCGCATCACCCGACACCGAAGCTACTTTCCTATACGAATTAAACAATCACTTGATTATTTGGAAAAAAATTCTGTTTGCGAGGTTTACCCTTCCGTCAACTCCCACCCCACTCAGTATTGTTGGTTCTCGTTTAGCGTACGTCTCGTGCTTTTGGGCTCTTCTATCGTGTTGAGAAATTCACCAAACCGTTTTGTTTAAACTGAAGTTTGAACGGAGGATTTTACTTCGACTTTGGTAAGTGCATTATAAGCAACAAAAGGCTTTCTTCCAGGCCTTTCGAAGCCTGATTTCTGCAGACAATCAGGTGGACTTTTAATTTTATTGGAGCCTTGACCTGTGATTACCTGGCTGTGTTGTCCTTGGATCATAGTAGAATATTTCGGTAGCTTTCATTGTGTCCATCTTCGGTCAACCTATTTAGCGACCGATAACAACTTTGCTTGGCAAAATTGCCTCCGGAATCGCGGAGACATAGTGCACGCTACCTTTCGGACGTTCGATATTCGAAGGACATTGGGGCAGCTGATGCACTTGCACCTTTGGACGACTGAAGGTGTCGGAGCTTTTCTTTTCTTTCATAATTTTGAGTAAACATTTCAGTTGATATTTATTTTTGGTTGTGAACGAAGAATGGATCCGTACTTCGTACTTGATTTCAGTTTTACCGTTCATTTAGTTTTGATTTGCGTCTTTTACCGTTTTAAAATCTAGACTCAAATAAAGACAAAAGTGTGCATTACTGGTGACTTTATAACAAAGTGATTTTATTACTTAGAGTTTTTATTATTTTTAGTTACGAGTTTGGTTAATTTTTGTACATATTTAGTTAGGGTGTTTAATGTCAATTAATTGCGCCTCAGCACGAGTAATATCTGATCTGTAAATTGTGCCGTGAATAGCAAATAGCAACGAATACTGCTGCCCCATGAGCTCTCACGCACGAGATGTCGGCCAGAGCGGACAATAGCGTCACATCGTGATTTGCAAAATTCTAGTGTGTTTAATGTATGTAGTAGTTTAGTAAGTTCATTACCATGCGCAGAATAAAGTTATATTTTCAGTGGGAGTTCCCTTCCTCTTTATAAGCGCGCCGAGAACTCGTATTAAGGCAGTCATTCGCCAAGTCATTCGCCGGTGCATGATTTGAACGCGCCAAGCAAACTGACTCCAGTCCCTTACCTACCAGATACGGGTGTCCCGCTCATATGTACCAGATTCGGGTGTCACTGTCCCTTTGAGTGGGCGCCTCGCTCTTATCTTTCAGATACGGGTGTCTCGTATATACCGTCTGATTCCTGGAGCCCGAACCGTACCGTTAAATACCGAGTTTTGGTCACATTTAAATCGGCCGCGATTTCTGTATACTTTCCAAGTTGTAAATATGTAATTATAACTTTACTGTGAAGAAAGTTGTGTTGCTAAGTGATCGACGTGTTTTGTATTTACGTTGAACCTTTTTTTTTCTTTTATAGAGGTTTGGAGAATCTTCATAGACATCTTCCGCGCTTAATCCAAGCGTTAGATGTTTTGGATTCACCCTCGTCGTCGCCTTCATGGTTTATGAACGGTGGTGCCTACCAACTAAACACTTTTTCCTTTGTTGCAGCTGCCAGGTTCCTGGAATCCGGCGATTTAGGTATTGCGTCAGGAATTTAGCACTGTCCGGAGTTAATATTCCAGTTTCATCAGTCTTTACTTTCTACTGATCGTATACATTATCTCCTTTTTTTTTGGTTCCATCCTTTCCTTTGTGCTAGGCTGTTACTGTCGCACTATCAGTCTTCCCACTTCTATTTCTTCTCGGTCTTTAGTTTGCATTATTGTTCGCAGCATGTCTGTTACGTATTCCCAGTTCTTATCGCTGATTAGTAAAACTGTTGAATACTTCGCGCGTTTGTTCCCACCTTCCACACTCAAACACTGTGTGTTCTGGTGTGTTCATCTCTTCGCAATACCAATAGACCTTGCTTGGTAGTTTCCCAGCGACGCCGCAGAAATTGAGCCAACCACAAAAGGGTTAATTAGCGACGCCGCGAAACTGAACAAACCCAAAAGTGGTAATTAAACAAAAAAAGAATAATTGGAGGAATCCAACCTGGTCCTGCGTAATGTCACTCGGCTGTCAATCTACTGTGAATAGAGTTGGGGGCGCCCTCTCGTCACTAGAGTAACGCCTAACGTCGCTAAAGTAGCGTCGACTTGCTGGACGAATCCACTTTTCACAGTTGGGGTAGGCCGGGTTGCGAAACTTCGTTCGGTACAAAAAAAAACCCGACAGGTAAATCTACTACAGGGCCCAGTTACTTTATTGCCTTGCTAGAGTTGCTATTTCTGCGTCCTCAAAGCGTATGGTTATGTCCCTTAACTTTCTGGGTCTCGCGAGGATCATCATCTCAGTTTTTTTCTCGCTTAGCTTCAGCTCGCGTTTTTCGAGCCAATTTCTTATGCTGGCTGATTATGGCGCATTGCGCTATCTCTTCGAGTAATGTGACCGTTTTGGCCGTGATTACCAGCGCCACGTCGTCGGCGTAGGCTATTATGTTCACTCCTAGTTCCGGTTATAGCTGTAGCAGGCCGTCGTAGAGTATGTTCCACAAAGTCGGTCCGAGAACCAATCCCTGAGGGATCCCGCACGACGTCTGTATCTCTTATGTTCACTCCTAGTCCCGGTTATAGCTGTAGCAGGCCGTCGTAGAGTATGTTTCACAAAGTCGGTCCGAGAACCGATCCCTGAGGGATCCCGCACGACGTCTGTATCTCTTATGTTCACTCCTAGTCCCGGTTATAGCTGTAGCAAGCCGTCGTAGAGTATGTTCCACAAAGTCGGTCTGAGAACCGATTCCTGAGGGATCCCGCACGACGTCTGTATCTCTTCCCCCTGTGGGGATATGATTGTTCTGTTCTATAGATAAGATTGCAGTGTTTTGATCAGGTAGTTGCTGATCTTTGTAGTTTTTAGAGCGTTTATAATGTGGGCCATGATGCTGAATTGAATGCATTTTCTATGTCCAAGGCTATTTTTCCAAGCAAACTTTCTTGTGTCGCTGACGATATGTTTTACTTGGTATAGAGCATCTCTGTCCGGTCTAAACCGGTATTGGTGGTCGTTTAAGGTGTTATTATCGTGTAGTTCCTTCATCAACCTCTGTTTGATGAGGGCTACGTCTAGAAGGCATATATATTGGCAGATCTTGAGGCGTCAGCCTTGTCTTTTTCCAGATGGACGGAAATATGCCCTCAGTCAGGCAGTTGTTCATTACCTGCTTAAAGGTGTCCATGTTTGTTCGAGCAACTACTTTTGCTGCTTCCGGAGGAATATTGTCCGGGCCTGGGGACTTCCTGTTCTTGATTTTCCTACCACCAGACCGACATCGAGCAGAGCAACGGAAACAACACCGGAGAAAGAAAGACGACCCGTTACAATTTTTATTTTATTTTTAAATTCAAACTTTGTTTTGGGGGTTACGTATGATCCAGACCAATCCCACTGAGATAGCTGGCAGTTGGCATCGTAACTTAATTTGCTCGCTCAACAAATTTGTAACCAGGTATACATGTTGCGCATACATGTTGCCATCACTTGTACAGTGGGCAATGAAAAATTTCTTCACACCCAAACAAGATTGATTCTAACATCATCCAAATATACCACTGGACGTTTACTTTTGCTCGTCAGTCCTTTACTGGCCAGTGTCTTGCTGTTAGAGGTGTAAGAAATCGGTATTCTGTACAGAGGTTCGTTTATATTTGCTTTATGTATCATATAAGTTTTATAAAATCGTTAAGTAACTAAAATAGAAATAGGGTTTCTTCACTGATAAATAAAAAACGTATTACTTTCGTAAATAAAACACGAGCGCTTTCCGTTTTTGCTTCGCGCGAGTAGGTATTTCGCCGCCCACCTTCGAGCAAAAAAAAAACCTCCCCGCAAATATCACGCGAACTTCCGAAAGTCAAAGTTGTAAACGTCCGTCATGAAAAATGGATCCTCGAGCGGGCGAGGATAATTTGTTTGCCGCTTCTGGCAAGCTTTTTAAAATCTGCGCGTCGGCCCGCGGGGGTGGGTTTTGTTTAGGAACGGCAAGGGCCTTTATGGTGCGCCTCGCCACCATTAGTATAAATTTACGAAACATTCAGCGTATGAATGCACAATGGCGTGCAAGTCCGGGTCAGCGTTCCCCGCGGTAACGACGCGGAGATATCTTCATCAATCAACATCACCTCGACCCGGTTTTATCAAGCGCCCATCATCATTGCGCAATGTCACTCCGTTATTATTATCTCTGCGTACGGCGGCGGGGACTACCCCGAATTCCTGTCCCCGAAACTTACAAGGATGGATGATCCGGTTTATTAAGTGAAAATAAAGACGGGCTGTCTCATAACTGCGGTGGGATTAATTAATGCCTTCACGTATAATGGTATTATTACGATATGACTGAACTGCAACGACGAAAAGTTGCAGACATTTTTGGTTCTTGGTACGCCCGCGCAAGTCGAACGCAGGTGTGCAGGAGCCCCCCTACTCTATACTATTATAACGATTGTAACGACAGGACAGAATTGAATAAATAATTAAAGAAACCTAAACTTTGAATATAATTAATTTCATTTTCGTAAGAAAATACATTGACAAAATCCAGATGAAAGGATTAATATCAAGGTGAAGATTAATTTAAAAAATGACCAGGCCAAGCGAAAGCAGAAGGGCAAACACTTATATTGGCAGACCAGGAATGATACCTAAAACCCAATCAAATTTGGCTTGCAACTAGGAATAACTAAGGATTACGAAGACCAGACTAAAGAAAGAAGAAAACTCGAATATTTAGACCCGGTAATCCGTAATTACCAAATAGTCGTTACTCACTTAATCTACACCTTTAGGTGTAAGGCTGGTGGAGTCGAGTTCTTTGTCTCCATTGTTTTCTATCTTACCTTAGATTTCATATTCTCTCCCATGTCGTTCCTTTTTTTTCTGCTTCTTCTCTGATTCTGTCGATCCATCTTGTTTCTGGTCTTCCTTTCTTATTTTTTCCCTGCACTCGCCTTTCAAATACTCTTTTTGTAAGTCTATCTCCCGACATTCGACACACATGTCCAAACCATCTAAGTTGTCTTTCTATTATTTTTTCGTCGTTGAGTTCCATTTGTAGATTTCATTTCTTATTTTGTTCCATTTATTTTTGTTTTCTACTTTTCTCGAAATGTTTGTCTTTCTGTTAATGTCCACGTCTCACTGCTACACATGATTGTTGGCCTGACAACTTTATTTACTCTCTCGGTTTACATCTTTATCGGCACTTCTCTTTTCCCTAAAAAATATATTTTCAATGTTCTTCCCATTCTTTTGGTTATTTCCCTTTCTAGTTTTCCATTTTCTACTATAATTGCGCCTAAATATTTGAAATGTTCTGCTTATTTTCCATCCAGACGTATTTTCATGGGTCTTCTTTTTATTAGAGATTATCATTGTTTTTGTTTTTCTAAAATGCAGAAAGATGTTGTGGTGTAACACTTTGGGGCACTGTCAGAGTCAGAACACATGATTCCCAGTTAGTAAGGCTAAGAGCAAAGGATTATTAACGGCTGTTTACGTCCTAGCAAGTCAAAACACTTAAAAATTAAGAAAAAAAGAGAAGAGAAAGAGCATTGAAAAGAATATTTAGTGAAAACAAACACATGATAAATGAGAAAGGGAAAAAGAAGAATTTAAGACCAGAACACAATGTCCTTGATTTGCAAAGCTGTGAACAAAATCTTCGTAGTTAACATCCTAGGATTTGAAGAAGAAGCAAAAGAGGATAAAAACTAAATGATCGTAATAAGAAGAGGAAAAGTGTTCAGAAAAAGCAAGCAGTAAGGTGAAAGGCAAAAGACCAGGACGCAGAAAGAATTTAACGCAAAGCTGCGAGCTGGTTTTTTATATTGCCACAAACACGTCTTGTTCATGGCTTAGTTAAGGGGGAGGGTATCAGATAGGCTACGGCGGACGTTAGAGTCTGTGGATAGCAGAAGGTGCTATCTGGTACACCTTCAAGATGAGTTGGGGGTAAATAAACTGTGCCTAAGAAAAAGCTGGTGTTTCTTTTCTGCGCTCGACTCCCCTACAGCCATCAAAGAGAGGGTGTTAGGTAAGTACCTATTTCTCTGTTTCTCAATTACTAGGTACCTCGAGCTAAGCTAGCACTACCTTCCAAGAGGGATACGACTCCCAAATACGAATCCCCGAAGAGGCGCGAAATAATATCCTAGCAAGACAGAGACTTAAAGAAGAAGAGGGTAAGGAAAGAAGAAAACAATTTATTTCTGCGTCCTCAAAGCGTATGGTTATGTCCCTTAACATAAGGGTAAATAAAGTGTGCTTAAGAAAAAGCTGGCGTTTCTTTTCTGCGCTCGACTCCCCTACAGCCATCAAAGAAAGGGTGTTAGGTAAGTACCTATTTCTCTGTTTCTCAATTACTAGGTACCTCGAGCTAAACTAGCACTACCTGCCAAGAGGGATACGACTCCCAAATACGAATCCCCGAAGAGGCGCGAAATAATATCCTAGCAAGACAGAGACTTAAAGAAGAAGAGGGTAAGGAAAGAAGAAAACAATCGTTACACGAAGAGGGAGAGCGTTAAGAAGAATATTTAGAAGAAGCGAGGAAAAGGATTTGTATGGAGACAGAATAAAAAAAAAGCACAAAGAACTAAATGGGTTAAACCGAATAAGATTAATACATCCAAATGATCACTGTCAAAGACGGATGTGAAGAAGGATGAAGGAAGGAACAAGGAAAGGTGTTCTACTTAATTTCTATCCTTATCAATTTGTCAACAAAATGTCAGCAGAAGAAAATGCAAAAAAATTCTTTATATTGGAGGAACAATTCCTTTCTTGCTTGAAATTGCTTGATGACTTCGTACTCCCAATATGACACAATCTCATTTTTGGATAAATTTGAAGAGTTCCGCTGCTGCTGTCATATTGTCCTTGGTCTTTGGTAGAACCACGTCATTCCATTCTTCTTCTATCGAGAGACGTTTTGTTTATTGTTACAGGAAAAGTTTTTCAAAGTTATTGTTCTTCTTGTGGTTGTGGCTACTGATGTTTTCGTTGCTGCTGAAGTTTCTCTCTAACGAAGGCCAAAGTATTAGCAGATGGAGAATATAGAAAGAGACACTTTTCTCCTCTGGATACCGAGATGATTGTGCATCAAAACCCCATGGTGTTCCTATAGGGGAACAAACTCTGTTTTAATGTAATACCTCCGCCTATTAAATTGTCGGACACAATGTCTTCTTTTTTATCGAACGGGATGCAAGCAAAGATTTATGCAGACAGTTTTCCGAGTCATAACCTCCACGCAGGGTTTTGAATTGGCGAAATAATAATTTGAGGACCTTTCCGCTCGAACTCGCGGGCTCCTTTGTTTGGGGCCACGCAGGGAGGCGGGCAATTTTAAATTCTTATTTGATTAATACACCACCGGCATTCCAACATTCCAAATTATGAAACTGTCACATTTTAATTAAAATTTTTAATCAGCGACTAATTATTATGAATTAATATAAACGGCAGTTTAAATAATATTCGAAATAATAATAAACACGAAAATTGCTCCGGCGACGCTAATAATAAATTATATTTGCACGCCCTAATTTATTAATTCCCCTGCATTTATAGCTCATTAATATTAACGGTGTTTACCGTTCACGTGATTTTAATAGGATTTTAATTAATCATCATTCAGATTCGTCCGAATATTTAAATAAAACTGAACTAATCAATGTGTTTCTTTTTTTTTTTTCATTTTTGATATGTGCATGTGGGTGGGGAATATGATGATGATGAACATAAATTATTATGATGACCCCCAATGCGTCGTCGTCGACCTACGCGTCCGCGAGATACCATCTAAAAGCAAACAAAGTCCCATGGCGGACGAGTCTTTTATTTGGTCCGGAAAATTAAACACCGGGATCATATTTTATGGAAAACTAATCGCGATAATGCCGCGCATCGGATGATGGATAGCCCGCGTCGGGTTTAATATTTAATTTTGTTTGTTTAGTGTATATACATATAGCGGAGCGGATCGAAAAAATCTTATCGCAGAGCCGGGGGGGGGGGGGGGGGGGCGAAAAAAACTACCACCGAACTATCAACAAGCTCGGCTAACCTATTTTATGACGCACGAATTGATGATGAATGAAAATTCTTCGTTTCTCGCTTTTCCGACGGATAACAAAATATATTTTCAAATTTATATGCGCATGGATAACTCCCCCCTCCCCCACAATAGATTTATTCGTTCACGTTAAAATACTTCAGCTAACAAATTTTAATACATTTTGCACAAGCAATGACTAACCTTGATTATTATTTTCTTTATACAGGGTTACTGTTAATTAACTCGACAAAATTAAACCACGATAAGAAGCGATGGCCGAGAGTATGGGAAAAATGTTTTAAATTTTATGTAATTCATACACGCATATTACACACATGCTTTCGTTCATAAAAGAGTAAAATTCGTTGAACTTATTTTTTTTTTGTTAGATTTCCGATTGTCAGTTGTTGAAAACAAATAAGCGTAACGCCAAGGTTGGGTCGTATAAAATGTAATAAAATTTATTAAAAATTACAGTTCATTCAAACCAAGTGCGGGGTACACTCTTTACCAAATAAATTCGTCCGATTCGCAATGAAAGAGCAGGGCTCTAATACTTTTGAAAGGCAGTGTACTTCTACGATTTAATTTGCGTTATTCAACAGAAAGCCTGGGTTGGGGTTCATTTTTTTCCAGGACACGTCTTGCATTACAAGAAAAACGCTGTGGTTGTACCTAATAAAATCGAATTTATTGTGGTTGCAAATGGTTTGCAAGTTGGAAATTAATTTTCCTGATGCACACATTCTTAGCATTACCTGGAATTCATTCGCATTTACCTACTAGGTACTCCTCTTGTTTGTTGCATAAATATTTATGCTTAATGCTGAAGCGTTAAGTAATTTGTTGAACAAACATTTGCCTTGAAATTGCACAAACTAGTAAGATACGGCCTGATTAAAGTGTAAGTGCCAGTTAATGTGTGTGATCGTTTGAGGACTTTCCTTATCTTCAAAACCGCGTGGCTCACTTTAAGGAATTTTACTTTCTACCTAATTTTTAAGGGATTAACATTTTAAGGTTTTAAAATCTGTCAACCAAATAAAATGCATTAGATTTAAAAAGAAAATGGAGCAAAAAAAAACTTAGGGACCTGATGTATAGGATGGGTTCAAATTTATACTGTGCCCGTGATGTTACAATACAGGCTGTTCTTCAAGTTCAAGTGTATTTGGTAAAAGATATTCCCACGTAATTGTTCCTCACGAATAATTTGCCAAACAACAAACTGCACAACCGACACAAAGGATCTGCTATTTGGCAAAGGGCGATCTCGGTTACGCTGGCTGTGCATACCAACGTCTTGCAGCCAACGCATTTTGATCACATTCGCTGTAAATTAAAATCGTGTCCACAATAATATTATTGGAAAATTCGGTCATATTTTCAACACTGTTATCTGCGACGAAGTGCGGTTGAGAACTGAATAACTGACCCACTTTAACAGCCGATGCTGACACACAAGCATACTTCTCCGATTACGTAATTACGTAATAAAAATAAACTGTTTCATCGTTCCCCGAAAACATTTATTATCTCTAATATTTATTAATCGATTGTTATACAAAAACTGCTTCATTCTGTCACGCTTAATGTCGACTTTCACAGGTTTCCTTTTTTGCATGAAGTTAAAAAACAGCCTGTATAGAAAAGAAAACAAATTTATATCACTTTTGATGAAACGAACGAATCAAATTCGCGAAACGTCACTTAACTTTTACACTCGATATAAATTTGTTTTCTTTTCCTTATTACAAAATAAATTATATGCACAAGATTCCGTAAAAATAGTGTCGATGCGATGACCTTCGGGTAAAACCTAAGGTCATCCGCTCTCTGGTGATAAGTAATTTTTTTATTGTTTAACTTTTAAGAAACTGCATTTTGATTTGACTTTGTCGACTATGAGCTAGCTCTTTAGAAAAGAAACGTCTAGTTAATTCACATCATTACAATTACACATAAGTATACATTATTTCTTTATTATATGCTGGTTGATCGATTGATAATTTTAAGAACTCTTATGTAGCTTTAGCTTTCGTGAAACAGCTTTGTCTCTCGCAGTCGGAGGTCACGTTGTATTTTTAACTCATATTGAACAGAACGGCATATAATAAAAAAAATGACGTATACTTATGAGTATTTTTAGTATTCTTGTTACTTAGTTTTTCAAAAAACTGATATTGTTCTTTTTGGCATGATCCAACTCCACTCTTTTTTCTCAGTTTAATTCTCGTTTTTCTATTTTACTTTTGTAATATTTTAATCTTTTTTGTTGCCTAACTTGCATCGCTTGATTCTTTATATTCTTCAGTTTTATTCACTTTGCGTAATTTAATTGATTCGCGTCTATTAAATTATACTGTCAATTGAAACGTTCAAACCCGTGTATTTTGTTTGACTCCATCCCAATTGAACGCCGGTCGTATTTATAGTTAAAAAAAAAAATTGAACGCGTCATACAATGATGAATATGGAACAACAATTTTTTGTGACAATGCGAACTGAAATCTTGATATGAAAAAATAATTTTGTAATCCCTCATTTCACATATTCTCGCTTAAATTAATAATAAAATAAAAATTCCCAGTAATGCACACTTATCTTTATTTGTGTTCAAAAGAATAAACATGCGCCACAGAACCCAGAAGGGGTTAAAACAAATTTAAAACAAACAAGAAGGTAACACAACGAGGTTGTCGAATGTGATATCCCGAAATCCGGATCCGACTTTCGTTTACGAAGTCAACTATGAATTCCTGACCTCGTGCAACAAAAGTAGCTTAATTTAAAAGACAATTAAATTTAAATTTTGAAATTTTCTCTTTGTTTTCTGTAATAGTTTTTACTTTGATCGCATGGGACAAAATTCTTTAGGAAAATTAATTACTCTTATTTGCTTCTTGAGAAAATATTAATTATTGATACATAAGTCCCAAGCTCTGAGTTGTTGGGTAGATGTTAGGTTAGTTATTCTACCGAGTGATTTGTTAAAATCTTCATCAACTTTTGCCATGAAATCTGGATGGCATGTCTTAGCTTAAGTGAAAAGTACTTCATTGCACTCCTTGATTGATGTTTTACAGTAAAGCTAAGACTTTAAATCAGTGTGTTTACATGGAGTCACCTAAAATAAATTGGCTTTTCTGTTAACAGCTTTTGAATGTTTTTTTTTTAAATTAATAAAATAAAAATTGTGAACCATCATAACAATAAATTTAGTGATGCCACCTGTGGAAACTACAACGAACTATAATTTAAGCGCCAAATTTGAATATCTTAAAACTAACGTAGTTTTATCTTTTTTTATGACAATATGTGACGAGAGATTTCTAATAAATTTTCCTAAGAAGCCAGTGACTTGAATTATTTATTAAATAAAATAAAAACTGTGAACTGGGTTAGGTTGGGATTAAAGACGAGCGACGATACAAAAACTAAATTTAGCAGCGCCATCTGTGGAAACATCCACGAACTACCATTTTAAGCGCCGAATTTAATTAATGCGAAAACAACGCATTTCTCGATTTTTATAACAACATTCGACAAGAATTTTATTTGAAAAACTTTTTCCCGAAACATCAGTGACAAGAGAAGTTTCCTGCCGCCATCTATGACAGTTGCCTGAAAGTACTTTTGTTTTATTTAACAAACTGATGAACGAGAGACCACTTGACTTTTAATTGTTTTAGGTCACTTCGTGTACGTTCGGAATAAGTTGTTTTTGGCGTCAATAATTTTAAAATGACACTTTTATTAATAAAATGAAATGTGAGAGTTAATTTAAAGAAGAAGCAAACACTGAATTTAGTGATGCCATCTGTGGAAACATTCTCGAACTATAATTTTAAGTGAAGCAATGCGTACGAAATACGACGCCACGTTTTATAAACGCAGTAATATAATAGGTTATCATTCTATTGACTTCTTGCCTGCACACAATGCGACCTTGACACATCTCAATTTCGTTTTATTGCACGTTTAACAGCTGGGAACGGGAGTCTGAGTTGTTTCTTTTACGCGACGCAATTACATATTAGTAATTTCAATAAGGGTAACAAATTCGCATATAATTGTTGTTTGAATTACTTATTAGAGCTGAATGTAGCAGCTGCTTCGTCCGCAAAAAAATCGCAAGGATTTAAACCTGGTGATCGCAGGGGTCAATGCACGGCCCGACATGACAGGCAACTGATAGTAAAATCTTTCGTCTCGTTATCGCATGGTGAAGTAAAGTCTGCGCGTGAATATACCGTTTGCTCGACCGGCGACTCTGCAAAGAAGAAGAAAATAAATTAATTTCATAATAATTTAACTCACGTTTGAATATAAATAATAATTGCAGTTGCTTCCGGGGTGAAAAAATAATGACTGAAAATTATTTGCTTTTATCTAGAAAAACGAAAGACCAATGAGATCAGGTGATGTTCAATCATTGTTGCTCGCCCTGTAGAATTTTGAGTAAATAAAAAGTATAACGGTAAGTATGTTTTTTTTTTCATAAAACTTTTGTTGAAATTTATCGAATGGGTTGAAGTTACAATTGAAATTCGTTGTGGTGTCCTACAAGTGTCCATTCTAGGACCCTTGTTCTATTTATACACTTTTACATGTCCTAATATGCATAATTATATTATATGGCTTTTACCTATGCCAGGTTCTTGCTCAGTCTAGTCTGTTTATTAACTTTTTTTTTATGAAAATGCGAATTTGTAGGACAAATATGTTAAAAAACAAATTAAAATGATTAATTTTATTTAAATTGGTAAACATCATTAACGGTGAATGTGTAGAAGTCTGAGGTCGAGTGAACAAGCACCAACTTTGTATTAACTTTCATTGATTCCAATTTATGCAGGGCCTTCATAACTGATTGTATATCACGTGATAAGGTTGTGTTCGATAAATAAACAATAGAAGCGATTGGCAGAACTGCAGCAGCACTAAATTTACTGACAGTAACATTGCGCTTGCCACTATTTCAAATTTTTAACGTTTCTAAAACACTTTACGCGATTCAACCTCCAAAAAGATGCAATAACAAAATGTATTCACATTTAAATCAATGCATTTTGGAAAGTAACGAGGTCATGTAGTTGTTTACATACGTCATACGTCACGTGGGATACAAGATTAAATGAAGAACCAGTAGTACCATTTATGATAATTAACTCTACGTTTGTGATTCTCTTAGGATTTTTAATTTTTGTTTTTTAATAAACAAGATTAAATTTAGGAGTTTTATATTCAGCAGTTACCGTGACCTTTTAACTTTAATATCATCCACCTCACGCAATAAGGGTTAAAAGCTTGGCTTGTATACCTGGAAAGGCTCCGTTAATTGTGTATATCAAAAGTACTAAGAACCATGTCCGTGACCCTCACATCAATTCCTAGAGAAACTGAATCACCAAAACATTTATCAATACGCTTTTCACACGTGTGTGCATAATTATAATTACATAATTATAAATTATAATTATAAATTTACCCAGGAAAGTAGGTATGTTTCGACTAAGACGCCAAATTCACAGCGTACGTAAGTCAAGATATTTACTCAGAATAAAGCTTGTAAAACTTGACCTTCCATAGCACTCGTGTTAAACTCGGGATGCGCGGCGAACGAACTCGGGTCGATCCGAATGCTGTCGGTGCTCAGTGTAGACGTACTATTTTATATCCAAATTTGTTTACTGACGACTTCGAACAACTGGATCAACGGCGAACACTCTCATACGTCCGAATTTTTACGAGAGCGCGACGAGACAATTCGCGTCATTTGTCAAATCTGTACACAGCTTTAACCAGCTGACAAAACAATGCCATTAAGTGCGGGCTAATTTTTGATTAATTATTTCTTGAAAGCTAAAGTAGAAACAATTTTTTAACATTTTCCCATACTCTTGGACATTAAAATGTTACGGTAATATTTGAAGTAACATGAAATTAGGGACGTAGCTTAATATAATAAAACATTTACTATTAACTAATTAACTAACAATCATTACAAGAGTTACAAGTTACTTACATCGTGTATTGGGGCACTAAAAGACTACTAGACTACATGACACTCTGAAGAGATTTGTTCTAATACTCTCTCTAGCGTTCGCTCTATGGGCTTTTTATAGGGGTTTTGTTTCCGGGGTGTGACGTCAATTGTTGCCTTGACATTTTGTATCCGCGCCGATCTATGTCTGCAGATGATTCATAGTTTTTGCACACGACCCGCTGTGCAGGTGGTCTGTCTTCTGCAACTCGGGTGAGTCATACGTTACATAATTTCGACGGAGGCAGCTTTTGTTTATGTTATCGCTCCATGTTTACGTTATGCTTGACTTAATCAGCTGTACATCTTTGCTGGTTCTCTTATCCTAGTTACAGTATCTTATCGCGGTTTCATTTTGTCGGGTTAATTAACAGTCACCCTATATACAGGGCACATCCAAAAAGCAAGTATGTACTCGCTTTAGATAATAAATCGCCTATTACTTTCTTAAATAGAACAAAAGAAATCGAGCTTTTAATACATTTAACATAAAACCGGCGCAGTTTCTTCAGTAGTTATAAGTTACAACACGGCATCCTTAATTTTAACGTCTTAATTTCACAGCCAGAGCGAATTTATAGATCCGTAGGCGGCGGATAATTTTCTTAAAAGGAAACACAAGTTCCGACATAAAGAGCTTTTACGGCAGCTTTTATTATCTGCTCGGACTAGTAAAGAAAAAGCTCTATAAAATATAACAGATGTTAAGGAAAAGATCATCGCATAAACTTCTTTATTATCGCCACGGATAGGCGCGAACCACCTGAAATATCATAGTGGGTTGAATTTTTTGGTTTTTTTTTTTAAATTCGGGCCGGAGCCCGTGGCAATAAAATCTGATAAGTCCAGAACCTAAACGATGGAGCACATATTCCGGATCGATCCGAAAATGTACGCGCCGCGCCATTTTTATTTATCGTGGCATAAATAATTTCTAATCTGAATATCGGCGGTAAAATCTGGTTAGCGTTGCATTAAAACAAAACAAAAAAAATCCTTTTTTTTTAATGGGTTTACCTTAAATCACCGGAAGCGCAGTTAAAGCGTTGCGATTGCTTATAACCTCACAACATTTGGGGGGGGGGTAACTTGTTTATGTACAGGGTGTTACTGAACTTATGTCATTAATTAAAACCACAAATAGTACACAAGAAAATTTGTTACAAACCGTTACTAATAACCTGTATACAAATTATTTTCTTTTTTTTTTAAATTTGTTTGAGTGGCACTGGATACGATTTAAAAGTCCTAGGCTGGGCGTGTTTACAGCTATTATTATGACATTTTATTGGATGTGAATTGTCCAAATAACTCAGAGGTTTCAAAACAGAATGGTTTTATATTTAAGCTAATTTATTCTCTCTTCACTTTGCGTAATTTAATTGATTCGCGTCCATTAAATTATACTGTCAATGGATACGTTCAAAACCGTGTATTTTGTTTGACTCCATCCCAATTGAACGCCGGTCGTATTTACAAACAGTCTTTAAAAAATACATACAATGATGAATATGGAACAACAATTTTTTGTGACAATGCGAACTGAAATCTTGATATGAAAAAATAATTTTGTAATCCCTCATCTCACATATTCGCGCTTAATTTAATAATAAAATAAAAATTCCCAGTAATGCACGCTTATCTTTATTTGTGTTCAAAAGAGTAAACATGCGCCACGGAACCCAGAAGGGGTTAAAACAAATTTAAATCAAACAAGAAGGTAACACGACGAGGTTGTCGAATATGAAATCCCGAAATCCGGATCCGACTTTCCTTTACAAAGTCAACTATGAATTCCTGACCTCGTGCAACAAAAGTAGCTTAATTTAAAAGACAATTAAATTTAATACATGCATTACCGCAAAGTCACAAAAAAATTCCAACCTTGATTACATCGTCGACGACGTCCAACGAGTACCGAATTCGGTGGAGGGTCGCTGAAGCAAAGAGGGCGTGTCGCTAATCCCAGCGACCTCTCTCGTCGAAAGTCACCAACAATGGTTGTGCGAATTAAAGTCCCGACAGACAAGGGAGTATGGCGGCGAAGCAACCGTCGTTGACGAAACCGACCTTGCGATAATATGAAGTTGGTTGGCCCCAAATATCACCACGAAAGTTTGAGTAGCCAAGGGGGATGATCGTAGACGAAAATAGTAATAACAGCTACACCAGTAACACCGATAACAGTAGTCATAAACAGCAGCAGTAATAGTAGCAATAGCAAAGCCTGGGGGTGACGATTTCAAAATTCAGTTTCTTGATTACCGTTCAACATTCAACTAGGGAATCTTCGCCTGTTGACTTTCATCGAAACACACTCCGACACCACACCCGATGCGTTCTATCTGGGAACTGGTGAGCTGGCGACCGTACAGAGTTTCGACGCATCAAAAGATCGACGGGCCAATTGAAGAAGGGGGTTGGTAAAAGAAGACAGTTGACTCACAGGGGAAATTAGGGAGACAAAACACTTCCGTGATGCGTAGTGAAGACTTTTGTTTAATGACCAGACAACGGACGGAATGATGGAATTTAATGTCGTTCGCATGAGCGGCACGCCCTGCGTGGTAACTGGTCGTCTTAGTATCCCGAGCGTAAAATTTGGTGTACGCATCACTACAGTTTAAATTCTAAATAAATATAGTAATCCTTTCAAAATAAGAAATTATAATTTACGGATTATAACTTTATGTTTATTATAGCATATTAATCACTTTTTTGAAAGTAATATATTAATATATTGACCCGGCTTCTGCCCGACGCTCATGGACTTGCTACTTTACGTGCGCGTTGAGTCCTCGAGGACCGTGAACCGTGACCGTGAACAGTCATACAAATGTCCGTCCTTTGTTAATGACGCATCATTCGCGTCGGTCTTTTTGTGATCCCACGCAATACAGGGTGACTTTAACGAAATTTTCACCCGTAACAGTGAATCGCCATGTAATTTGGATTTTAGTTGTTAAATTAGTTGTTAAACAAATGAAACTGTACAATAGAAACACTTTTATTTTGAGTTATGCTGTATGTTGGTTTCAAAGTACATATACCAAGGATCATTTTGTACAAATAAAACAATAACGACTAATGAATGACATTAGAACTTTCGGTTCAAGAAAGAAAGTTCTAGAGTAATCGAGAAGCTAGATGGCAAAATGATTATTAAATAGTATATTGTGTCACAAGGGCAGAAATTGGCCCGCGGCTATGAACTGCATGAGCTAGCGAAGCGAAGCGAGGGCAGTTCATAGCTAAGCTTATTTTAACTTTACTTATTTAACATACTTCGGGGAGGGTCTGGCCCGAACGGTCAGCCCTTACTCGTAGAGTCACTCGCTTTGCGCGCACTTCTAATTTACTAATCACTTGACTATCTATGCTATCGACTATCAACTTGTAGCGACCACAGCGCCACATCTCTATACTATTGTCACGCATCAAGCTCTACACCCTTCCACACTACACTCAACCCCTCTACAAGATGGTTGCCGGGGTTATATAATCTCGTGCGGGGCAGCGTGAAAATCATTCTGCCCCAGCCAGCTGCAAAGTTGGAGCCTCCTAACCAAAGCCAGCCGCAAGGTCGGACTTCTAATCAAAGCCAGCCGCAAGGTCGGAGACTCCTCGCCCAAAGCCAGCCGAAAGGTCGGGATATCCTTCACACATGGTTTTGACACAGCTGTCAAACACCTACGACCACTCAGCTTCGTCGGGCACTGAAACGCATTAGCAGAATACCCCGCGCCGTTTCACCGCTTCCCTTGACGCCAGAAAAGAAGCACGTCAGGTCAGGTTTATCACCGACCACTCCGCCGAGGAATCCGGTTCCGCACGTCCACCACCTGCAACCATTGCACCAGGGCAACTACGAACTAATCCCCGTGGACATTCCGTACATCGTGCACGTAACCACCAGGCGTTCTGACATATTAACTTCCTTGTATTATTGTTATTAATAAAGATATTCTTTTTGTGTTTGTGACAATCAATTGTTTGGCTAAAGAATACGACAAACCCCCAAAAACTATTGACTCTTCACTATCGACTGACTCCTGCGGGTTGGGTTCTTATCTTTTATACATTTTATACATTAAATCTACGTCACAATTGGTTCTTTCGTTCTGGTGGCTGGGGGGGTCGGTCCAAAGTACAAAGTTCTAAAGGTGTCAGCATCAATTAACCCTTGCCAAATTTGTCTTCTTAAAACGTTCGAATTGCCTCAATTTTAATTGGCACATGTAAACAGCACGCTTACATTCCGCAGAGCTTGCATTTCTGCGTAAGTGGAAAGCGAACATGTTGCTATGACATATAACCACTGGTTATTACCAGACTTTTGATGTGTCAAAAGTTTATCTTTTAACTATTTCATTAGTCTTGTGGTTTATTTAGTAGCAAATTTTCTTTTTATAATTATCTTTTGTATGTAAATAAAGTGGGACTATGTAGAAAGAGCAGCAGTAGAGATAAATAAAAATGCTAGACTTATGTTCAAACTTTTTTATTTTATTCAAATTTTTAAATGCTTTATAAAAACAATGATGTTAATAACAATAGTATCGATAATGATTATTAATTTATTATAAGTTATATAAATCAGTCAATCAATAATAAGTATTATTGGTAATAAGCTAATCGCCCAATGATAAGTGTAATAACTGTAATAAGCTATTCGCTCAATGATAAGTGTTCATATAATAATTGTAATAAGCTATTCGCTCAGTGATAAGTATTTATGTGGTAAGCTATTCGCTCAATGTTAATTACTTTTGTGTAAATGTAGAGGAATTCAAATGGTTTGGAGTTATTCACTCCGTGATGGGTTTCAAAAGAATGAGTGTTTATGTAATAAGCTATTCGCTCAATGTTAATTACTTTTTGTGTAGGAAGTTAAATTGTTTTAGAATTAATCACTCCGTGATGGTTGTCAGATGAATGAGAGCGAACGTCAGTTCGACGTGCTTTATATAGGCTCCTTTTTATGACGTCGGCGCTAGTTTTTTATTTTTGAAAAGCCAATGATTTATTTTATTTTTCCTTTGATTTTTATTCCATAAATTTTCAGTGAATCTTTTATCCGTTTGTTTCGTCAATCATAAAATAATTTTCTATTTAAGGTTTCAGAATAAAATGTTTTAACTTTGCCTTTGATTTTCTTAAATTTGAATCTAAAAATAGGGGTTCGAGGCTAAATGACGTCATGAATCCTACCTAGTTCGAGATTATCCTGTCATCTTGTTATTTGTCACTACGACGTAGGTGTTTGTGTCAGTGCTTGTCAACTTATGTGGTTTTTTCATCATTTTGAACAAATTTCGGTAAGTTAAAAACATTAGATTGAACTATTACACAAGATCAACCTATTATTCATGACAGCTGTCACTGGAACATTATTCTGCACCTTCAATACCGGCACATCAAGACTACGTCCAGAAACGTTCCGCTGCGCATCTTGTTTCCTGTCTGCCAACTCCCTAGCCTGTTCCTCGAGCCAGTTACAGAAATTTCTTATACTATTGTCAACCCATGCTTTTTGTCTTGGTGAATTTAACAACAAAATTGAAGACTCTGGATCAGACACTGTAAGATATAATTTAATTAGTATAATTTTTAATATATACTTAAATTGCCTCTCTGTTTCTGTTTTAGTTTAAGTTTTTCATCTAATGTTTGTGTTGGAAGTAAGAAAAATGGTATTCTTAAGGAATTTCTGTATGGTTCAAAGAATACACATAAAATTAAGGTATGTTACATTTTATTTGTAAAATAAATATTTAGATCTTTGTTTTATTGTTGTAGGTGAAGAATTTCCTTTGCATGTGAAGATTGGAAGTAACTCTCTGCTTATTTGAAGAATCCGAAAACTGTGTGTCCTTGTGAACATGACAATGTGTAACGCGGCTGTCCTACTAATCGCCAATGGGTGCTGATCCTGCAACATTTTGAAATGGACATAATTGTAACATAAATTTACTTATATTTCCAGATAATGACATCGCGACAATACCATTTCATCAAAAAAATATATACAGTTCGTAAAACCAAATAAAAGTGCGTGTTCGTAAGTGCTCTGTTAACAAAGCCAAAATTGTCACGGTAATGCGACTTGAACGATTTTCTAAATATGTATAACCGGTACGATTTCATTCATTTTGGGCCGCATCAAAAACTATGTACACTAATCCCAAACAACAACAACAACCGGATCTTGGCTGGTGTACATACACAGGAAGCAATTTAATAATGTTGGCGTGTACACATTGGGCGCAGCCTCAGGTGATTCCGTGACACATGTGATCTGAAACGCACATATTTGTCGTCCACCCCCGTGACTTGTAATTACTCATCGTCCGGCGAGTAAAACACACAAACGCAGGGCCGGAGCTGTTTAAATTTTATTAATCTTCACCACGGCGACACTTAAGTATCGGAAAACTCAATCGCACGTTACGAATATCATACGCCCAAAGTATTTGTGCTCGTGTGTGTGTGTGTGTGTGTGTACATAAGCGAGGACCTCAAAACCGGAAATTATTCGTTTACATGCGCGGCGGCGGCTAAAGCGGCCGTAAAATTGTAAATAAATATTACATTCCGGTACACAACGCGAAAAAATGCGTTTGCGGATCGGGGGTTGGTCCGCAAACACTTCGCGCAAAATTTCGCAAACATCCCCCGAAATGAATTCCGCCATTGCCGACCCCACCGCCCGCCCGTCTTCGATCCTCCGGACGGACGTAAACTTTTTTTTTCGAATTCGTTTCAGTAATATCGGCGCGTAATTTACGTGGTAAATCGAGCGCGAAAATGTGAAAAGTGAAAGATAAGTAACGAGGATAAAAATAAGATCAGAGTTTCTTATGTTGTTTGTATTCCGGAAAGTTTTAACTTATTCGTTTCATACTTAAAAAAAAATATGTATTTTAAGGAACCCTTTTTTATACCGGGTGACTGACAATTGTTCCGCAATTCAGCAAACAATACAAAACAAATTCAAAATAATTGTACAAAGAGAAGAAACATCATTCCGTAGATCAATTAAAGCAGTTGTTAGTTTTTAATAACACAACTAGTGGCAAATAAATCGCTTTCTTTGCTCACCAAACCGCGGTGCTGAATACAGAGAGAGAAGCGAAATTTGGAACTTGTCACTATTACACTAAAACATACTTAATGCCGATGAGTTTACGGCCATACGTTTTCTGACTGTTTACCCTTAATTCATGTCGTCTTTTATTTACTTATTAGACTGAAAAATTCCGATTAATTACGATCAAGATCTACAGCTTAAATAATGGTGTAACTCAGAGCACACGTGTTCCAAAAACGGATGCAGGTGTTCCTGAATCATCTCAGTGCGCTTCAGATTTGAGCGCGTTTCGTCAACTTGACTTCAGGGCAACGAAGTCGGAATAGGGTGGAGGAAGGGCTTCTAGTTACCATTTGCGTTTCCACGACCAAAATCGTTGCCATCATACCTTTTCAACAAAGGTATACCACGAGAATGATAGTCAAGCCGCTCTTACTCGCCAGAATTGAAACGTTCGGTACAAATGGGGGGGGGGGAGGCAATTGAGAGTATATCAAACCAAGATTAAAAGCCTAGATAAAACAGAACACTATTTACGAACTGATCGTCGCACGCAACGCTAAAAATAATCATAATTTGTTAACTTTAAGTGTATGTTTACGTTACACACCGTTACGTACCAGTGAGTCAAGTTCAGCATCGAGTTTTTGTTTTGGCCTTCTGTACGATCAAGTCGGTTCGGGAACGTCGACGAGGTGTTTGTCAATCAGCTGTGTTACCGTCCGTCCTGGCGCCTTTAATTTTGTAACATCGTAATTTACCCACTCGTTTCTCACTGTAGCTAGTCGAGGGAAAAATCTGGTGAAAGATACAGCGCAGACTTGTCGTCTGGTCAAGGTAAGGTTGAGGCAGTTAGGTTGAAAGTGAATTTGGTGACATTTTTCTTGTCTAGAGCTGCCACGAATTGTTTCATAAGACCCAATTTGATGTGGAATGGTGGCATCTTCTGAGGGTTTATCGGTGGCTCCCATTTGACGTTATGTATTCCCACAGAAAATTCGGTTCTCTGTTGGTCCCGCCTATGGTAGTGTGTAGTGGTGTCCCTTCTGTCCCAAAGATATAGATAGCATGGAAACTCGGTATAACCATCAGTAATGCTACCAATTTGAAATCTGCAAGGATTGCAAGACATTTAGTAAGGTCTTAACATTGTTATAGTCTTCTTTGAGGTGCACCGACTAAGCCAGAGGGTGAGACGGGTACTTATGTATTACCGTTATTCCGCAGTACAACTTTCAAACTCTTGCAAGAGCCATCGACGTTACAAGGGATTCCAATTGGATCGAACAGATCGGTCACATCGTGGCAGAAACAGATCCCGTCTCTCAAGGTGAAAAAAATGGAGAAAGATCGGTGACGCTTTCTTTGATCTGAGAGACCTTCACACTCTCATCCAATAAATGCCACTGCTTCAGTCTATACGTCAAAACTTCGCCACTGGACTTGGTGAGACCAAGATCTCTGATCAAGTCGTTGAGTTCTTGTTGATTGGGAAAATGTGGAGTTTTTGGACTCTTCTTCATCGGTGTAATTGAATGATGGATCTCTATCACTTAGCATGCCTTCTGTACTAGTGCTCACTTGTGAAAACGACTCACTTTTTCTCACACTGCTCTGAACAACCTGTTCCTGCCCCGCCGGGAAAAAGTGAGTCGTCTTCACAAGTGAGCACTAGTACAGAATGCATTCTAAGTGATAGAGATCCATCATTCAATTACACCGATGAAGAAGAGTCCAAAAATTCCACATTTTCCCAATCAACAAGAACTTAACGACTTGATCAGAGATCTTGGTTTCACCAAGTCCAATGGCAGAGTTTTGACGTATAGACTGAAGCAGTGGCATTTATTGGATGAGAGTGTGAAGGTCTCAGATCAAAGGAAGCGTCACCAATCTTTTTCCATTTTTTTCACTTTGAGAGATGGGATCTGTTTCTGGCACGATGTGACCGATCTGTTCGAGCCAATTGGAATCCCTTGTAACGTCGATGGCTCTTGCAAGAGTTTGAAAGTTGTACTGCGGAATAATGGTAATACATAAGTACCCGTCTCTCTCTCTGGCTTAGTCGGTGCACTTCAAAGATGACTATAACTATGTTAAGACCTTACTAAACGTCTTGCAATCATTGGAAATTTCAAAATGGTAGCATTTCTGATGGGTCTTCAGGGTGGTTATACCGAGTGTCCATGCTATCTATGCCTTTGGGGCAGTAGGGACACCACTGCACGCTACCATAGGCGGGACTGACCACAGAGAACCGAATTTTCTGTGGGAGTACATAACGTCAAATGGGAGCCACCGATAAACCCTCAGAAGATGCCACCATTGCACATCAAATTGGGTCTTATGAAACAATTTGTGGCAGCCCTAGACAAGAAACATGTCACCAAATTCACTTTTAACCTAACTGCCTCAACCTTACCTTGACCAAAAGACAAGTCTGCGCTGTATCTTTCACCAGCTTTTCCCCTCGACTAGCTACAGTGAGAAACGAGTGGGTAAATTACGATGTTACAAAATTAAGGGCGCCAGGACGGACGGTAACACAGCTGATTGACAAACATCTCGTCGACGTTCCCGAACCGACTTGATCGTGCAGAAGGTCAAAACAAAAACTCGATGCTAAACTTGACTCACTGGTACGTGACGGTGGGTAACGTAAACATACACTTAAAGTTAACAAATTTAAGCTTTATTGAATAATAAATTATCAACAAATTACACAAAGTTAAACATGTGATTGTTCAAGACAAAGTTCATTCAAAGACGCAGGCTTCGATAAATCTAAGGTTATTAGTTTTGTTTACACTACGATTTAAATCTGCAGATGCAACACTGCATTTAGCCGAAATTCGCTCTCCGAAAAGGACATGCATAAACCGGTCAACGATTGGAAATCCAAAATAAAACAAATAAATAACTCACTAATTTACCACGTCAAAGCACGGTCGAGATCGTCCGTCAACTTGCGTAACGATGTGAAGTTGGCAGCCACAACGCCACCTGTTGGTTGTCTCCTACTCCGGAGGCCGTAAAGATGGCGGAATCAAATCCCTCGGAGGCTCAAAATAGCGTAAAAACGCTCGGAAGTCAATGAGAGTCGACTCGGCTTGAGTCAAACTCAAGACGGTAAAGTAAAACGGGAAGTAAGGCTAGAACTAGAAGTAGAACTAAAAGCCTGAATGGAAAGAAAGGTCGTTAGCGTCCAAAATGGCATCAGACAATTCGCTTATTTTTACCTGGGTTTTGTGGTTTCCCAAGCTTGGTTTGGGATTTAAAATACCCCAAAACTCGTTCGGTGGTGTACTAGGAAATTATTATAAAACGACGAAACAGGAGGAATTATTGTTTAGGCTGTCTAGAAGTGTGCCTATTTCTTAGTGCCAAAAATTCCGGGCCTTACTCATAAATTACGATTGCTTGCGCGTCCGGGCCACTATTTTCTAACGATAAATCTAGCGCCCTTGTAATTCACCCTCACGCATAATTTTAAAGGCCGCACGAAGCACGGGGTTCACCGCAGTAATGCGTCTACGTCTGCGTTCCGGATTAAATACTCCGTTACGACCGGAAACTCAACACATTCGCACCAATAAATTCACAGCTTCCGCAAATTTTAAACATCGGCGATCTCGGAATATTTCACAAACGTCCGGGGCTAAGTCAAAAGAAATTTCATTTGAAAACAGTTTCATTTTTAAACTTAAAATTCGATTTCGAAAGGTGCTCTTTTATTTTATTTTTTTAATAGTTGCTCGATTATTAAAAATGAATATTTTCTTGTCGAGTTTCTTTTTCTTATTATAAACCCTTGACATCTCGGAGATGCCGAGGATTTCTTTTATTATTATTATTATTATTGAATTGGAGGGGTTCGTTTTCCGCTTAATTCAAATCCGCCCACTCTCTCTATGTCTACATCATTGATTACATAACTTTACTTGCACCCCACGGGGAGAGACTCTCGCAGGAAGCCGGCCTATCCGTGGGGTAAATAAATAAATTCTGTTTTTTCGCCTTGTTACATCTCCTGTCTTTTTCATATCCGACCTGTTGAAACCGACGACGGCGGAAATTTGAATAACTTATAGCGGCAGATAAATTTACAATTTGTCCGAAAAGGACCTCAATATACAAGTCTGTGTAATAATTCATTATTCATATAAACAATTTTGAAGTGGCTTTGTTAGTTTACGAATAGCTATGTAATTAATATCTTTTAAACAAAAGAAACCTAATTGTACCATGTCCGCCAAAAAAAATCTGTAGAGAAACAGTAGAATAATCCGTATCTATGAAGTATCGATGGTAACACAAAAAAATAATTCAATTACAGAAGAAATCAAAGAAAATCCGAATGAAAAGCGACGAAAGAGAATGAAAAAGAAACAAAAGAAGGTCGACGATTACTGGGTGGATCATCCGAAGATTAAGACTGATGAGAAAACAAAAGAAAACGGATGGAAATACGAAGAACAAAGCCAATAAAAAAAAAAAAAACAATTCTACGGCCTTCTAATAATAATTCTAAGTTCCTTCCTTCCTTCTTGTGTCACTTTTGTTTACGGCAAAAAGAAGAAAACAATAGATCGCAAAGAATGCTACATTTCAAAATCTTCTTGCCGGGAAATCGTCGATTAAAAACAAAACTTTCAACAGGTGGTACCACAGGATTTAGAATGAGAATGAATTCTACGAAGGAAAACGGAAAAAAGCGCGGAAATACAAGGGGTAAAAAGGAAGCAAGAAGAAGATCGACAGTTGACAAACAAATCGCTAATAGAAAAAAAGAAAGCAAAAGAATAATCGGTGTGAAGTGTCAATTGCTGCTTCAAACATGTCTTTCGTGGAGTGTACAGGCGTGGCCAGTTAAAAGAGGGCGCTAGAAAATTTTCTTATCGCCAATACATAATAAAAATGGGGTCGAATTTGAGGTAATTGCTTATAGTTCTCTTTAAGCTGTCTTCGACTGTACACGTTGCAATGACTTGGTGCAGCTACGCCGAAAGTTTAACCTCGTAACATGGACTGGCCCTAAAATCTCGCATTAAATGAGACTGACCCGTGTCGAGAGGAGGAAACATTACAGGCCCGTCATTGGCCAATAGATCTCTCCTCCTTTCCCGCAAGCCCTTCGAGTTGATCGACGCTTCGAGATTTGTTTCAGTCAATGTGGCTACTCGGTTACAAGCAGACCGTACTCAGAGTTCCTCTCAGTTTGTGCAAACTTTTCAATAAACGGGGTTGTTTTGAGAGTGAAAAATAAACGCCTTTAGGCTCGGATGTGACATTGCTTGCAACGAGAACCAAACGTCCTTCTTCGAAGCTTGTCTAAGCCTGTTCCATTGTATCTACGGCAGGTATGATTATTTTTAGTGTTGCGTGCGACGATCAGTTCGTAAATAGTTCAGTTTTATCTAGGCTTTTAATCTTGGTTTGATATACTCTCAATTGCCCCCCCCCCCCCATTTGTACCGAACGTTTCACGGAATTCTGGCGAGTAAGAGCGGCTTGACTATCGTTCTCGTGGTATGCCTTTGTTGAAAAAGTATGATGGCAACGTTGTAAACAGATTTTGGTCGTGGGAACGCAAATTGTAACTTCCTCCACCCTATTCCGACTTCGTTGCCCTGAAGTCAAGTTGACGAAACGCGCCCCATAAAGAAATAGAAAAGTCCTAAAAGGGAAAATTGTAAAGAGGTGAACCCCCGGACTACCCTACCAGGTAGGAAACCAACTTATGTACCTACTCTGTGAATTTTTTTAGTTAAGCGCCCCTATTTCCAGAATACATTCCTTAGAGCAAATTCTGCCCATGCCCATCCAAAATGAAGACCAATCCTGGATGCCACAATTCGCTCGTGAATTGTACAAAAAAAAAACTCTTGAAGGTAAGTGTTGTGTGCTTGAGTGACGAGTCTTTTAAAATTCTAAGTTTTTCATTTCTCATTCAAAAAATCCACAGAGTGGGTACATAAGTTGGTTTCCTATCTGATAGGGTAGTCCGGGGGTTCACCTCTTTACAATTTTCCCTTTTAGGACTTTTCTATTTCATTATGGGGCTTTAGGCGAATGATCTCCTTTAGGTACACTATCACATTACCCACACCAGGAATGCTTAAATTGGAATAACCAATCGCACCAAAGGCGTCGACGTGTTACGGATGAAAATTTTGTTAAATTTATCTTCTAACTTTCGAGTCACTCTATGCATTGACGAAAGTGTAATTGCGACCTTCGGAACTTGGACTGGTCTGGAACGTCCACTTTAGAACGTTAAACAAGCCTGGGCCACTCTGTTCTTTGATAATGAGACAATCCCATGTGGAGAGGAGGAAACATTACAGGGCTGTCATTGGCCAATAGACCTCTCCGCCTTCCCGCGAACCGTTCGCGTTGAACGACGCTCCTATGTACATTTCTATCAACCGATATGACTGCTCGCTTGCAAACAGACGGCGCGGCGACTCTCGATTTGTTTAAACTCTTCATTAAACGGGGTTTGTTTTGAAGTGAAAAGTAAATGTGTTTACTTCCCGGATGTGAATTGGATTGCGACGAAACCCAAGTCTTCTTCGAGGCTTCGCCAAGCTTGTTCCGTTGTATCTACGGCGGGTACGTTTTTAGCGTTAGATCGTGCGACGGTCTGTTCGATAATTTGTTCGATAGGTTGCTTTTTTAAATGGTTCACCCCATTTATTCCGAACGTTCCACCGGAGTTCCGTTGAGTAAGAGCTGCTTGGCGATCGTCCTCGTGGTACGCTCTTGCTGAAAGGTTTGACGGCGACGTTATGAACGGATCTTAGCCGACCATCTTGAATTTTGTCGACGCGGGGAGTTATCGCGTCAGATACCGCAGGAGGGCGCTCTCCGTGGAAACGAAAGTGGTAAGTGGTAACTAGAAGCCGTTCCTTCACCATATTCCGACTTCGTTGCCCTGAAGCATTTGCGAGTCCCCCTTTTGCTCCTGCTCATTTAGCTCACTGGAGTGACTCAAGTTGCCTACCCTCAAGGGATTGCGAGGTGTTTTTGGACCGGCCCCGCTACCCTGCGTGGGTGAGCTTCCCACGTGCTCAGGGTCTTTATCGCGTGGCTTAACGCTCAAACTAGTGTAAAAATAGGCACTTAGGCACAGAAAGTATACATCTCATTCTAATTAAAATTGTCTTAATTGCCTGTGTTTTTACTTTCATAAAATTTTAGGCAATTGCTTGAAGATTCGGGGTTTATGTATGAGTCAACGTAGGTATGCTGTGCATATACTTAAGAAGTGAATGGAATAAGAGACCGGAATTCGATTGTAACGAGTAAATTGAATATTTTCCGAGCAAACATGCTGTTAGCTGTAGTGACGGCGGTGGTGGTGGTGGAGTATTTGCCGAACTGGATTTTCAGTTATTTGTGCTTATCGGGGCGATGCAGATGTTTAAAAATCGATGCCGCGTTGGCGCAGTTATTTCTCCTTTATTTTTTTTTTCAGTCGCCCTGTCATTTTCTTTATTTCCGATGTCAGCGGGTTTTCGTCCGTCGTCAACTTTGAAAAGTTCAAAGCCCCTTTAGACTTCAGATTCACGCGCTTGGGCCTTCCGGCTATGTGAAGACAATAATTTTTGATTCAGTCATTTTAATATGAAACGGTTCATCCGTTCTTGATATTATCCGTTTTAATCGCACCGGATATTACGTTAGGACGGTCCAATTTGCGGTACATCCCTGGCGATTTCACGAACACATCCCCACTAAATGTCCATCTCACCGGTCCCACAACTGGGCCCAATTCTACCATGGGAAATTTACTACAGCCCCGTCCGCGTCCCCCCCTCTCGAAAATGCGAGCGAATTATCTACCCGCATCATCGAGCGCAGAGTTTAACTTTTTCTTTACGCGCTCAAATTTATTCCTGCGTCTCTGCCGAAAAATAAGCGACCGGACAAATCCATCGAGGTGATTTTACGACGACGGTATAAAATCGCACGCTCACATTCTAATTTATTGCTGCCCACTTTTGAGCTACCATACGTAAAGGAAAATTTAAACGCTGTGGGCACAAGAGTGAGGAGTTTGGAAATTGAAAACAACCCCAGGACGACTTCGAATTTACGTTCGGAGGGGTATTCTTTGAAGAACTTAACTTGCACTCTGCCGTTTAACTCTGTAACACGCCGATGTGATACCCTGTTTGTTGACTTTTACGGACAACTAAATAAGTAATAAATAAATCCAAACAAATAAACAAATTTAATTTATTAGCAAATTAATTGACTGGCAACTGGAGAATTTGCCGTCTGCAAGAATTTAATGTGTATTTACCCCAGGGTAACTCGGTCAGGATTTCCAAGAAGAAAAAAAGTCGGGTTTTACTGCCTATTGTCCTGCGGCTAGACGGCGCTTATCTCTGCAATTCTACGGGTGCACTACTGGCCTACAATAACACTACGCCCCCTGCGGCGATCTTTCTAAGAAATTCCCTGAGTTAACCCTCTGTTGATATTTCCAAACAACTTTCAAAAATTAATGGCTCGTGATCGCTAATTAATGACGGACTCTACTTATGCCGGTTCCCTGGTTCGAATCCAGGTGAGACGATAATAACTATGAGATAGCGGGAATTGGATACGTATAAATAAAATACGGACTTAAATTTAATTAATTATTTATTGCAAAACCAGGGAAAAACTCCGATTTTTAGCCGCACTGCAGTCTAAAAAATTGAGCGCAAAACTCTGTCGTTTAAACAAACTCAATACAGCGAGAAACACAAGAACAAATTACGATTGGTAAGAAATACAGTAGAATTCGTTTAACGGCTTCCGCGTTCGAATATCGTGACGAACTAACTGTTTTCAATTACACAGCTGGTGGTTTTATGCTTGTCCCCAAACAATGATGGTGACCTCGTTATTCAATTTAAATGAACAATTAATTTGTTTTCAAAATTATATTTGTCTTGGTACTCGTGTTTAACACTTCAATAGTACTCGAAGACACGCTCTGTATATCAACCAGTGCACAGTGTGACCGTGTGCCTACAGTGTACTACCTTAATGAACGTAATTAATTAATTAATTAGATATTCGGACAGTATGTGATACAAAATGCCGCCAAGGCGATCAATCTACGAGAGAATCAATAGTAATCGCTAGTTTTTCACGGAAAGCCCTCCTGAGGAGGCGCAGGACCCGATTTGTTTCTAACCTAATAACGCTGCGAAGAGATTTTTCAACCGCTCCTATCGCAATGAGGTGGAGGTTCAGTGACTCTCGCTTTATTTGTTAACCTCTGATTGCGTTGTTTTCGACGATTATCTAACACTGGAATATTTGACCGTTTTATTTGATACTCTACTATGGGTAGTTATGATCTTTCGGTCTCTCAGCGAATTACTTCTAATTAACCCGCAGATCCCCCGACAAGGACTACACTTCGATCCACACACAGGGTGTGAGGGGAACTCGGTTGAGAAGATGGCTATGACTATGTGATTCAGAATTGTTTGGACTCGTAATTTTACTGCACTAGTGTCGGCAACTAATTGGCCTTGATTTAGGGAATTAATTTGTGCTGGTCACACTTGGTTTTAGCGGCAGATCTAACTTGCCTTAGACCAGTGGTACAAACCAGTCGACTTCACTGCGCAAATCGGAAAACACTTTGTTTGAGTGTTTCCAACTTGCCAGAGAATATCGCAAAGGGGAATCAACTAATTTTACAAGAGTACACTGTATATGGATTGCACTATAGATTGAAAGCGTCGGTTGACTGCCTCTGGTCGATTTAAATTACAGAAACGCCAAACAAACTAGTTTAATAATTTATATAACAATGGTCAATCAACTCCACTAGTGTGGATGCAACTTATTTACTTGTAAACTCGGTTGGAAATCAACTGAAAAACACTTTAGTAAGAAAAGTGCACAAGCCAAGCAATTTTACAGATTATCTGGCCACAATTGAAGGCGGGAATTAAAATGATTTTTAATCAATCTATACCACCAAGTATGTAATGAATAAAGATACAAATTAAAGCAGATTACCTAAATCCGCGTCGCGAAATAAAAATCCAATACACGCACTGCACCAAGTTTTATATACACAACGCGATTAATATACCGTGCGCGACCGCGTTATTTAATTTTATTTAATTGCCTCTCCAACACTGGTATTTTAGGCGTACCGATCTAAATGATTTATACTCTACTGTGAAAACTAAATCAAAGAAACAAGTAAGTAACCCAAAGCAATTTGCCAAGTCCAATGGATACGACTACTCGTTTTAAAAGCTCGGAGCTATCTGTCTGTAATTTTAATTTTCATTTTTCAGCTGCACAGAATTAATGCCCCTTCCTCCGATTAGAAAACAAAATTCAAAACACCTCTTGACCAATAGAACTGCGTTTAACATTCAAAAATAAACGCCCCCCGTTTCTTGGAATGTGTTTTTCTAAGCGTTCACGACGACCCCCCTGAAGTCCCACATGTGCTCCAGCAACAACTCTAAATTACAAATACCCTGACGTTTTTATATTACCGCTGACTGTGCAAAGTATACTTTCAATAGCAGTATCCTCTTACCGAACTTATGCGTGTCAAATTGCCCAATTTCTAAAGAACAACAGACGTGCGTTAGAAACTCGCGTGACAGATTTATATGACAGCCCGCTCAAGAAACCATTGAAAGTAACTCAAGTGCGACAAGAATTTACGGCTACCCGCCCTTGTTATATTGTCTATTGACCCCCGTAGTCTTGGTGTTATTGCTTCCGCTTACAATTTCTAATAAATGTACATTTGTTTGTGATTTAAATTTACAATTACATCAAGAACATGCTATTTGTTTTATATACAAATTCGCGACCGTTTCAACTCCCTGCCGGAGATATTTATTTTAGAAGGAAATTTTGAACCTGTGCTCATTCGTTGAATGACGAATTAAGAAAAAACAAGGCCAAAGCAAACTACTTGTGGGCCTCAAAGACTTTGCAATTTAAAGTAAGCAAAAGTATAACGTACATTTCGAGAAAACAAACGGTAATTTGTAGGAATGACCCCAAAGCACGTCTGCACCGTGTTGAATCTGGGATGTTAATGACACATCTTCGGCGTTGTTGCTTAAGTTTCGCACGTAAACACTTCAAGGGGGTACACTAGTGCGGGCCGACTGAATGAAAAGGGGGATGTTTCGCATTAAGCGTGAGCTCACCCTTATACTTCTTGGTTAGGCCGTTACTTTTTTTTCCAAAGGATGAGAGATAGATGAGCGATTTTGCGTTTCAAACGTTTCATAATTACATACAGGGTGAACTGACTTGAATTTATTAATTCGTTAATGGAAAAATGAAATTCCAATTTGTTTGTATTTGTTTAAAACGACTGCGGAAACAAAATAACACGATAAATAGGAGATAATTTTGCGTAAAAAAAATAAACATTTCGGCGGAAATATTCCATGCAACTGATTGCGAATGAAGTCAACAATCCTAGCGTTAATAATTTGTTTGTTTGCGGGGCAATTAATTTCATTTATTCGGGTTGACTTTTCAACGTTACTTTTCCGTCTCTAAACATCGAAATATAAAAATCCGGCTGTGATTAATTCAATGAACCGTCGCGTCGGTGAAGAAAGAGACGAGACGTTTTAAAGATTCAGAGAAAGTCTGTGATGAAAACAATAGAGATACATGTTTGGAGAACATAAATAAAAAAAATACGTATAAGATGAAGTACAAATAGAAAAATGCAAAATTGTTGGGCGTGCAAATTAAGGTACAACCCCAACTGCCGGCTATTCAGTGGGATGGCTCGAGGTCAATACGTAACCCCAAAACGAAAAAAATCAACAGTAATGCACTCTTGTTTTTATTTATGTCTTAAAAGGGATAGTATAAATCCCACACAAAAACTTGTTAAAAGGGTAAATAAAAAGAAAGTGGTATCAAAACGCACTCAGTTAACCTGACAGTGTAGAACGTTAAGAACTTATGAATCAAATGACGTAAAACGTCAACACGCGAAGCGTTTACAAAAATTATTAAATGCAAAATAGCAAATTGCAAAAAACGATAGTAAATTCAAAAATATTAAAAAAAATAAATATAAGGTAAAATCCGACCTTCACCTGATTCCGGAGTCGTTCGAGAATCGAACGTGCAGGAGAGACGCGTTGGATGCGTGTTCACTTGCGTTCCGGGTGAGAGCGCCCTCTAGCGACACGGGGCGTGGTGAGCCGTCGTGTTACCAAACATCAAAATGAATGGCCTGTTTATGAATATGAAAATCACGGAACTTGAGCTGTGCGTAATCAATCGCCGAAGTTATAACCGACAATTATTTCTTTGTTAACGGTGAATGAGAAAAAAGGACGAAGTTATGCTCTTCTCTTATGAAAACAACAATACGATGCCATCAAACTTTTCAGCAAGGACATCACGAAGGAGACTGCCGTTCATAATGAACGAATCATTCCCAAAACGCGTGATAGAATCAATCACTCTCTGTGATCCTATCGATCATGTGACTCTAGTTTAGAATGTATATGTATGACGGGTACCGGGTGATTGATCGAAATCGAACTAAATATATTGCGTCTTGCGTCGATTCCCGACTGGATAGCTGAATAGTGATAAACAAAAAGCAAATGATTCACGACCGTAGACCGGAGAACGTGGAACAAAAACGACTGAATAACAATAATGTGAAATGAAACCGAAGTGACTTTCGTTGAAATCTTTTCCGCAAGTATCTTGAATCGTGACTCGAAAGTGACTCAAGTTGAGCCGTTAATCATCATCGTTTATATGAACGAATCTTCTGGAACAGGTCATATGAATGAGTGACCTGGTGTGGTTACACCTGGTTCATTAAAAAGAGCCGGGTCTTACCATCGCTAATCAGCGGACAATGTTTGCTTTATTAAACAACACCTGATCCAAAGATCAGACTTGGACAAGCCTGAATGAAAGCCTCTTAATGCTCGAAGCGTATCACAATGTCCGGAGTATAAACTCCGTTCCCCTTTCACTTTAAACAATCACAGATTAGTGAAATTCACAAATAGTGTACATTGTAGAGGTGTCACAAGACTGATGAAACAAATCGACGTGCGATGCGATCGGTTCGCGGGTGGGTGGAGGGTCACGCGTTCCAATTGGCCAATGACAAGTCTATAATGCGACAAACTTCCTACATTGACAAGGCCCATTACCAATGAAAGAGGTCCGGGGATCGTTTACCGTTTTAAACGGCCGCGGCCGTCGTGGAATATTTTAGAATCCAGCGGTCAATAGGCAACGCAATTTCGCTTCCGCCCAAATATAGGGTGACCCAAAACCTAAAAATTACGTAGAACATCACGAAAGAGAGAACTTTGAAGGGGAAGAAACTCAGAATCGACAGTTTTGGAAATTGGAATGCGAGGAAATGTGGCACGATTTCTTAGATATTAAACAATTACCTAATTGCCTTCCTGGGCAATTTTGGATTCACGTACATACATAGATAGATTCCTAGTTTTGGTCTCGTCGAGACATTAAGCTCATCTAGACGAGAGTGAGAGAGAAGTTCTATTATTACATCCTACGTCTTCATTCGATTTATAAAAAAATAAATAATCAACAATTTCCACTTCTTCTCCTCACTCTTTTACCAAAATTTTAATCAAACACAAACAATTAATTTTTTTTTTCACCAAAAAACCATGGTACTGGATACAAAGAGACGCACGGCTTTTCAGAGAATACGCACTATGACGTTCAGCGAACGCTGATTAGGTCTTCGGAGTCTGGTGATGTTCACGACCATTCGACTACTAACTGTATGATACCTACCATAAAACTTAGTCGCCTTTTATGTCGTATATACCGGAAATTCCGATTACGAAAAGTCTTCCTATTGTTACGGTTAGTTTTCGCTTTAACGATTTTATTTTAGGGAATGTTAAAATACAAAGAAATACAAACATAAATATACACACTATGTTTGCTTGTGTGGAGTAGAAGTAGACACGCGGTTCTGCGATCTTTAAACGCACCTATTTTTCAACAAATTCGTGCTGTGAAAAACAAAATTAAAATTCCAGTAGAATTTTTTTTGTTTTATCGAGAGACCTAGCTGTTAAAAATAACATCAGTTTTTTTTTTTTTTAATTTCAGAAGCATCAAACATTCGTTAATTTCATCCTGTTTTTTTTTTTAATTTGTTTAACATGTATTCTACTGTTATTAAAATCTGACAAAAAAAAATTTCGAGCTTTGGCTTCTCTGGAAACATAGTGTCGCGCACACTCTTACCAAATGAACCGAAAGTCAAAACCAAAACAAAGTTATATAAACCACGAAGCAAAAAGAGGACAAAACGTGAACTAGTCCCACGGTCGAGTGTGACGTCAGGTTACCTGATAGCGAATAAAGAAATGTCGAAACGGATACTAACGAACCTACCTGGATCTCCCGATGTTTGGGGCTGATGCTGCGACCAAAATCCCGAGTTAGTGGAGACGGCCGTGGGCAGACAGTTTCGCATGGAGAACTGTAGATCTAAAAGGGCGCTGTAGGAAGGGCTGTGGTGAAAGAAGAGAAAGTTGAAGACTTCCCTCGTTTAACGCTTCTTACTTTGGTAGCGTAATTCTTAGTAAGAAATTTAACTAAGCATGATAAACAAAATGAAATTTGAATAATTTAGAAAAACTAGGGTAACGTAACGTAATTCGCTGCTACCACCGGATTTTTAAGGAAATTCCGGACACTTTTATGCTTAATTAAATTACCTGGCCTATTAATAATACTTCGGAGGAGGATCCTTCCAGGCTGGACCTGTGCAAGCGCGCAATATTACCGCAATTTACCCTAATAGAAATCAAAGTCGTGGACTAGCTTAAAATAGGATATATTGATTAAATTAAAAAGAAAGTACATCTTTGGTTTCCCTCAGAGGGGGGGGGGGCACAACGTTGAATTAATGGCAAGTATCAATAAAAAAATTAGAATATACAAAGCACCTACCAGGTACGGTTTCGCGGTGGATCCCAGCAGCAGATAGGAGTCGATCAGCTTTTTAATTCCCTCATTTTTTCATTTTTTGGGGACTAGGGGGGTCGGCTGGACTCCTTTTTGGGGGTGCCCTCGGCCAAAGGGGTTCTTGGACCGTCGCACTCACCCACACATTAAATTAATTTTTCGTTAGAGTTCAATAACAATTTTTCCGGGACGTAAAGAGAATACTAATTGAGGGGGACAATGAATTTTGATAAAAATTTTGAATGCTCTAAGGAGACACACGACCGATTTTGAGGATCACTCGGCGAACATTAATTTACCATTTTTCAATTCCTTCCCTCCGCGCGGTCATTATCTCATTTCAAATATAAACAAATTCCCCTTAGGGAGTGCTGGACTCTCGCGGCCAATCGCTCAACTTTTGTTTAAGACGCAAATTTTGGTCACCGAAGTGACTAAAGTTGCCTAACGTTAGGGTATAGTTTTAAGCTATTTCTTCGCCCTTATCTGATTCCCGAGGTCGCCTAATCTTTTCCCATACGTGTAATTTGAGCTGGCGTTAATTTTTTATATTTTAAACCTTATCTTATGGCACTTAGAGAGCTGTTTTGGCTAACGCGCCTGGGAACCTGTTTACATTAAGATTAAATTGACATTCCTTTCGCTCAGTTCAGTTGAGAATTAAATTTTGTTAATTGAATTTAGGGCTAAAACTTTCGGCCGTTTGCAGCGCCACCTGTTGACGATCGCAACAACTTGCAACCAAAGGAATCTCCCCAACAGGAGAGAGAAATTCCCACTTACTAGTCGGTTCAGCACCGAAGTAACCCGTTCCGAGGGGAGGAAGGGTAATCCCCAATTAAATATGCTTGCATACCGCCGGCTTTTTTGATGAGTCATCTATGCAGCTGAAATTCTCGCATAGTAGTTTTATTGCAGAGGTCAGTCGTTTGTTTACGTTTTTTTAGGTGGGCGAATTTTCCGCGGTCGCGTAGGCGACGTTGTGTCGAATTTCACCTGCGCAATGAACTTAATGATTTACAAAAATTTGCTTTCTTACATCATCGCAATTCTATGCGTGGACTTCATTGTTTTTTCGCCAGTGTAAGAAACCGGTATTCTGTACTTATAGAAATTTGTTTATTTTAAAGAGCAAAGAATTGGGCGCAAAGCGATCGATGCCCGCCTGACTTTCCACTGACCGAAAAACACCTGCACCGTTGCACGTCGATAAATTCACCCTCTACACATTCAAAATGAACGCAAAGAAATACATACATACATAAATATGCACACTATGTTTGCTTGTGTGGAGTAGAAGTAGACACGCGGAACTAATTTCTAATTCACGTAAGCAAGCATTATCATCATAATTATGTTAGAGCTAGACTAGTAAAGTGAAATTACCTGAGATAGAAATTTATTGCAAAGTTAAAATTAGACCGAGTAAGCTTGATATACCTATTTAAATAAAATGTTACGTTTCTTTTAAGTCAAATTTGTCCACTTGATTATTTACTGTTGAATCGAAAGATCTCGAGCAGATTAGAGAGCTCGCGAAGTCCATTCTCTCCTGTTACGTGGGTTGCCTACACTCATGCAAAACTTTTTTCTTGTACAAAGTGATTTCTTAAATTTTGAATCTCATTCATTACTGTCGACGGTCCAATTTTTTCTTTGCGTTTTCAAAGGGCCTTCTTTATTACGCGAGCAGAAAAGAACTGCGAGAAGAAGGGAATTAAAGTCCGTCCTCTTTGAGCATTAAAATCACCGCTGCGAAAGTTTTAATCAATTTATAGTCGACCGCGGTTCGGAATCGATATTCAATTAAGACTGCAGCAAAGCAGATGTTAAATTTCCTTAATCAGCGAAAGTTTGCCGGAATAATAAGGCGAAATCTGCGAGAAGTTGTAGTTTTATGACGATACGCGAGTTTAACACTGGAAGCTTAGATAATTTATGGTTTTCTTTTTCTTTTGCTTCGTACTAACGAACACGAAGTTCTACACGTAGTTTTCATTCGTTTATTATTATTATTATTATTACTATTCTATCAGTTCTCAATTCCAATTAAATTTATGAAAGATGCTTTGCATCATAGAAAGCTACAATAGTACAAGACAACTGAAGCATCATGTATATTTCTTATTTACGTACAAGTATAAATTTTTTGGGTAAATGCAATTCCTAAAAGTGTTCCATTATTGCGATGACCTTCGGACATACCTATAATCCATTAACTGTATATTTTGTTTTGTTTTGTAAGGGCCCATCCACTATTAGAAGTACCTACCTAAAAGATGTAAGGGGAAAACGGTACCTATTATGTAATAAAATACAAGTCTGTTTAAATTTGAATGTAAAACGAGGGATTTACTTCCACCGTGTTACCCCAATCCATTCCGGCTAATAACGAACCGAAATATCTATCGCATTACTACGGCCGGGAGATAAATTCGTTCCTTCCTTTGAAAGTAGCACGAAGTTAATGTAGCTTGATGCTGTGCAGAAGAGAAACTACTACGTCTATTAGATGGTGTATAAGCACGCCAACTCGAGCGTGAAAGATTGTAAACTGCGTTGTTGCTTCTCTATCGAAGAGGATGGACCGAGATGGCTAGCCCGCTCGACCCCCGCAATTCATTTCCAACTCGATACCAGGTTAACTGCGGAGCTGGAATAATTTCAGCCGACGCATTAGGGGTTCCAGGTTTACTCTTGGACAATGGAAACAATAATAACAGATAATAACGAAACTGGGGCTTGAATGTTTTAAGAGGGGGATGAGGGTTTCCAAAATTCTAAAGGCATTTAGTGTGACTCTATAAATATCATCCGTAAAGATGGAACAGTTGAGAATTAGGTAAAGTAAATAATTCGTAATACAAAGCTTGCTCTAGAACACCCTCGGAATATCTCTGCCTTGTTTTAACCTCATGTAATAACACAACGAACACTGAATTTATTTATTGTCAGGTTCAGGATTAGACGCATTTTTCCCTCTTTTTCTTGTGGACGTCTTGTGGAGCACCAGCGTATAAGATGTTTGGCTTACCGGACTATTCAGCACCACCGTGCAATACCACGCTTTATATAGATGCTTAATTATCCGGTGTACCTGGAACGCATGGCCGGGCTCCGCTTCTGACGTCACCGTCACGTTACCGGACTATTCAGCACCACGCTTTGCATAGGTCCTTAATTATCCGGTGTTCCTGGAACGCATGGCCGGGCTCCGTTTCTGACGTCACGGCTTTAATGATGTGCACGTGTTTAATGACCCGCAGGTGTTTTCACGCGCTTCTCGCGTGGCCTCACATCAAAGAAGAAACAGAAGAAGTGTCACCCGGTGGAAATGCAAATATGATTTGCGGTTACTTTGAGGTCTTGCGCGTTTAAAGTAGAATAAAAATCGGAGCAAACGGAGGGAGCGACGTCAAGTCGACCCGTGAACACAAGTCGGGGTCACTTCGAGAAGCTGTTGGCAGTACAGTATTTTTTAATTGTATACATCAGTATCAGGAAAAAATCGACCAAGACATCTAATGAAAAAGGGGAAAAAGACTATCATTGGGAATTGATAACCTGGTGTGGTAGTAGAGCGTATGTAGGTGTATGCCGTGACTTTCTTTCTTTCTTCCTTTTAAATTGACAGCTTTACGACACAAGTAACGTGGGTCGCCACCAATAAAATAATTTTTCGGCTTTTATAAGTTAATAGTGTCACGGGATGATTTAGTTGGGGCGGGTCAGGCGAACATCCGCCAACCGCTGATATGTCGCCGCGGTCCCGTGGGAAAGTGCATTGATTTATCGCACGGCCGAAACTACCGCAAACACAAATCAAATCCCTGATTTATGGATCCAATAACGTATATCTTCATTACGTTCTTTGTACGCTCCATCACCGACACTTGACGAACCCGCCCGGATCAGTTTCGACTGCCCCTAAAAACTGTGCAAGTTTCAACATGCGACGCAAAATATAATTCGACACTGTAAATATAATCGTAAGCAAAGCAAACACATCGGGTTCGATTCATTTGTAAAGCCAACACGTCCCGTCCCTTGTTTATAATCACATTTTATGTTAACCAACGCATCGCATCGCATCGGTGATTTTATGATTTTATCGAAGTATGTGCGTACGTGTGTGTGTGGTACTGATAGGGGGTAGGATAAGTGAAAATGGGGCGTTTTTAGTCGAGAGTTACGGCGCTGCGCCAGTAAAATCCACGCATTTCTGTCTATTCCTTTCCGTAATTTTAAGTACCGAACGACCGGTCATTAACCATTAGTATAACAACCCGAGGGGATTTGCTCCTAAATGCCTTGCTTTAACGTACGCAACCTATTACGCCGCTGCGAGATCCCCTTCGGCAATTAGTTACGTTTTATTGGGGATGGCATTTGAATAAATGACCACAATGTATTTCGGGGAAAATCATTCCGAAGGTCAACTATTTCATTCAAGGCTACTTCTACATTTTTCGTCCGGATTAACCAATTGGTTTTAGAGTTACACCCGTGTTGAACTGCTGACGTTTCGTCCTCGATCGTATGGGCTGCTACCGTAGCACTGCGACTAGTGTGATTAACGTATCGTGACATTTTGAGCTTGAAGGGGGAGAAAGTCGTCTTCTGGAGACGCTCAATAACTCAATATTTGTTGAAAGGGTTTGAATACCAAAACCTAGGAGAATCCAGGCCAAAAAAGGGAAAGGTGCTGGCAGGAGCTGTGCTGTGCACGATACTGTACGCAGCTCCCATGTGGACTACCCCCTTAAGCGACAAATCGGAAATGGCCTTCAGAAACATCTCTGCTACTGATGCAATACTCGTGGTTGCAGCAGTGTCTCCAATAAAACTGAAGGCACAGGAAGGAAAGAGTAAACACGTAGAGGGAAGGACAAATACTCCAGTAATGCAAAAAAAGACTTAATGGCGAAGGGGACTCATATTGAGGTTGGGCAAAAACATTCGTCAAGGACCTGCGAAAATGGTGCGGCAGAAAGTTTGGGACGTTGACTACTTCATCACTCAGGCGATAATAATGGTTCCTGATTGGTTGAGGCTGATGGCATCTGTGATCATTTCGCGTCATCCTGTTTGAATTTGTTGGGTGAAGTGATTCAACGGTCTGTGGATGGTTCGCCGACCCCTGCGAGTGAGCTATGCCCTTCCTCAGCTCTGATACTGGCTTGCATAGCCCAGTAGCGAGTGGATAGTTTCTCATCTTCACCAATGGAGTGCGTGGCTTGTAACTCAAGCCATTTTGGTAGCATGCACTTGTCAGGGTACGTCAATTGGACATATCTAAATCCTGCCCCAATTGTGGAGGTGCTGTCGAGCTCTTTGGGCAGGTACGGCACGTAAAATGAATAGACATGTGTCAAGGCAGTCGTACCTCGATGGATAAGCTCAAGAAACAGACTACTTATAAAGTGCAATTTATAGGCAAATTATGCACTCTACGTCCGATCATCAAATCCAGTAAAACCCGAATTAACACACTTCTAACAAGTTGGTGCATAGGTGATCAGAAGGGGTATGGGAAAGAGTGTGCTTTGAGAACTACTATCAAGGGGGTGATAGTAGGGTCAGTCACATTGGCATTGGGAAGATGGAAGAGGAAGAAGAAAAATTGCGAATTTGCAGGACTGTAGCAATCAGAGAGGCCAAGATGCTAAGGAGGTTTAACCTGGAATCGAGGGGTCACAAAGAACTGAAGAAACGCGGACAGCACTACTGATGGGAGGGGGGAGGTCCCACTCAGTCGCTCGAATTTTTCGATATGGTTGGTTAAATGCTGGCTTGCTTGTTTCAAGAGGGTGTAGCCCGACGACAGCAAAGTAAGTAGATTTGGGGGATAGGATTTCCCCGTAGCAGAGGAGGCGAGGTGGTAAGCATCTCTGTGAGTAGAAGAATTCGACCCCTTACATATAACTCAGGGGCATACTGTAAAAAGTCGGCAATTTCGCAACTCATTAAGGCCAATACATAAATTAAATTCGATACAATCTCGCATAAGCAACGTCGGGAAATATGTTCACTTAAAAATTGTATAAACGAACGCCTTGCTTTGTCAAAAGCTTCGCCAATATGAGTCAGGGCTGACCTTTGAAATGAGGCTGCGTTCGGAGAATTTCCAGTTGCATATTGCATTCCTAAGCAGTCGCCAAGTTGACTGATCATATGTAAAAATAACTAAAAGCGAACAAACTAGCGATCGGAATGTCCGATTCATAAAGTCTGGTCGGAACCAGACAAGGATGAAGAGGATCCATGTCAACCCAAAGTACAGTTCGATCCAGAGATGAGTCAAACCGAGACGTATCTTTGTGAGCACGGATCTATCCAAGGCTGGAGAAGTCAACAGCACCGGTTCCTAATTAAACTGACAGTGGATCCAAGACAAAACCAGGTCTAGGTTGGGCCACTCCTTAATCACACCAATGAGCGACATGCTCAGTCGCGAATAGTCAGATGGTATGACGAGGTAGTATGAGAGTAAAAAAGGCAATTTCGAAATAAGTAATGATTCTTGAACGTTCTTTGCAACTGATCGCGGTGATGTGACAGCTCTTGTCTTACTCGACTATTCGCGTGCTTTTGATACAGTAAATCACACTTTATTAAACTCAATTTTGAAATATGTTGGTTTCTCGGAGAATGTTACTACTCTAATTTCAAACTATTTGGATTCCAGATACCAGGCAGTTTTTTTATTTAGGAACTACTTCAGATTTCTTAATGACAGACAGAGGAGTACCACAGGGGTCAATCTTGAGTCCGCTTCTATATTGCCTCTACGTTTCCAATTTTAGTTCAGCTTTTATGAATTGCAAATTTCATTTTTATGCAGATGATGTGCAAGTTTATAAATCCTTTCACCTTTCGCAGCTATTTCAAGCGTCGAATGATATTAATTCAGATCTTGAGAGACAGCTGTTATTTCTAAAGAGCATTGCTTGAGATTGAACCCAGCGAAAACCAAGTTAATTTTTTTTGGGTCCGCAAAAAGTAGGGAAGAAGCCACAAATCGCTTACATATTATTCTGGAGGGCTTAAGATTGACGCCTGTAAGTGTTGTAAAAAACCTTGGCTTAACTATGGACTCCACTTTGAGATTTAGAGAACATGTCTCCAGCATTATCAGTAAAGCTTACCTAGGACTTAAATCATTATATAGAGTGCGATACATTTTTAATCAAAAAACTAAAATTAGTTTATGTAACTCATTTGTATTAGCCAAACTAAATTACTGCGACATGGTTTATGGCCCTTGTCTGGACTCCGTGTGCACTACAAGACTGCAACGTATTCAAAATGCTTGTACACGATTTATTTTTGGTTTGCGTAAGTACGACAGAGTTAGTCATAGATTAAAAGAATTGGGATGGCTGAACATGGCAAACACTCGCACTTTGCATGCCGTTTGCTTCTATTTTAAAATCTTGAAGTCGAAATGTCCTCCGTACTTGTACCAAAAAATATCTTACCGAACTGATGTTCATAACTTGAATCTGAGATTCAAGGGTTTAATGACGCCACCATCCCGTCTCTCTGAAATTGTCAAGCGATCCTACCGGTATAACATTTATTATCTTTATAACCGATATCACTCTCTATTTAATTATGCTACTGCTACTATTTTTAAAAAGAAGCTGTCTGCACTAGTGAATATCGAGTGAATTCTGAGTGAGCAGATTATCATTATTACTATTATTATTTCTTCTGCATTTCCTTCTCCATGCCTATATTCTTTTGAATATTTTCATTCTCTATAATTATCCTTTTTTTCTCTATGACTTTTCACTTTTTCACTTTTTTCGCGTTTGCTACTCTACTGCTATGTCTTTTTTCGTTTCATTTTTGTTAGGAACCTAAGGTTAAGTTGAGCAGCCAGCGTTTATGGCGCTGAGCTGGACTTCGCCTTACCATATTTATATGTACACATTATAAACATGTTGACAATAAAGTCTAATTATTATTATTATTATTATTATTATATTAAGATAGATGTTGTCTCCTGCATCGTAGAAACCTCTAAGGAGTTACGACTCCAAGTTACAACTTGCAGAAGGCAGCATCGAAGTATGTTTTTGGTGTTTAATTTAGGAAAAGAGTTGCCGAAATCGTCAACTTTTTTTAAGTAAGGGGGAAGGGATGTAAGAAATCGGCAATTTCGTAAATCATTAAGCTCAATACGTAAATTAAAATCTCATTCCGTATAAAGAGGGTGTAATAACCACCCGTCCCTCACATTACCAAAGCGTCAAGGCCATTGCCAGTGGACGCAACCGATTCGGCTATGCAACTACTGATGGAATTCTTTTTTGTGACCCAATTACGCGACTACAGTAATTCGCATATAACCATCGTTTAATGAAAAATAGTAGAATGACGCTGGATTTAATTTCTCTGAATAAATTCGGAATCGAGTTCAATTTTAGAATAAAACGTCTGGGCGTGTCACTCGATCTGCCAACCACAAATCATCCCCAACGTACACGGCCGCATTAGCGTTCCACAACAGATTTTGTATTCGATTGATTTTAAATTACATCCGGCCGCGATGAAGATCGGCAAATATTATCGAATGCGATTGAATAATGACGTCGAATCGATTCCGGGAGATCTCCACCCTTTGCGTGTTTTCAAACCTCCGACACGTGATTAGTGTACGCCGCGCGGCTTGATCACGTCCATTGTCGACATTTTAATAACACCTACCGGGACGGTAATTATCTAGAGGAAAGTCGATTCCTCAAGTAGCGTCGGCATTAATAATAATTATAGTAAATGGACTACAAATTATTGGAGATGTCGAGTGAGTTTGTTACAATTTATATTTCGGAGCAGTCTCATTAAAAAGAGCGCGGCGTAATTAGTGTTTCTGCAATTATATTGCACTTATGAAACTCGCGTGTATTAAATGTGAAAAGTTTAGTTGAGTGTCGGCCGTGCCAGAAAATGGAATACTTTTGGGAATTAAAAGGGAATTGCGGGAAATGTACCCCGGGGAATAATCAGGAATCCTACGACAAGCAATCTGGCGTGGATTATGAAAGCTGGTGAATGAGAGAACGCATAAAGGGTCAGGGCTTACTCCAATAATTGAACTCGAACATGTATTGATACCGCAGCCGTTTATCCGCCCTTTCGGCATCGATCACGTTCATTCCGAAACGCAGCGCGCCCTGCCCTTCGAGCACCGCAAACGAGTCCGCGGAATTTTACCGCACGCCTTCGCTCGTTCCTTCGGGATAAAATTGCATCTTGATTGTGTTTTAATTAAGGACGTCGTAGCTGCTGCAATGGCTTGTGCTATCGCGACTCGGGCTATTGTTACAACATAATAGAGCAATCTCCGCCGAGTTGCTGGGCCTGGGTAAGAAATTCCCCTCGTACGAAACCATTTGGAGGAACATGGGGGGGTAATTAGGCGAAACGCGATTCCCAAATGAAAGGGTTCTGTTCTCTTCTGTTCCGCCGAGCATCATTAATTTCCGAGTGTCATATTAAATTTCCTTTACAATGTTCGGCATTCATTTACGGTAAGTGGGAGATATTCGATATAAAATCAATTAAATGCTAATGATCGAGTGGAGGCGGGTCGTTACTGGACCGTACCGAATCCAATTTCTACGCTTCGGTACAAAAAAGAAAAAACTCCAGTTGCGCAATTTTACCTTGACTTGATTCCGTTTAAAAGTCAAGACTTTTCTTTCCTTTTTCTTTATGTTTCACCACACAATCGTCAGTTTTAGTTTTAAGTGTCGTGACAACACCGCGAACAATCCCGCCCCTACTAGAAACGACCCGAAACGTTTAGACATGTGTATACTGTTCTAGATCAGGCCATACTCCTCTGTTGTGTGGGTGGCCTATACACTAGCACGTAACGACACTTTACAAGAGTATTTGGCGTCGACGACAAATCCAAATAGCCTCTCAGACAATCATTTGTGCGGATGGACGCTTTAATTAAGCTTAGAATTTCAAAAGCAGTAAACACGATGCTGGCTGCACATTATATTTGCGACTATCGAAATAAAAATTTGGTTAAACTCAATAAAATCAATATTTCCATAAAAATTTTATTTATCGTTAGTTTTGTGACTTTCATTTACGATCTAATAAATCCCCCCGCCCCGGAATTAATGAAACTATTTTATATTTTATGAGCCAGAAAGGACTGATTGGCTATAATTCTTACGGTTATATTTAATCAATCCGCACGTAAAGTTCTCATCGCGCCGGAACTGACATATTACGTGATGATCGAAATAAACGAGGAAAGACCGTTTCGGGCGTCCGACGACGACGGCGGCGCGGCGCGACGCGACGATTCGAAAAGTAAAACATTCCGTTTCGGATCCGAGGAAGCCGCGCGCCTTCGAAATGAGAAATGATTCCGAAAGAGATAATCGTTTTCAGATGGCGTTCGTAGATGGATGAACATTTTATTATCCTTTTTTCGGAATCTCATCTCCATTAGCGAACAACGGACCGCGCGGACTTTTTACGGCGCGGCGGCGGCGGCGGGCGCCTCCATAACACGCCACGATAAAAATATAGAGCCGTTATTTATATATCGCGGATGTAACTTTAGGCGAATTTCGTTTTAATTTCGAAATGCAATCGTGGCCGCTCGCGTTCTTGATCCCCCCCTCCTATGAAAACGATCGCCTTCGCTGAAAGGCGATTTCTATGTAAATGAGAGCGGACAATTTTAAGAGATAAAGAAAATCGGTGGTATTTCTACTTTTGCAAATTCTTCTAAGAAAAATTTCCCTGCGGGGGTCTTCCATGTCTTCCACCTTCCACCCTCGTCGAAGACATAATAAGAAGATTAGATTTGATGATTGCGTTGTTGAAATTTGCACGGGTGGGAGTCCACTGCTAGTGGAAGGATCAGTGATCATTGCCACACTATGGGAGTCTTATGAGTGTGACGAGCTTACCGTATCCGAGTTTATGCAACGATACGTCTAATTTACTTTATTTGGTATGGTGCAAGCGTAAACCTCCTACGGGCGACGAAAGCTCGTACCGCGAGGACCTGACTAGTACTAACTAAGAAAGTCCCTACCTGCCAATCGTTCTCCATCTTCGCACCCTAGATAAGAGTATATCAACTTTGTCGAAGACTTAATAAGAAGATTTGATTTTTGAAGATCGCGTTGTCGAAATTTGCACTTGATTGGTTTAATTAGGTCACTTGACACCTTTCTTTGCTAATGCAGCAAACTGTACGCAGGCGGGAGTTCATTGCTGGGAAGGGAGGATTAGGGATCATTGCCACGTTATGGGTTTTTTATGAGTGTGACGAGCTTACCTTACCCGGGTTTGTTGACCATAATTTGCTTTATTTGGTAGAGCGTAAGCGGGTGACGAAAGCTCGTACCGCGAGGGTCTGACTAGTACAAACTAAGAAAGTCGCTTCCGGCCAATCGTCATCCATCATTCACCCTGGATGCGAACATATCAACTTTGTCGAGGACATAATAAGATTTGATTCTTGAGGGTCGCGTTGTCGAAATACCCTTGTAATACAAATAGTCTCAACCTTCTTAGCTCCGCGACCCCCTAAATAGTAAATATAAATAAAATTAATATTTCGGGACCCCCCTCCTATAATTTTATGTTGCTGCGTTTATAGCGACGGGTAAGAACATACATGTATGAACGTCATAAAATGATTTCATTATTGTTTAGGCTATTTTCACGACCCCCTTTGAATATCACCGCGACCCCCAGGTTGAGAAACGATGGTTTACAGTAAGCAGGCGAGGGTCCACTGCTAGTGGAAGGGGATCATTGCCACACCATGGGAGGCCTATGAGTGTGACGAGTTTGTTGACCATTGCCTAATTTGCTTTATTTGGTAAAGTGCAAGCGAGAATCTCCTTCGGGTGACGAGAGCTCGTACCGCGAGGGCCTGACTAGTACGAACTAAGAAAGTCCCTTCCGTCCAGTCGAATACTAGTTAAAAGCCTGCATGTTAGGCCAGGAGGGGTGGGTCCATCCCGACGAGTGATCTGCTGATATCAGCTCAGGAACTAGACTGCAGAACTAGTAGATATTGAATGAGTCTCGCCTTACCAGTGGTGGTGAGGGGCATGCACCCCAGGTCATCTGGTAGCACATGCTTTTGAATGATGATGCGCCTAGGTGCAGCTTCAGGTTAAATTAGGACCCATCCGGTAGGGAAGAAAGTCTGCTAAGCTAATGCGGATGCATCCTACGAGTCTCGTCTGCATATCTGATAGGGTCGCTTTGGGGAGTGATGACCCTATCAATCTCTAGTTACTCCACTAAAACCTGGGGTTTATTTGCAAGTGTTATAAGCTCAACATTGGCTGGTACAGTTTCCTCGATCGATTGGTTTTAGTCTCGTGAAGAGCGAGCATACTTGGATATGGGGTAGCTCAACGTGCAAGTTACTTTTTTTTTTAGCTAGACAGTCTCTCGCCTTTAACAGAGAGCATGTAACCCAAGCTATTACCGGGTAGGTACGATATGTATTCTCTTTCACTTAAGTACGTAGACCTACCAGCCCGGTGATGTGGTGGTCCATTACTTTACTGAAAACTCTATGGGGCGAAAATCTTCGGGTGGATCGTCCGAGTCGAGAAAGCTTCCCGGGATGCTCATTTCACGACTTTACTGAAAACCATCGGGAGAAGTTTGCGGGTGAACTGTTAGAGTCGAGGGAGCGTCTGCCAAAGCCTGTACGGACTTTACCAGGATGCGTCTTTCATAACGTGACTAAAAATGAAAACTCTAAGGGGGGGGGGAGCTGCAGGTGGACCGTCGGAGTTCCGGGATGCGTTTTTCAGGTTCTGACTGAAAACTCTATGGGGGGGACCATCGGAATCGAGTGAGCTTCCCGGGATGCGTCTTTCACGACCTGATTGAAAATACTATGGAGGGCAAGTCTGCAGATAGAGCGTCGGAATCCGGGATGTCCATTTCACGACCTGATTGAAAACCCTATGAGGGAGAAGTTCGCTGGTTGACTGCCGGAATCGAGGGAGCGTCTACCAAAGAACGTACGGGCCTTAGTTCAAAGGTTTAAAATCTAAATATCCCTCTGGGGACGTTGGCCTGTACGAGGAAGGCCAGTTGCACTTTAAATTAGGCCAAGAGTGTTCCTTCGAGCCAATTGGGTTAGACTTTTCGGGATAGTAGGTGAAAGCCAGCATACTTGAGTAGGGATGGGGTCTACCTAATTGGGTAAGCTGCGGTATTTAGCCCAGAAACCGGCCTACAACGTAATTAAATGAAATAGGACCTGCCTTTATCACAGAAGACGAGCTGAACCAATCTAGTAGCAAGCATACCACCCATAAGAATGATGAATAAATTAACCCCCTCATATTAATCACCCATCGATCGGACAACATCAAGTGGTAACAAATGTGACTTCACTTTTATACAATTCCCATGTGTTAAGCCGATCCAGGTAAGTTTTACTGCAGCTTTCCGGCATGAAACGTCGAAAACAAACGCGATGGATGGCGGCCTCGCGGTGGTAAGCGCAGCGAGAAAGATTGAAGTGGCGTGAAATCTCGCCGCCGCGAAACTCCCAATGAATCAAGTTTTTGCGGGCGTTCTCGCAGGGTAGTAATTCCAAATCGCCGGCGAGAAAGCACGGGCGAGGGGTGATTCGTCACAGGCCACAGCGGTGTCCGCATGGCCCGGAGTGACGGGCGGTGATCGGCCCGACCCAGTCGGATTCACACCCCATTGTAAATTACCCTACACCGTGTTCTATTTGGACTTGATTAATGGGTCCGCGTTGCTTGACATCGCTGCCGCACCGCTGCAAGAGCTGAGGTAGTTTATACGGTCGGGTTAATAATTTTTGCTTTCCACGGCCTCCCTTTGTCTAAAATTTTAAAAATCATACGGTATTTTTCAACTATCGATTCTAGGGGGGGAGGGGGGTGTGTGGCGGTGTGAACGTGTGTAAGTGCAATTCACCGCACATGTGTCGATGCTCCGGCAAAGATGATTATGCTGCATCGCTAATGAACGCAATCAGCATTACGTTTCCCCGCTGAACTATTCATGGCAGTTTAATCGACGAGGCGTTAATTGCAATATTCAAGTTCGGCGACGACTGTGCCGACAAAAGCCTGAGATCGTGACGCGAAGCCGTGAATACATCGTCGCGGAACGCGGAGTACTGCAGCAGATGCTTCACTACACGTAAATATGTTGAGTGCTTCCAGCTATAACACTAAATTCCGCAGGAAGCTATTCATTCCCGTGGGGTTCGATCAAAAATAAGTTTGCAGTTTGTCAAGTGTACGATCACGTTATTCACCATGACGAGCACCATTCTGTTTTGACTTGACAGAAACGTATGCAAATAAGTGGGCTACGCTTATAGTTTCTGCTAGGTCGCAAGTCGTAGTAGGTAAGATAGGGAATTCGGAATCCCATGGATGATGTTTGGGTCTTGCAGCCTAAACGAGACTATATTTTCACGATGAAAGAGCATTTTGGTGGCAGCGGTGGGATTGTTGTGGGATGTTTGCTTTACTTATATGTATACTTTAGCTTGTTTTGAAGCTAGAAAGAGTAACTTTTTAAGTCAAAATATTGATTACCTGCGTTACGACAATCCATAAGCCAAAGGAACGACTTAGAAACGATCTATCCATCAAATAAATTTCATTTTTAAAGCGAGCACATAAAACTTGGAATATTTCAAGTCCGGCTTTAAAATGGCAGGCGTCGCGTCGCGTCGATTTGATTCGACGACAATGTAAAATGGTAATAAAGCTGGTTGTATGTTCTCACCCCCTTCATCCTCCTCCTCATCTAACCATTAAATCGCGTGTATATCACGCGAGCGTTCGGAAGACGTGCTCTCTTGTTTCCTGTTTCTCTGGATGTTTTACAGCATAATTCCTTCGGGGGCACAGGATGTTTTAAATCATATCGAGCATTCGGTTCGGAGGAATACGCATTCAGACGGCGCATAGTTTGCATATGAAACGGCGGGCGGCCGGAGGAGCCGGCCATTAATATTGATTAAGTTACGTTTTGTCTTGCCGGAGGTTCGTTCTTTCGTTCGGTCGCTCGCCGGCAATACGTGTAATCATTTCGGAGTGCGGAATTTGAATATGAATGCGACTTTAATTTTAATATTGCATGTTGCGGTCTCTGCGAGATCCCGGCGTCGTTTTGGTGGCGGGAGCACTTGCTGATTTCACGCTATTTTAACCCTGTGTAATTATGTTAAACCGGATGCAAATTGCCCTTCCCGTTCTCTCTTGCTCTCTTGCGTATTTACATTGCACGCTTCCTTGAATCGACTTTGTATGTACAATAAATTTTAAATTGAGCCGCTCGCTGTTTAGTGGCGCACTTTATTTCACCAATGAATTACGTGCTTTCTTCTACAGGGTGTAAGGAAATAAATTAATATTACTATTATATAACTTAAATCATTATTTATTTTTATTAAATTGCTTACGAATCACTAACTGCTAATTTCTTTCGCAAGAAAGTCATAAATGACCTACTTCAACGCTGGACCATTTAAATTACATTCAGTGCTTCTCAGACTTTTTTTATAAAAAGTAAACGTGGATTTTTCGGAGTCATTATCGTCCTTTGTCCCATACGTATTGCTGTGGTATTGGCATATAACCTTTTAGAAATAATTTTGATCTCAGGGCCTATTGATTGAATTATTAAACAAGTTACAACATTACACGGGGTTCCTACGCAATGAAGTAATTTAAAATAGCATTGAAACTCTGTAAACATTTATTGAATTGTTTTGTGCAAATTTGTGACAAAGTGGTAACTGGGGTAAGTAAAAATCAAATATCTTAGTGACAAAATATATTTAGTTGGTAGTATTGAAGTTACAGATAAAATGTCAAAGCGAAAATATACACATAACCTAATAATCATCAGATGCAAACGGTACATAAAATTATAATCTAATTTGCCACGACGAATTGAAGTTAGTAGATCTCTACCTCACATTCATCATGAACAAACAGGTTTGTTATTTTCAGTGACCGCTAAGGTAAATAATACCTTGTTCCGTGTCCCCAAAAATTCTAAAAATTGTTGAATGCAAAGAATGAAATGTGTGTTGTTTTAAATTATTATTTAATAAGCAAATTGTGGTTTGTTGAGAATCAGTGTGTATTTTGAATCTGTTATAACAAATACTCAATATATTTATTCCATTTCGTATTTGCCGACAACAAATCTTAACCATATCAAGTTAGATAAAGACATCTTCTCTGAATATGATAATGTTAAATACAAAAATGTGTTTGTGATAAAACAATTCAACTTCGTCATAAAAAAGGCGGCATGTAATTATTCCATGTCGTCCTTGTTAACAACAAATCTAATCATACCAGGTTGAATGAAAATCCTCTCTGTGTATGATACGTTTAAATACGAAATTGTGTGTGTGTCTGAGGTAAAACTTATAACTTTGTTGTCACAAATCGGCATGTAACTATTCCATGTCTTCCTTGTTAACAACAAATCTAATCATACCAGGTTGAATGAAAATCCTCTCTGTATATGATACGTTAAATACATAAATGTGTGTTTAAATCAAAATCAACAACAATAATATTAATAAATTTTAAAACTGTTTACCATTTCTAGAAGATGTTACCACAATCACTGACCAAGGAAGACTTAAATCTACTGGCAAAATGTCCCACTTATATAGGGAAATAAGCTCACAAAAACATGCCTCAAAAGAAACTTAACCTTAAAATACAAAATTAAAATTAAAAATTCATCAAAATTAACTAAAAAAATGCGATTCTAAACAATGCAAAAGTATGGAAATTAAATTAGCTTTTCCTAGGCCAGCCAATTAGCCTCAGTCGAAGTGCCTCCACCTTCAACATCTTCACCTTCGCCCCATCAGGAAGGTGCAACAGATATCGGCGCTTGTTGCCTCTTCGGTCCTTAAGGAACTCACGAGGAAGCTTTTTGACTGCTTCCTCGAACTCAGCAACCTCCATCTGCTGCGGGGCAGGTGTTTCAAGATCTGGCAACCCAACCTCCCTGACCGATGCGTTCTGGACCTCAGGCATCGATAAAACAGGCCTGGCAGGTGGTGGAAGGACATCAGGCATGACCTCGGTATCAGAGTCTTCCCCAAAAAGCTCACGGAACTTGTCTTTTAACCAATTTGCTGTGTTTGGGGAGTCGAGACTCACGGAATCGTCTTCCAGATTATGTATACTCTGCATTTTAACGAAATAAAGATATAAGTACAAGCAAAATCTTAATGAAAGTTTAATTTTTAGAACTCTAAAGGACCCTGTTATATAAACATGATAGAAATGTGGCACCAAAAGCCAAAAGAAAAATAATCTATCAAAATAAAACAAATTCAACGTGTGTATCCTTTTCATTTAAATTTAATTACTCCTAGAAAAGAAAATAACACAGCAGTATGTATATACTACATTGGTTGTAATGATTGTAATTGTTTTTCTAAATACGTTTGGGCATCTCCTTTAAAGAATAAAACCAGCTCTGAAGCAAGTAATGCCACGGAAAAAGTATTCCGCTAGCAGACACCCAATAATATTCAAATAGATTTAGGAAGAGTTTTTCAATCAGGATTTTAAAAAGTTACCAAAATGCTGTTAACTTCTAATATAGCATAACTAATTGGCAAATGATTTGTTTTCTCACTCAAACCATGATACTGGACGCGGAGAGAGATGGACGGATTTTCGGAGTATGACTACGCACTATGACATTCGGTGATGTTCACGACTAGGTACCTATCGTGAAACTCAATCGCCTTTTATACCGTTTATATCAAAAATGACGATTACGAAAACTCTTGCATGTGACGGCTACAAATACTACTAGTAGATACTAGTAGACGGCACACGCTCTCAAGAGTATGATGTAAAGTTGGGAGTCGCTCAGGGATCGAGATTGGGACCGTTAATATTTTTAGTATTTATTAATGATATGACACGGTTTATATCAGAGGGATTGTTATCTAATTTTACTGATGACACTTCGATTACCGTTTCGGACCCAAATCCTGAGCGTCTTCAAACCAAGATAAACCGCGTCAAGGATGAAATGATGGAATGGTGTAAAAAAACAGTGTGATACTAAATAGTAATAAAACAGTTGTACTCAACTTTTCGAGGAATGAAAGACATAGCAAAGACTATTCTCTATTCTTGGGTATAAGACTTGATGGTGGGCTACACTGGAACTTTCAAGTAGAACACGTATGCAAGAAACTAAATGCAGCTTATTTTGCTATCTCTAGACTAAAAAACGTGCTCGATAGAACATTACTGTTAAAAGTGTACTATGCACTGGTTTACCCACACTTAATGTATCATATAATTTGCTGGGGAAGAGCAGTGAATGCAGGCAGAGTATTTATAACGCAAAAGCGCATTCTAAGGCTCATCTTTGACTTATCGATAACCGACAGCCTCAGAGAAATCTTTCGGATACACAACTTACTGACACTTATAGGCATATATGTATATAAATGTGCAATATTTGTACATAAAAACACAGGAATTTTCGATAAAAATAATACAAATCATAATTACAATACCCGACATGCAAATGACATGCGAGTAACACATTATAATACGACATTGTACGAAAAATCACCATCATATTCCTGTATTATCATATACAATAAACTTCCCACTACACTTAAGGCTTTTAACTTAAAAATGTTTAAGATTAAGTTAAAGAAATACCTATCGGAAAGAAGTTTTTATACTCCGTCAGAGTTCATGAACAGTAATGATTAAGCTACTAATTGTCACTTCTTCCTTTTTTCTTTCCTGTTTTTCTTTTGTATCTTTGACGAAGCCATATCAAAAATGATCAAAGGCAAATAAAGATTATTATTATTATTATTGGTTGTAATAAATTGTTTTTCGAAATACGTTTGGGCATCTCCTTAAAAGAATGAAAACAGTTCTGAAGTAAGTAATGCCACAGAAAAAGTATTCCGCAAGCAGACACCCAATAATATTTATATTTAGGAAAGGAATTTTTTAATCAGGATTTTAAAAAATTAACAAAATGTTGTTAATTTCTAATAACAACTAAATGGCAAATGAATTAACTCAAACCATGGTACTGGGATACAGAGAGATGGACGGATTTACGGAGTTTGACCACGCACTGTGCCATTCGTCCGCTCTTATGCTTGCATAACGCCGGGCCGGTTTTTTTAATGAGTCACCTGTGCAACTGAAATTCTCCGACTGCAGTTTTATTGCAAAGGTCAGTCACGACTCATGACAGCAAAGCAATCAGTTCGTTTACGTTATTTTTAGGCGGGCGAATTTTCCGCGGTCACGTAGGCGACGTTGTATCGAATTTAACTTACGCAATGAACTTAATGACTTACGAAATGCTGGTTTCTTACAGTTTGAGTGTTTCTAAGCGACAAGCTGTTAAGAATAGTCGGCTGCGAAGAGTTCCCCAGGAGGGGGTTGTTGAAAATAGTCCTGAAATTTCAATACGATGTCCACCTATTATGAAACCGTACTGCAAATGAATAACTTAATTACTTAAATAGGCGGAATTGTGTTACACACAGCCACGGTAAATTGGTTAATTTCGGCCAGTCCTGTTATGTGCGAATTTGAATACTGAAATAGGATATTATGTGGTGCGCTGAAAATTCCTGTAAATTGGGGTATTGATTTACTTGTGTTATTTATTTTATTAATTAAGCGTACATTTCACCAAAAATATTGAAGTTTCGATAATTACCATGCAGGAAGTAAAAGTAAAAAGTGAGTAGAGAAGTTATGAAATGATTTTTTTTAAATAATGCTTCTACGTCGAATGCCATTCGAACAACTGTTGACTTGCATGTAGAATTCCTGCGCATCCTGGGGCTTACGTTTTTTTTCTTTCTTTCTTTATTCTGAAGCATGACAAAGCACAAAAGCTTGCCGCTCGTAAAGTTGGATGGAATGGAAAATTGAACGAACGAAGCTAGAAAAATTTTGCAAACATGAAATGTGAATGAAATCCCTTCGTTGACGCCCTTGCAGCTCGTTGCCTAAAGCCAGTATTCACTTGACGTACGCTGAGAATCGTCGCCCCACGTTATTCGTCGTTTTTTTTGACGTCATAAATTAAATACAGGGTGTAATCGAATAAGTTTCACTTAGGAACACAGCACGTTCTTCAAGACATAGGAGAATTAATTTTGCAAATAGCTCAAAACTTAAATAATTGCCAATATCAGGTTTTATCTACCCTTCCTTTTATTTTTGGAAAAGCCGATTAATTTCGATCGCTGGCTTCGACGGTATCGGGGATGAAAAAAAAAACGTCCGTTACGAACAATCCGTCCAAAAAAACAAAAAAAAAACTCGGCGGTTTATTTAGGGGCGTAATACCAAACTCGCTGCATATAAATTAAAGATTAAAACTCACGAATTTCCAATACTTCGCATTACGTATCGCTTCCGAATGGCGGACGCGTGCTCCATCCGCAAAGTCCGACGTTTTATTTCCAAGGAAATCAAAAAGGGCCGCCACTCTTTTATTTCATTTCCTCCTCCTCCCTTTGAGTTTTTGCGGAGCGCATCACGTGAACGTTTTTCATTCCCCAAATTGAAGCGCCGCAGTAAGCCAAATATGTCACGCAGTTTTGCTTTGCCTACTCAATTTTATACGTCGAAACAAATCCCAACTGCGTTCGTTTAATATCGTTTATACAAATGGGTAATTTCGAAGCAATGCGAATTAAAATCGTAGCCGGGGCCCCTGCGTCGTTTGCGCAAATTGGAAATCTTATCGGCGCTTTCAATTAGCTTTGTTTTGTGTACGTACGTAAATATCTGTAACGAGATCGTGCGATCCAAACGGGAGCTGCGAAGACCCAGGTGGATGGAAGGCGCCCTGAATTATTTATCGGCAAGAATATTTACTCGGGTTGTTTATTTTTCAGTGTAGATTTTTCTGCCTTGCTTAGGCAAAGATGGATTTTTTTTTCTTTGGGGGGAACTGTGAAACTCTCCGGGGCTCTAAGTATGATTACCGTCTTCACTTGGTTCTTATCTCTTTCTCTGCGCCACAAATAGGATGTTGTTACAAGTACGTGTTATCGTTGAAGGTGAATTTAGATTGAACGCGTTAATTCCAACCGAAATTTGACACTAACCTACCTCTACGGATTTTACTCATATTGTTACGGTATAAATCGAAGCAAGGGGCATAGCGTAGCTTAAATATTATATTAAACATAAATAAATACAGACAAACATAATTGTGCAAAGTTCAACTTACCCTAACAGCACACTTTAACAAAATAGAGCCTACATCATGCTCTGTTAGCAACTAGTTTAAGATCTTCCTCTTTATGCAGATCGTGGGTTTTTATACAAAGTGCAACTCGAGCAATTCCGAGTTGTTACGAGACCGGAAAGGTACGATAGATTACGAGATACTTGAAATCCGTTTTAACTTGTTCAAGGTTCTGCACTTGCACGTGTCGAGGTCGCGCTAGATGCAATTTTCTTATCTCAAATTCGCTAAATGAATCTAATATTTTAATTTACTTTCGTCTTGTCACAATATTTAAATTAGGTGGCACGTTTGCACACTACTTTTCAACAACTGTAGGCTAAGATGGACGTGGTTTAAAGATGTTAGAAAGCGCCAGGGTGAACAATTACCCAGTTGAAGGTGATAATACGAGATAGTGTTCCCACCGCATCTCGAATTCGCAATAGTTTCTCACAGCAAATCCAGGAGGTTTAATCTATAACGAGAAAAACAGCATTTCATAAATCAAATAAAGCAGTTGTTAGTTATCAGTAACTAATTGACTAACTAATTGGCAAAGAAACTAATGTTTTCTCACCCAAACCATGGTACTACATACAGAAAGATGGACTTTGTTCACTCAATATGACACTCTTCGAATGATAATTACACCTTCGGACTAGGGGAGGTGCAATGCAAGGCTCCTTTTATATAATTTTATAACAGAAACTCCGATTATGTAATACTTTACATGTCGGTCAGTTGATTTATCGTGATTTTCGGAAACCGTCTGCTCATATGCTTCCGTAATGTCCGGCTTTCTCGATGAGTCACCTGCGCAGCTGAAATTCTTGCAATTTGCAAAGGTCTGCTATGATTCATGATGAAGCGAGTCGCTGTATTGTTTGCTTGCATAATTTTTTTTTAGGTGATTATACTTTTCGTGGTCGCGTAGGCGACGTTACATCGAATTTAATTTACGTAGTGAGCTTAATGATTTATGAGATGCCCGATTCTTACAGCTACAAGATCAGTGGTAATGTTGTATAAACGATGTGACGGAATGTCGACGATAACTCTAGAACTAAAACGATTCAAAATTGCTGTGCCGGAATTTATTTACTTACACGATAAAATCAGATCAATCCGCCTCTTCATTACTACGTCAACTAATAGCGCAAGGTCTGTCGAAAATTCGCTCTTAATGCAACGCAGCGCCACGCGATAGTTAATGAATTAAACTCATATAGCCAAAAATGTGTTCGTAGGTCAAGGTCTACCTCGTCCTTCTATGAGTCTTCTATATGCTGTTCGTGACGATTATGAATCAACTGCGTCAGGTACGTTCTTTGATCTGAGCGATATGAATTCGCAGAGCGAAGTTGTTGCGGTTGTAAATTACATTATAATTATTATTAGCTTTCTGGATCACCATGTATATTGCGGGAATCGTTACTGGTCATCTTTAATTTCACAAGATTGCAAGATATTGCACAACAAGACAAATGC
>OY284482.1:35057832-35304804 GCA_958336345.1 Dorcus parallelipipedus
AAAAATTGCACAATAACTGTCAAATTTGGACCCAGTTTTGTTTATTTCATGACAATTTTATAATTTTTTTTAAATTATTTTCAAAAATGAAAATCGCCTGAATAAAATCAGTGATTTTAATCAAGTAATTTAAATTAGGTCAACCGAAATTCAGGGACATCTATCGAAATTTTTCTCAACTATCATCCGAAATGCTTGCCTTGGTCGGTTGGCAGCACTGTTACCGATTGCCGCCCACAGTCCCACATAAGATGATTTTAACCTGAAAAATATATAGTGCAACGCCAATGTGTGTAAGATAAGTCCAATAATATTAGGTGTTTAAATAAAATAAATTTTGTACCACTTCATTCATTCATTTCAATTTCATTACTGAATGTGGTGGGCAGATGAGGGTAACAGCGGGTTTTTTAAAATTTGAAAAGGGTAAAATTTGGCTCAGAGTGGATTGGCAACACTGACTATAACTATTTGACAACTGTCGTCTGTCAAACGGCAATCGCTTTTTCGATCTTTCTTTCATAAAGAAAACTTGATAAACTTTTTTTTATGATACACTCGTTAAATATAAAAGAAACAAGGTTAGGTTGGTTCTTTAAAAATGTACTTCATTACTTTTTTGTTCATCTAATTTTGTATTTCATTCTTGTTTGTTTAAGTTTTACGTCCATGAGGTGACCCTGTATGTTTTTGACAGCTCTGCTGTTGGAACGAGAACGAAACAAACCGTATGTTAGGAAACTTGACGGGGGATTCACATCTCGGGGCTGACGCAAAATTTCGCTGCGTTTAATAGGAAGAAAGCCGGTGCGGTTCGGAATTGCCTTTAAGCCGCGGCGGGAAAGTCCCTGTTAATTCAGCGTCGCCGGGAAAATCAGAAATTCGGAATTAAATACATAAATTGCTCGTCGCATTGTTCTACGCAAGAGGGCGAGGATTACTTCTGTTGCGCCCTGCACGCGCCACCGGTTCCTCGCATTAACTGTGAAATTATGTGGGCGCGTTCCGTAATGGGACCCCCCCGGCTTGACTCGACCCGACGAATTGGTTCATTAAAACCGCACCCCGCACCCGGAAAATTCGCGGCGTATCGCGGAAAGTTGTTGACTTATTAAGCACACCTTTCAAATAAAAATAAAAAATAATTCGTTTTAGTTTTCACCGAGAGTGAAATATACCGGGTGATTGAGGATGGTATTCGTGAATAATACAGGTCCATCTCATATTATGAGGAATCTGTTAAGTGAAAGAAATACGTTTAGCTTGCTCATAGTGAGGTGTAGAGTAGTTCTTGTTTTACTCACCTCATGTAATATGAAACTAGTAATTGATATGTACATATATGTGAGGTAATAAACGTCCGGTAATAATCATAAACACTTAAGCTTACGCGCGACGCACATAAAATCGAAATAATTTGCGCAAATTCTTGCACAAACATAATTAAACGCGAGTAACAAAGTACGCAGGCAATTTGCTTCCGTTAAATTATTTATTTTATGCTTTTCTCGTTTTTCTTACCATTTTACCTAATATCCTATTCTTGTGTTTCTTTTATTCATTTTCCATCTCGCCGTTCGTGTGGATACTATATCCACCATTATCGTCAGTCAGTCATTTTTATATTCTGTATTTCCTCTCTCTTTAGATATTTATTAATTTTTGGACACTGTTATGACTGCTGGCCAGCAATATCGAGTATACTTTTGCAATGAAATCTGGACGGCTTGTCTTAACTTAAGTGACTAGTACGTCATTGCACTCCTTGATGCTGCTTTACAGTAAAGCTGAGATATGCCGTCCAAATTCCAAGGCAAGAGTTGATAAAACATTTAAAAAATTACCCAGTATAAAATCATGGGGATATACAGGGAGCATTCAATTAGTTTCACTTAACAATAGTGTCGCGTGAGTCGGTAATTTTACCCTTCGGTAAATTTCCAGTGTTACATTCCTTTGTTATCGATAATTTTTGAATGTTATACAAACTTTCGTCGAACAAGGATCTAGTGTAATCAGAGTAACATTTAACCTGTGTGAAAATTTACACTTACTCTGTGTCAAAATTCACACTTACACTGTGTTAAAATTCACACTTAATCTGCGTTAAAATTCACATTTAAAGTATGTCACAATTCACGTCTAATGTGTGTTAAAATTCACACTTATGCAGTGTTAAAATTCACGTTTAAAGTACGTTAAAATTTACGATTAATCTGTGTCAAAATTCACACTTAATCTGTGTCAAGAATTCACACTTATACTGTGTTCAAATTCACACTTAATCTGTGTTAAAATTCACATTTAAAGTATGTCAAAATTCACGTCTAATCTGTGTTAAAATTCACACTTAATCAGTGTCAAAATTCACGTTTAAAGTATGTTAAAATTTACGCTTAATCTGTGTTAAAATTCACACTTAATCTGTGTCAAGAATTCACGGTTAATCTGTGTTAAAATTCACATTTAGTCTGTGTCAAGAATTCATACTTAATCTGTGTTAAAATTCACACTTCATCTGTGTCAAGAATTCACGCTTAATCTGTGTTAAAATTCAAAGTTAATCTGTGTTTAAATTCACACTTAACCTGTGTGAAAAATTCACACTTACTCTGTGTCAAAATTCACACTTACACTGTGTTAAAATTCACACTTAATCACGTTAAAATTCACATTTAAAGTATGTCATAATTCACGTCTAATGTGTGTTAAAATTCACACTTATGCAGTGTTAAAATTCACGTTTAAAGTACGTTAAAATTTACGATTAATCTGTGTCAAAATTCACACTTAATCTGTGTCAAAAATTCACACTTACACTGTGTTAAAATTCACACTTAATCTGTGTTAAATTTCACATTTAAAGTATGTCAAAATTCACGTCTAATCTGTGTTAAAATTCACACTTAATCAGTGTCAAAATTCACGTTTAAAGTATGTTAAAATTTACGCTTAATCTGTGTTAAAATTCACACTTAATCTGTGTCAAGAATTCACGGTTAATCTGTGTTAAAAATCACATTTAGTCTGTGTCAAGAATTCATACTTAATCTGTGTTACAGTTCACACTTCATCTGTGTCAAGAATTCACGCTTAATCTGTGTTAAAATTCACACTTACACTGTGTTAAAATTCAAAGTTAATCTGTGTTTAAATTCACACTTAACCTGTGTGAAAAATTCACACTTACTCTGTGTCAAAATTCACACTTACACTGTGTTAAAATTCACATTTAAAGTATGTCACAATTCACGTCTAATGTGTGTTAAAATTCACACTTATGCAGTGTTAAAATTCCTGGTTAAAATACGTTAAAATTTACGATTAATATGTGTCAAAATTCACACTTAATCTGTGTCAAGAATTCACACTTACACAGTGTTAAAATTCACACTTAATCTGTGTTAAAATTCACATTTAAAGTATGTCAGAATTCACGTCTAATCTGTGTTAAAATTCACATTTAAAGTATGTCAGAATTCACGTCTAATCTGTGTTAAAATTCACATTTAAAGTATGTCAGAATTCACGTCTAATCTGTGTTAAATTTCACATTTAAAATAGGTCAACATTCACACTTAGTCAGTGATAAAATTCACATTTAGGTTACGTTAAAATTAACACTTAATCTTTGTTTAAAATCACACTTAATCTGTGCCAAAATTCACACTTAATCTGTGTTAAAATTAACACTTAAAGTATGTCAAATTTCACGTTTAATCTGTGTTGAAATTCACACTTAATCAGTGTTAAAATTCACACTTAATCTATGTTTAAATTCACACTTAATCAGTGCTAAAATTCACATTTAAATTACGTTAAAATTTATACTTAATCTTGTTAAAATTCACACTTAAATTCGCACTTAATCTGTGTCAAAAATTCACACTTAATTTGTGTTAAAATTCACATTTAAAATATGTCAAAAATCACACTTTACTCTGTGTTAAAATTCACATTTAGTCAGTGATAACATTCACATTTAAGTTACGTTAAAATTAACACTTAATCTCTGTTTAAATTCACACTTAATCTCTGCCAAAATTCACACTTAATCTGTGTTAAAATTCACATTTAAATTACGTTAAAATTTACACTTATTCTGTGTTAAAATTCACACTTAATCTATGTCAAGAATTCACACTTAATCTGTGTTAAAATTCACATTTAAGATACGTTAAAATTCACAGTTAATCTGCATTTAAATTCACACTTGATCTGTGTCAAAAATGCACATTCAATTTGCGTTAAAATTTACACACGCATGTGTAAAATTCCTCTGCCAATTGTGTTAATTTTTTCACACAGTACGCGTATAAATTATTAACTCTAAAGTCTTGTGTTAATTTTCACGCAAAAGTCAGTGTGATTGTGTTAGTTTTAACAGATTTGAGATATGAGTAATGCAACTCGACTGAAGAAACATTTAAGATTATGTTAAAATGCATAAAATAAAAATAGTAATCATCATAATAATAATTGGCAATGAATAAACATTGCTTTTGGCAATTTGTGGAAAACGAAGAACGAACGAATGACGATCGAATTCACTCTGCAAAATCTACCGAAAAGGCCGTATCAGCAAGGGGGAAGAAAAAGTCATCTTAGGCCCGAGAATCATCAGACTTAAGAACCCCGATTAAGTATAACAATCAGGCCTAAGACGACTTCGTAATAATAATAATAGTTTATATTTTTAAGCAAGAAACTTAGACGTTAGAAGTTAATATTGAAGTGATGTGATTTGAGTATTTTTTCTTCAATTAAATTCTCAGTGGAGAGTGGAATTTCCGCACAAAATCTAACGGCGTGGATTTCAAAAGCCCCCGCTCATCGTCATCATCATCATCTTCGCCCGCATTAAATTCGATTATTCCTAATTAGACGGCCCCACCATCTTCACAGCGTATCTGCAAAGCACACATTAAATTTTAAACATTTACTCCGAACATTAAAGCGCCCCGGAATTGCGCTAAAAGTTAAAACGGCGCGGCGCGGCGGCCGTTGTGCCCGCCTTTAACTATAGAGGATTACGCACACGCAGCGCAGAAAGAACCTTAGGGTTCATTAGGAAATTTGTAAATCGTATTTAATTGGGGTTGTTTCATCGATTCTCGCAGCACGTAACTGTTAACGACCGCATCGCCATTAGCAGTGCAACAAAATGCAGCCGGAATTTCAACGCGCCGAAAATTCTACCGCCCAGTCTGTGTGTTCAGTGCGAACGGTATACGAGGACGCAACCTGAATTTATATTGCCAACTTTACCGTTATTAATCATCTGTTCTCACACGTACATGCCACACCGCCGGCTTACAACACAAGAGTAAAACCGGACAAAAAAAAAAAGAAAATTTATGTGCGTCGTGTTATACGTGTAACTCACCTGAGATTAACACGGGGGAATTTTATTGTGTTGCCCAATCTGAGAGTTTCAAATTTTTGGTAAAAGCTCTCGAGTAGCTTATAAAATAGTCGTAGTAATGATGGTTATTAAAGCCCTTTTCTTTTTCTCTTTCTCGCTTCCTCGACCACTGCGGAGTTGAGAGTAAACGTCTTAACATCTGGGCTTCGCTTTCCGATTCGATAAGGATGTCATGCAAAATTACAGATAATGCATTTTTACGTTTTTGTCTCTCTCGTTACTTTTATTACTGCAATCAGTTGTTGCTTAAATAACTGACGAGGTGGCCGCCAAGTGGAGCACCGTCGTCCATCGGGCCAACTGAAGCAGATCGGTCAGTGACAGTTCATATACGCAGTTTGCCTTAGAAAGTGAAAGGGCAATTCCTGTATTCGCCAACAGATGGCGTTTTAATGCTTCTCCATTGATCACAAGGTCCTTCGCAAAAAAAATTACGTTCTGCTTCTGATTTAACCAAAAACGAGATTCGATTCTCGTCGAACGTTTTCAAAATTGATAAAGTGTCGAAGAGAACTTTTTTTGCAGGACACGAGACGGCGCTTTTTCTCCGTGGGTTCCTCCTTTCAGTTATACTTTGTATTCTCTAAGAAATTACGAAATCTTTTGCGATTCATTTAATCAAAAAAATAACACTTTGTTTCTGGTTTAACAACGTATATAGTTTCAAAATAAATTAATTTAGGGACAACTTTCTGTACGGGGCAAGAGATGGCGCTTTACGTTTGCTTTCAAGCAGCAGGTCTTTTTAAACCTCTCTCAATCTCTTTCTTTGGATAATAGATGGCATTTGTTTTCGTATGTTTCTCTTTTGGGTCATTCTTTGTACTTTCTAAGAAATTACGAAATCTTTTATGTTTCATTTTGTTAAAAAATTATACCTACTTTGTTTCAAGTTCAATAATAAATATAGTTTTTTGAAGAATGTCTTCCTTACTTAAAGCAAGAGATAACTTACTGTACGGAGCAAGAGATGGCGCTTTACGTTTGGTTTCAAAAAGCAGGTCTTTCAGGCCTGAATTAATTTTTTAAGAATTAAAATACATATAATTTTGTTAAACAAAGATTAATATAGAAGAAAATTCAAAATATATTTAAAAACTTATAATTGCAAACCATTTGTAGACATTCTAAGAAATGTTTTCCAGACACACTTACCAGCCATGTTCATTATTAACAAATTATCTTAACAATAAACAATACAGAACGTAATATAACGGATAAACATCATCTACGTGCCCATTTATTAGTAAACTGCAACTATTTCAAATATGATCACAGAATTCACTAGACTTGTTCGAGTTCTCGCCAGAACAGTCCTAGAACCGTCCTAGAACCATCGAAAAACCGCATGCTTTTTTGTTGTGCGCATGCCCCTGACGGTTATAGGACTGTCCTTGCGAGAACCCCAACTTTCTACTTCTAGGAATTATAGGCAAACCGCACAACACTATGGTTACTCAACAAAACCACTAGGAATGTAGAAATTTTTTTTTTATTTATTGTTACATCATGCAACCACTTGGGACAATTTTCTGTACGGGGCAAAAGATAGCGCCTCACGTCTGCTTTTAAGAAGCAAGCTTTTAAAATCGCTTACAGTTGTTGAAAAATGTTTGCTTCTTTTGCTTTGTATTTATAATGTTTCCAAAGCTCATGAATTAGCAAAACAGGAGTAAAATTCAATGAGACTGGGGTAACCGTTTACGAGTATCTACTTGAGAATATAGAACATTTTACTCACCGGGGCCCTCTCCCAGCCCCGCCCATTCCAGCGGCGAATCTAGATGCGAAAGCTCCTTGTTGGAATGCGAATTCACGAAGAAGGTATCCTCGAATGTTCATCCTCGTACTTCGCATGCATAAGGACGAGCCCCAGGTGGATATTAGCATACCTTGCCTTCTGAGCGTACGTTCTCAGAATCATGTCTCCTACAGTGTTAGCTACACCGGCCACAGCCCAGTCAACACCAAGTCATGACCGTTCTTGGAAAGCACAATGCAATTCACTAGGTCAGGTATACAGCTAGTTGTGTCTCCGGCATTTACTACTCACGCCTCTGCAGTTGGCGGATAAGGTCAAATGCCGTGTGCAGGTGGAGTGATCCCCTACTCTCTCCGACTATCGGCGAATACGGAGCGATCGCCCTTATGATAGAATGCCCTATGTCCGAGCCATCAGCGGATACCGCGAGTTTGGCACCAGTATCATCTATTATCAGCAAGCCTCAATTCTTGCACAACTCCTTCATTAGATGTCATTGCAATTCATTACAACACTCACGTGCCCGTCTGCTTAATTAGCGCAACATTACCAACTGTAAGGGACGGGAGGTTAAAGATGATAATAGAAAGGGGATGAATTTATCATTTTCCTTTCAACTTTACCACTTCTACAAGGCCTCGTCGGAACACTATGTCTCAACGAGAGTAAGAGAGAAGATTTATTATCACTCAAAATAATCAACAATTTACACTTCTCCTTACTCTTTCACCAAAATTTTAATCAACCCACAAAGGACTCAAATAGCAATTTCTTTGTTTGTGCGTTACTGGTTTTAGGATTTGCAGCCAGAAAATGCTATGGAATCCTCTTTAAATGAGATGAGATTTTAGCCCTTGCCCCGTCACACATATAATTTTCGGGATTAACGAAAAAATTACATTCTTTCTTTTAAGAATACCCTTGACTTGAAAATAAAGAGAAAATCTACATAAATAAATATTATATTAAACATAACTAAATAAAGGCGAACATAATTATACAAGTTTAACTTAGAATAGGTACTCACATTCTTAGTTCACAACACAAACTAAATTACAAGAAATTACATACTGTTATGACAACTGATTATGATCTCTTTTTATGCAGATCGCAGGGTTTTTATACAAACTGTAGGTACGATCAGTTCCGAATTCTATCGACGCCGAAAACGTACGACAGATAACGAAATGATTGACATCCGTTCCCACGCGCTCAAGGTTTAGCACCTGCGTCGTGTGTCGAGGTCATATCTGTAGGCGCCGCCGAGATGCATTTTCTCTTATCTCAAGTTTGCGAAATAAATCCAATGCATGAATTTACTTGCATCTTGTCACAATATATTCAAAATAAATAACAATTAAAAATTGATTTTGACAATTTTAAAAGTGATTATCTAATATACAGCACTCTAGTCAATTTACTAGATCTCACAACTTACACAAATATGAAATTTAAATACAAATTCAGATTACTATAGAACAATATATGGGAGAACATAAAACAGATTCAAAATAATTTTACAACAAGAAAAACAGCATCTCATAATTAAATTAAGCAAATGTTAGTTTACAAAACATTAAAACATAGGCAAAATAATAAAATCAAACGATACTTTCTCACCCTTAGACCATCGCAGCAGGTACAAAGAAACTGACGGAATTCAACACTCACTTCGATTATGGAGATGTCGATGAACACATATTCACTAGCAATGTCTTGTTTCTACAAGGTTCGGGGGCCTTATATATTGCAAGGAGAATGGGAAAACCCGATGACTCATCTGTTCTTCCCGATGAATCATCTCGGTAGTTTGCTTGCATTTCTGCAACCTTGAGTGAGTCATCCTTATATGAGTCATTCTCTTTGACATTTGCCTTAGTGAACACGTGCGTATGAGTCATACATTACATAAAACACAGATGTGCTCTACGTTGGTGGTCTAAAAGGTCAGCTCTGACTCATATCGGTGAAAACGTTTGTTTATATATATATATTTTTTTTATGGGTATGATTTATCGACTTGAACTTACGTACTGAATTATGAAATGCTCGATTTATTACACAACACGTTTACCACTCAGAGCCCACCCGGAAACTAACTGCCTGCATCTTTCTTTCCTTCCATCCCTCTGCCTGAGATGTAGCCCGTATCATATTATCAAACTATAAGATGAAATAAACAAACGTGCTCGTGTTTTACGCACATATTGAGAATGATAGATGATAAATTATGCAACGACAATAATTCTGTTCACGTGTAAGATTTTATTGCGGTCGTGCGTGAAATAAGATATCAAAAGTAGAATTTAATTTTCTTCGTATCTAAAAACGAAATCAATAAAATAATCATAAAATTTGTCAAATGTCACTTACGCTATTTGTGAACAAGCAATAAAATACTTAAGTGTTTCGGCCGAGCCGAGAGAAAAATGATGAAGACATTAGAGGATTAATTCGATTTCGATTTTTTGCGCTTCGTTTAAGGTTGAAGAATGCAAATGCGCCCATTATTCATTCGATCTGGCGATCAAGCGCGTTCGTTTTTAATTAAATTAAATTAAATTACACGTCAAAGTGTATTTCAATAATGCGACAGCTCAAGTGCACCTGGCTTACTATTACTCGTTTATTAACGTTCTCCGGTAATTATCGATTTTAAACGCGACGTCGATGATCCGACATGCTTGCCCCGTAATTATTGTGAAAATCCTGCATGCCTTGCTGGTTTCTTCGTAACGACCTCCCTGGAGGTGCTATCCTCGCCGTCATCTGGTGTGAAATTAAACCAATTTCCGCTTTTGCTATGATGTAACGATTTCTGACTCGCATATTTTACTAAACGTCTCGTTCGCAGGTGTTTCATACCAGTTTGATTACCTGGAAACGATCGCGTCTCAGATATCTAGCGGATTTTTTTTTAAACCTCTAGGATAAACAAATTAGTAGATTACGTCCTTCGTCATACGTAAAACCATTCACTTTCATAAATTATATCAAAGAGAAAATCAGAGAGGCCCTAAATTTGAACCTTGCGGCTTGCGTGTCTGTCTTGCTAAATCCGTTCAAGGTGAAGCCTTTTATCTGTTAATGTCCGGACATAAAAATGTTGTAATCTCCTCAAGCCGTCGCTTAAACGGTCGATTACATTTTTATTATAAGAATAAAATTCTGGCTGACGGCGCCGAGGCGGTCACTTCATTAACTTTCGCACAGCCTCCGATAGAGATAAGGTCGTCGATGATCGTATTTCGGGAGCCAAAGCCAACGTATTATTCTAATTGCGGACTTGGCGCCTCACCTAATAATAGACGGGACAGAAAGACATATTTTACAATCCGCAAAGTCTCGATGGCCTACACACACGTGTCGGCATGCTCGCAGACGTGTTTGGAGAACCATTAAAAAAAATCAACGTCTGGGAATCTCTGAAGCCTCATCAGCTTCACATGTTAAGATGTTCGTAGTGATTTACGTCTTTCGGGCCCTTGAACAAGAGAGGGACAGTCACTTTAAAATTTAAATAAAGACAAACACCCCCCCCCCATTCACCACGAACATATCAACAAGTAAACTCGAGAATTTGTCGATCGTCTTTTGTTTTACTTTAAGTCAAGAACTGCGCAACTGTCAATTCTTAATTTTAGAAAGTTTTCTTTATTTAATGAGTTTTTCAGAACTTTTGTTACTTTTTATTTGTGTTATTTTTGTTAAATTTATAAATTTTCTTTATTTATCTATCGATCGCCTTTTGTTTTATTTTATGTTAACCCTTAACCTCACACATCCTTATTTTGGTACATTAACTGACACGGGAGTCTGACAGACTCCCATATTATTTTTCCAAGTTTAGAATATATTTATGTATTTATTATTATTTGTTTATGTCTAGTAATAATTAAAATTTTAAATGAAACAAAGAAATCTCAAAAAAATATTTTATTAGTGGAAATAGAAGTTACATTTTCAAAACTGTAAAAGAATCTTAAAAAGTATATTAATATTTTTTATTAATGCAGCTTTCACATATTTTTTTGGCATGACTTAGGCAAATTGGACTTTTGCAGCAAGTACAAACGTAGGCTGTTTTCGTTTTCAACCGGGATGGATATAACTTGCAGTATTTTCTGCTGGCGAGTTTGTCTTCAACGCCTTCAGTATTATTGAGTTGCTCGAATGGTACTTGTAAAATGTCACATATTTTTATTTTTATTGTTTGAGGTAAGCGAGTCATTTGTAACCTTTCTTTCAAAAATGACGTGACAAGAGATTTGGCTAGAATTTTTAGGAAATCGAGTCGTTTCAAATTAGCCCCAAATTAGTCCTTGTATGAACCAAAGAGAATATAGCTGTTGACGCCGCTTATGTCTAGAACAGTAAAGAAAATTTTCATTGGCCAACGTCGAGATCTCCTATTAGAAGTATAATTAGCAACTTTTTGATCAATTGTATCTACTCCTCCTTTGGTCATATTATAAAATAAAATAATTTCTGGTTTCTTAGTGGTTTCATCTATTTCTTTGTTGTGGTGCATTGAAGACACAAAAACAACTGCCTTATTTTTCTTGGGTACGAATGATACCATTGTTGTATCACCACAAAATCCGAAAAGACTACATTCCACTTCTCGAATTTTTCCGGGTAAGAATTTTTTTGGAATCGCACCCTTATTTTTTTCATTGTACCAACAAATGTTAGATTTCTTTTCCGCATTTCATCAATCAGAGGCATCGAAGAAAACCAATTGTCAGCCGTGACATTTCGGTTTGTACCATGTATTGGTTTGGTAAGTCTGATTACTGATTGGCAAGGTCTCGGAAGACATTTTTCTTCATCACTTAAAGTCTTACCATCACTATTTTTTCCGGTGTAGATATAAGCATTTAGCAGATAGCCAGTTCGTGCATCAGTCATAGCGGGAATTTTGATTCCGTATTTGGCTCGTTTCTTAGGCATGAATATGCGAAACTTACATTTTCCACGGAAAGCTATTAACATCTCATCTACGCAGGCATATTCCCCTATAGAGTAACACTCCTGGCAGTTGGACAAAAATTCATTCCAGATATTCAAAATTGGAGCTTCGAGATCATCTGCCTTTCTTTCTGCCCTGGTAGTCTGATCATCAACAACTTAGACTTGACAAAATAATTTCAAATCTACGCCTATTCATCGTAGCTCGGAAAATATCCCTCCCTGTTCCATCTATCGCATAAAAACTGTCCAAGGATTCCTTTGAACTCTTGAACACTTCCGTATAGAAAAGTAAGCCCAAAAAGGCATAAAATTCAGAAATACCTAGCTCATGGAAATTGGCATTGTCACTATGTTTATTATTTGCCTTTTTCTTTTCAAGCTGTACGTTTGTTCACTTCAGTATTTCCTGAACAATTTCATCACAAATTAGTAAGCGCCATACGTCTTCTGGTTCAGGTTTCGTACCTAGTTGTTTTGCAGCTGGTTTAAGTCCTGGTAGAATTCTTAGTATATTATGACGACGGATTCTAGTGTTTGGAGCTGGCTCCAACGCAGACCTGTAAAAAAGAACATTTAGATTCAACGAAGCTAAAAAAAAAAAGTTGTAAATGGAATCATATCCACTTCATAGTTTTAGGCTCAACTAATGGCTCATAATGCTATCATGGTAGTATAGAGTTATACTTACCACTTTGTTTTATTGGTTTTTTCACGCCCGTAGAAGCAAGAATCGTTCGATTCATTTTCTGATCTAGATATGTTATCTTCATCTGAGTCATGATAAGACATATCAGATTCTGAATCATGATCACTCTCAATATTGCCATCATCTTCATTTCCGCTCCAATCAGAATCATCACTATTGTTGGTCATCATTTCTTCGACAATGTTTTCTAATTCTGCATGGGTCAGTGATCGCGTTCTATTTTCCGAATAAGAGGCCATTATAATTCACTCAACGCGAAAAAAGCTTTAAAATCTAAAATTTCTCTCAACAAAGATTGTTACATAAACAGACACTCGGAGTCTCTCAGACTCTTTGAAACTTTCGGACGTCTGTACTAAATAACAGTCGAACATATACTTACGCTCGTTTGTGTATGTACAGATAATGTAACGCTCAGAAGGTAGAGAGACGCGCGAGATTCAAAATCAAATACTTTTAAAAATATCGAAGCCGAAGTAACTCATAGAGTCTGGGAGACTCCAGGTGTCAGGTTAAGGGTTAAGAATTGCGCAACTGTCAATTCTTAATTTTAGAAAGTTTTCTTTAATTAATGAGTTTTTTAAAACTTTTGTTTTTTTTTATTTGTATGTTTTTTTGTCAAATTTATAAATTTTCTTTATTTATTTATCGATCGTCCTTTGTTTTATTTTATGTCAAGAAGTGCGCAATAACTGTCAAACGTCTTCAAATAATTCGCACCCAGTTCTGTTTATTTCACGGGAATTTTTTTTAATCATGATTTTCAAAAATAAAAATCGCTTGAATAAAATCAGTGATTTTAAACATAATTTTAATCAAGTGATTTAAATTAGCTCAACCCCGACTTAAACCATCTTAATAAATCTACCGAAATTAAGAGACATCTACCGAAATTTTTCACAACTACCGAAATGTACACTTGCTGCTTGGTCGGTTGGCAGTACTGTTGCCGATTGCCACAGTCCCACTCCCACATACATACCACATACAGGTGACTTTAAAGCCGCATAAAACAAAAGAGTAATTGAGTAATTTCATTACTACTGCGTGGGAAAGAGCGGTTTTTTTTTAATTTGAAAAGGGTAATAGGCTTAGAGTGAATTGGCAACACTGACGATTAATCAATAGTTTTCTTTTAACATATAGCTTCTTGTTGGTTTTCAGGTTAGTCGTTTTGATCTTATTTATTATTAATATTAATATTTATTATTAATTTATTATTAATATTAAAAATAATATTATTATTATTAAAAAAAAAAAAAAACCAACCAAACCAGATCTACATATGACAGCAATTGAAATCGACAACGCCATCAAAGGACATCCACAAGCCGAAAACATCCGTTCTGAATGTATTCAACTACTTAAAAATGAAGAAAGAAAAATGAAAAACCATTCACACACACTCACAAACAAACAAGAACACAAAACCATTAAACAAATAAAACAAAAATTGAAAGAAAAAGACGTTATCATCACAAAAGCGGATAAAAATGCTGGTATGGTCTTATTAAATAAAAATGACTATAATAATAAAATGGAAAATTTCTTATCAGAAAATAACTTCACACACATAAACAAAAATCCACTCAATTCAATCATTAACGAAACTAAAAATACTCTGAAACAAACCAAAAACACACTTTTAAAACACATATCTGAAGCCAATCTCAATAAAATTCTACCAATGAATCCAACTATACCTAGAATATACGGTCAACCCAAATTACATAAACAAAATATACCAATACGTCCAATAGTCAACTCCATCAATTCCCCTACACACAACCTAAATAAAATCTTAATTAAAATTTTTAACAACACCACTCAATTCACAGCTAAACACACTATATCCAACACCACACAACTTATCAATGAAACCAAAAACATAAACTTAAATAACAATGACATTCTTGTATCATTCGACATCACTAATCTCTACACAAACATACCAATAGATGAATCACTAAACATAATGAAAACTATACTTACAAATCATCTCACCGATACACAAGACATCGAAAACATAATCAAACTTTTTCAACTAACTACATCACACACATACTGTAAATTTAATAACATCTATAAAATGACAGAGGGACTACCTATGGGAGCACCTAATGCCTTTTTAATATCTAATATATACATCGATTATTTAGAACAAAACATTCTTAACAACTCTTCTTATGCCAAATATATTAAATTATGGAAACTATACGTCGACGATATCTTTTGCATATGGACAGGGAATTTAGATGAATTACATAACTTTCATAATCACATTAACAATATCAATAATAACATAAAATTCACCATAGAAATTGAAAATAATAACCAAATTAACTTTCTTGACTTAACTTTAACAAAAATCAACAATAATATACAATATAACATCTATCACAAACCCACACAAACGGACATCATTATACCCAATAACTCACATCATTTCAACACACACAAAACAGCTGCATTTCGATACTATATAAACCGCATTAATAACATTCCACTCACTGCAAAAGACAAAACACACGAATTAAACATTGTTAAACAAATCGCCGCCAACAACAACTACAACATAAACATCATCAACAAACTGCATAACAACACACAAGAAAAAACAAATAACAACATTACTAACAACAACAAAATATATAAACCTTTCACATTTCAAGGTACCATAAACTACAAAGTTAATAAAATTCTTAACAAATATAATATTTACACATCCATATCACAAAAAACTAATTTATTAACATTACTTCAAAACAATAAGGATACTATTAATTTACTTAACAAAAATGGCGTCTACCAATTAGAATGTAATAATTGCAATGCGATATATATAGGCGAAACAGGTAGAAACATCAATATAAGAATTAAAGAACATATCCGTAATAAAATTACTTCCAACGTAGGTAAACACATGCATGAAACAGGGCATAGCCTCAATCTTAACAACACTAAACTCTTGCATCAAGAAGGAAAAAACTATAAATTAACTTATGAAATATACAAAACAAAGAAAAAACACAACATAAAATGCCTTAACGATCAGATTAACCTACACTATAAACCTATCTACGAATATCTAAACGTTTAAATTATTTACTTATTTGTTCCAAATGTTGCTAACTTCATGTTTCATTTATGCGCTTTACCACACAGCCCTCCCATTCGTTTCATTCATTCGTTGATGTCACGTGCTCGACATTTTATTTTACAATTGTTATAGTTCTTTTCTTGCTATTCTAATGTGCTATATAATTTTGATATTTTTTAATTTGACAATAGCAGTAAGTATTTTTTACTTTTTCTTTCAATTCTTGTTTTTCCAAATTAACACAACCGCAAACATTTAATTTTTTGTGATTACTTCTGTTTTATTCCATTCATATTTTCATATTTACAATTGTTTTAAATTATTTTAATTTGTTTTATCTGTTATACACAATACCTAATTTGTCTTATTTATTTCTCTTTTTTAATTGTTTTTTGTCTTAGTTGTTATACAAAGTTCACACATTTTTACAATCAATTCACTCTATACAGTTTTTTACATTATTTACAAACATTTTAAAACTCAATTGTAATTTTTTGTTTCAAGGCCTGATGAAGGTTCACTTCAAGAACCGAAACCGGTAGCTATATAAATAAAAGATTAAATTAGGAAGTACTATCTATTCTATATTATTTATTATTTTTTTTGTTGTTAAATGTTTCGTCAGTATCATGAGATATCCTAAGTTAAGGGTTGCTCCTGCTGTCATATTTGCTAATTAAATTCTTATCTAAAACATTTGCGAGCGTTCTCAAATAGATGGAGCTTATAGTTTGCTCGTTGTTTTTGCAACTAACTCGTTCTTTTGGAAATAAAAATCGTTCGTCTATTGTTTTTTGTTCTCTTTTCTTGTTTAATTTTTTTTTTCTTCACTCGTAATTAACAAATTCGGAATATGTCCTTTTGTTTTGTCTGACGTTTATTTCGCAGTTGTTTGGAAAATTTCGCTCTTACTTTATTAGCATATAAAATTGTATTCGACAGTTGTTTTATTTTCATGTCATTAATTTTTTTCCTCTATCGTCGTCTATCATTTATTTCAAAGTTGTCGTCAAGTAGACGAAATTTCGCTTTTGCTTTTCGGCGATTGAAAGTGCATTCGAAAAATTACTTGAATCACTGACTATTAGATGGCGGTAATTTTTTTTGTGACTATTTCAAAAACGGTACAACAATTGCCCGATAGATGACGCCCATTGCCGCTCATCGTCAAGTGCTTTAATTTGATAACAATTAAATTTTTGTTTATTATTACTATACAGAGTGACCGACAAACTACTACCTTAACGAAAAAATATTAAATTTAATTGATTTTCTTCTTTCTTTTGTTTTGTCCGTTATAAATGGTCCTGGGCCCTACGTAACTATTATTTCTTTGTACCCTTGTCGACTTGTTGTTTTTACACGTGTCAAAAATGGTTCACTGTATGTACTTCGACTTTCATTTATTTTTGTTTTGCAATGGTCATTTTTTTATGCATTCATCTAAATCTTCGACTTTGATTCGTTTTTGATTTGTAATGGTTTTTTGTTTTACAAAAACTGCGTTATTCTGAGTCTATTGTTCAATCTTCTTTTTATTTTATGTCAATTATAATGAACAAGTTTGAGAGTTTATTCGAGTTTTATTTAATTTTTCTTTCGTTCTTGTTTTGTTCGCCGTTTGTTTCACAGTTGTCAAGCAGACGAAATTTCGCTTTTGTTTTTTCGACATTCGAAATTTTCTTCAAGGTAGTTAAACAACTGAGTGGCGTTCACGAAGACAGAATCATAATTTTACTATACAGAATCGGAAACTTGCGTACTGGAAATAGCAAGTTTGCGATAGCCGGCATCAAAAACAAGTGGACGTGATTAGTCAAATTTCTCTCTTCCCTGTCGCATGCATTGTCAAGTTGAACATTTACCGAATCTGTATGTATACAGTCACGGTTTATTTTATGCGCAGGTAATATAAATTATTTGCTCTGAAATGTTATTTCCAGAAACACAAACCACATGCAGCACAGATAGCCTCAATGACATGCAAACATATCCGACCCGTGGATTCTCTACCACCAATCCACTCTTCCGCAAAGGTGACTTATTCCGGCGTCACCCGCATCTCACAGGTGACCGACGCGACGTCCTTACCATGGACGCCCCTTCACACCCGGCACGTAGGGGTGGTGACAATTACATAATAACCTTAGGGGGGCCTACTATCCTCTACATAGAGGCCCTAAGGGGTCACTCATGGGACCGTGAACAGTACGTCGTTCACCCTCGGCTGCGCTTTTACCCTGTTAGTACGATTTCCCTTCAGGGATGGCCACCACCACACTGCTTAACGAACAAACAATATCTCCAGCAAACTGACGTCACAAACCCTATGTCAGCATGACCACCCCAGCCAACCTCCTAGTCAGCGATCAAGTGATGCAGCACTTGCCACGTTTTGCCGAGCCTAACCCAGGGAAATCGTTCATTCGTACCATGCAAGAAATACTTCAAGCTAATTCTCTACATAACATGCATTAACTACAATTTATAACTTATCTCTAGATTACTGCATTCCTGATTCTCTGGGCGTAGTGCACAATACTTTCTGTAAACGCACGCCAGGAATATATTACACGCGTACTATACAACTAACGCGAGTTGCGAGTTCCAAGTTGGCTAACTTTATATGAGCGTATTAATTAATTATTTTCCGCACCTTTCTATCACATTAATTAACAACGCAAACTCTTATTAGTGCGCATATCGATTACGTATCGTAAACTCGACTGTTTCGATTCCCAAAGCAAACCTGTGTTGCCCGAAACTGTGTTTATATAATCTCAAGGGGATCCCAACATCGTCGTCCCAACAACCGTCTGGGTCAACGTAGATAAAACTCGCATTGCAGGCAAACGTTTATAATTTTTTAATTCTAAACGCATTATATTTTTGCTTAAAAATGAATATCTAACAAGATTTTGTTATTTATCTGCGTCGCCGCGCCATATGATTGGCTAGAAAATTGCAAGTTCAATTCTACTGTGGATGTAAATGTTCTTAGTGATTGATATGAAAAGTTCACAAGCAAGTTCGCGAACGTCTCGGCGTGTGTGCGCGCGGCCTCGATTTTTTAATAATATGCGCCGTTAAGGACATTACGGCTCGGCGGAACGCCAATATTATTTTGTTTTTATGCGTTTTAAATTGCCTGTATCGCGCGCGCGTAAAATCCGCGAGGAAAACATCAACCCATAAAGCGGAATTAATTCGCGATAAAATTTGATTATATTAGCCGTTATCGTGCCGTTATTCGAACTCGGCGCGTTTCGGAACTAAATCATAGATTTTCGTTAAGTTCGCATTAAATCTGCGCACGGCTGCCACTTTTTTTTTTAACTAACCTATCGGCCCTAAACCGCAACGACTTCAGTTTCCGGATTAACAGTCACACGAAGTTTTTTTTCGCTTTAATAGGTCGATACTTACTTAAAAGTCACGTGGCGCAAATGTAGAATAGTTTTTTTTACTACTCATGCCTCTGCAGTTAGCGGATAAGGTCAAATGCCATGTGCAGGATTCGACTATCGGCGAATATAGATTATGATATAATGCCCAATCTGTTGTCTTATGTCCGAGCCATTAGCGGATATCGCGAGATTGGCACCTTACACTACCTCAGAGTATCATCTATCATCAGCTGGCCTCAATTCTTGCACAACTACTTCATCACGTGTCATTGCAATTCATTACAACACTCGCGAGCCCGTCTGCGTAATTAGCGCAACTTTACCACCCCTTAAGGACCGCCCGGAGACTAGACGCCCGCATCTTTCTTTCCTTCCATCCCCCTGCCTGACACGCACACCGTATCATATTACCAAAAACATAAACAAACCTGCTCCTGATTTACGGATGTATTGAGAATGCGTAAACTTTCCTTTGATAAAATATACAGCGACAACACAAATGTGCATGCAACCTTTGCAAACCCCCATCTTTTCATTTTATTTTGCCAAATCTTTTTTAATTGTTTAAATTTACCTTCTTCTTTTATAAATTTTTGTTAAATAACACAATGAAAAGGCAAAGGTAGGAGCCTTGCAACGGGTGCGCTTATGTATAAGCACGGGTCACGTGGCAGGTTCTTCTTAAGTTGAGAGACCCCTGCGTTAAAAAGCAAGACATTAATTTATATAGCATTAAAAAGGAGAAACTCTTGAACAAACAAAATTTTAAATGAAACTAAATAATACATACAGATCGACTGACAATTGCTCCACCAAGAAAATGCGTAAGAGAAATGTTACGGTTCATTTCTATTCTTCAAACTTTCAAGTCTATTTTGGGTTTCGGTAGGTCGCTCTTATTTCTATAGTCTCTATAGTCTCCTTTACTTTTGTTAAGTTGTCGCCGATAACTTTTTACAACAGTTGCCTGTTTTCCCTGTAGTTTCTCGCGTCCGAATTTTCGTGCGATAAGGAAGGGGACGAGCCATTTTCCTAAGTTTGTGGCGTTTGGCGTCCATCTCGGCAGAACTCGAGTACGACTTGCAGACGACGGTCGAATATTTTACGCTCCTCCTACTGTTGCCTTGCCGTTAAGACCGCCCTGAGTTAAGGGATGTTTTGTCGTTTGTGGGAGATTCCTGGATGTTTTATTTTCCAACGCTTTGTTCGAAGCGCCACGTTTCTTTTGTTAGCTCGCTGAGGTAAGTTTTATTTAATCAGCTTCCCCCCCCACCCCCTCATAATTGAGTCTCTTTTATATTTGTGTTTCTTTCATTAGCACGTTCTTTGGGTTAGAAGGTTGTTCGAGTTTTTGGGGCCCGAGTGGTTCCCACATTTCGAGATTCTGTCCACTTTGACATCGTGTTTGCAAAGGAGGACTCCTATTTGTAGCAGCCGAACTTCACCCCTTCCGTGGACGAACACCCTAGTAGATTTATGGAGATCGTATTCGAATCGTTGAAATTTTATCATGTTACTGTGAAATTACCTAAATCACCATATGGTTCAAATATTTTTCAAAAATTAAGGGAAGAGCAATCCAATTTTTCAAAAATTTAATAATTTGAAACCATTGTCCATAAAACAGTCAACAACAAACACCAAACACATCATCTGAAAATAAACATATAATACAAAAGTCATACAAAGTAAATTTCAAAGTTCAAATTTGAAAGAAAAAGTAATAAAGTAAAAATTTAGAGGGCAAATTTAGTTAAAAAATTACAAAAATCTAAGTCAAATCAGCAATCCCTTAAAGAATGAATAACGTTGAAGAGATTACCATCCACGTACCGGAGGAAGAGGTGGCGTGGCTCCAGGATATCCAAAACACTTTGAATTGGATGGAGTTTTCTGAGTTCCTGGATGAGGTTCAAGGGAAAATAAAAATTTGGCGCCCAACGTGGGGCCACAACACTACGTTTAAAAAAAATGGCTCCCAACGTGGGGCATTTTGAAAAATCAAATTAGTTAAGAAGATCGCAACGGAAAAACAAAAAGACATGACAGAAAGAAAGACAAGATCTACAAGAACTAAAGATGAATCAGAAAGAATACCAGAAGAAAGGAAGGAAGCTGGTGAAATAATTGAAACAGTAATGGAAACAAAGACAGGCGCAAATTTAGAAGAGAAAGAAGAAAGTAAAAACATGCTAGCCATAATGATGGAAGAAATAAAGAAGAAAGTAAAAATTAGAGAGAAACTAGAACAAAACAGTATAAAATTTGAACAAAATATAATAGAGGAAGAAATAAGAAAATAGAATTAAATAATATATAAATATTAAATCTATTTGAAGAATTTAGAAAGGAATCAAAGAGCGAATTAGAAAAGAAAATGATGAATGAAACGAAAAGGATAAATGAAGAAATGACTGAAAACAATAAAAATAGGAGAAATTTTACAAAAAGATACAACGGAAGAAATAAAAGGAATAGAAGAAAAATTAAATTAAACAGGATATCACACTACATAAAGGAAAAGATAATTTGTTAAAAGATATATTTGACAAATACACGACATTTGACAAAAAAAAACTATATAACTTAATGAATGCCTATTTAAAAACGATTTGCAAGGATCGTGGTTAAGGCATTTAAACCTATTGAACAGATTTCTATAAATTTTATTTCAATTAAAGAATATTTTGGCGATGATTTGCAAGCTAGAAGGCATTTAAATCGATTGAAGGAAATTATAAAATTAATTAGAAGATATCCAATTAATGAATAAAGTGTGGACGATTCGCAAAGATCGTAAACAACTTATTTAAATCTATTGATATTTTCAAAAATACCCATACTCTAAGAAGAAGATTATGCTTTCTTAATAAAAAGAATCTACAATCCTGTGACAAGCCTCAGAAAATCATATTAAAAAAATAACTGGAGTGGAATTTTTATATACAATAAAAACTAACTACTACATATAAAATTGGTTTCCAACGTGGGGCCCCAACTGTAAAAAACATTACAATATGTTTTTGTGTTATGTTCGTACATGTCAATTTTGGGTACTTATCTGTGCCTCCTAATGCGTAATTGCCTGACGAAGACTCCTGGCTCCTTCTGAATCCGAACTTGAACTTATTATTAAGTTAAACTTGATTGCGAATTAACATTGCTGTCCGTAAACAGAAGTTCGTTATACAATGTCTTTCAAAAAGTGCGCCGCCACAAGAAGGCACAAAGTTTCGGAATGCATTGAAATACTCTCTCAGAACCAAGTGAAACAATTGAAAAATAAGAACAAATTTCGTATTTTCCTATTCATATTACTTTGGCGGACACTTTTGTATGTCTACTTTTGATTGCGATACAGGGTGACCGATACATTATCGCTATACAGAGTGACCGACAAACTACTACGTTAAGCGGGTACATATAAGCCTGTGGGATTTTCGTTACCATCAATACCGTGTGTAGGCCTAGCGGTACCGCCAGGCTTACTTGGGCAATTTTACGCTAGGTGGCGCCCTCTTTACGTCCAGGCTTAAGCTACTGACAATCTAATAGTAGCCGACAAACAGCTGGCCGACAAACTCCTATGTTAAGCGGGTATAAGCCTGTGGGATTTTCGTTACCGTCAATACCGTGTGTAGGCCTTGCGGTACCGCCAGGCCTACTTGGGAAATTTTACGCTAGGTGGCGCCCTTTTTACGTCCAGGTTTAAGCTACTGACAATCTGATAGTAGCCGACAAACAGCTGGCCGACAAACTCCTGTGTTAAGCGGGTATAAGCCTGTGGGATTTTCGTTACCGTCAATACCGTATGTAGGCCTTGCGGTACCGCCAGGCCTAGTTGGGCAATTTTACGCTAGGTGGCGCCCTCTTTACATCGAGGTTTAAGCTACTGACAATCTAATAGTAGCCGACAAACAGCTGACCGACAAACTCCTATGTTAAGCGGGTATAAGCCTGTGGGATTTTCGTTACCGTCAATACCGTGTGTAGGCCTTGCGGTACCGCCGGGCCTACTTGGGCAATTTTATGCTAGGTGGCGCCCTCTTTACATCCAGGTTTAAGCTACTGACAATATAATTATAGTCCACCCCGTCTCCACCGAGCATCTTCCCAAGTAGATTTTCAACATCAACGTTTCCCATAGAGTTTGCAACGTTATACGGAGTCATCAGCAAAGTTATTATTTTACAGATGGGTCGGAAAAAAGTACATAGATAGTTGAAAGAACGTTATAGATTAGGGGAGTTAAAAATTTACCCCTAAACGCATGCTGAAGCACTGCGTGCGAAATACAACGCCACGTTTCATAAACGCAGCGGTAAATTGGAGTATACAGTTTTATAATTATTATTTTATTGACTAGATACAATGTGGTGACCTTGACACACAACAGAATTTCGTTTTTAAATTGCTGAAGATATTTGGAAAAATTTCGAAGCTCACTCAGGATTATTAAAGTTTGATGCAGGTAAAGTTACTAATAAGAAATTGTCGCGACAAGACGCGACGATCACATTTCCAAGGTATCGCTTAAACATGTCGGTTTTCAGCTCTGAAAATGTGAAACGCTTTATTAAACCCTGCAATTCATCGCTGACAATTTTTTTACTTATCAACGGGCGAACCTAGTTCATCATTTATGCAAACTTACAGCCGATTATAAAAGCTTTCGTGCGCTTATAGCTGATTGTAAAAGCTTTCATGCGTTTAGAGCTGATTATAAAAGCTTTCGTGCGCTTAGAACTGATTATAAAAGCTTTCGCCGAAGTGAAGGTCGCATGGAAACGTGAAACAATAAAATTTCATTAGATGCAGCTGTGGAATGCACGAATTTTACCCGTCGCTAATGCCATGCCCTTGATTTTTGTACGGTTTTTGATCATTACTTTCACCAAGAAACAAAACAAGGCGTAAGTGTATGAATGCCACAGATTACGAGAAAAATTCGATGCAATAGTTTATGATAATTGATTAAAAATTAAAAAGTCACGAAAACTAAATTACTAAAAACTAAATTTTTCGCATACTCATGTCGATATTTTCGTGCATTTTTTAAGTTTTGTCGGAACAGTTGACCTGGTATATAAAATTACTTTTAATTTTGAGAAGAGTGTATTGTTACGGTAATGATTTAAGTAACATGAAATAAGGGACGTAGCTTAATATAACAAAACATTTATTAACAACTAATTACAAGTACAATTACTTACATTGTATTTTGGGGCACTTACTGACAATTAGACTAGATGCCACTCTGACTGGAATTGTTCTAATTATGCGCTAGCGTTCGATTTGGCGCCTTTTTATAGTAATTTCGTTTCCGGGGTATTACGTCAATTGTTGCCTTGACATTTGTGCACACGGCACATAGATGAGTCATAAGATTTTGCGCACGGCACACGAATGAATCATCGCTGTGATATGTGCAGGTGGATCTTCCGCAACGCGGGTGAGTCATACGTTACATAATTGCAAATGAGTCATTCTTATGTTTATGTTATCATCTTATGTTTATGTTACGCTCGACTGATTTTCAGCTGTACATCTTTGCTGGTTTTCTTATCCTAGTTACTAGTATTTATTTCCTTCATCTGCTGCCCTTTCTTAGCCAGGGACGTATCACGGCTTTGGGCATAATTTTTGATTAATTATTGTTCGAAAACTAAAGTACTTAGAATTTTTATCCCTCATACTCTCCCTTGTCGGTCACCCTGTATAATAATTTCAAACTTTTTTTTATTAACAAAATTACAAATTATGTCTTCAAGAAGTGAAACTCAAACATAAAAAAAGAACAAATAGAACGAATCAAGAGCCTTCAGCTTCTCCTATGTTTGTCCCCCCAGACGGATTGTTTATTATTTCGATTTAATTGTAATTCTAAAAACAATAAAAAACTCCGATTTACAATCGCCGCGTGCATTAACCATCGCGGACCATAAAACACAAATAAATTTCCATTTGTAACTTTGAGATGTTAGTTAAACTTGGCCTTGGCCGCAAGCCAAAGTCAAGCGGTGCCACTCCATCCTTTACATAAGCCCAAATTAATTCAATGACATTAAATTATAGTGAGCAACCGGTAATCATAAAACATTAACATCATCATCATCTGTCAACTCAGATGTTACATATTTTTTTTACTATACGTTAATTCGCACTACTGCCATTTTTTTTTCTTCTCTCCGTTTGAACGCGCTGCACTTAAAATGTTAAATTTTCAGTTCCGTTCGTCTTTTGTTTTTATTATATTGGACGGCATTCTTTTGTCTTTTTCGATTAAATTACAATAATATTTGTTTTGTTACGTACGAGTATTTCATCGATTTTTTTGTGACCGTGCAATATTTTAATACCAGTCAATATTGGTTTGTTTTTTTTTTTTAATACATGGAAAATACCCCATTGATTTTAACAAAATATGTAATAAATCCGCTAATTTCACAACTGTATCTCTTGTATGCATCGTAATAGGTGTTTCGAACTCACGTGAACGTACATTACATAAATCTTGCGCAAGAAAAAATGTGTACGTAAAGGTGTGATAAAAGTTCGCAATTTAATATTTTTTTTTTTTTGTAAATTAATAAATTCAGGCACGACACAATGCAGGCCATAAATTTAATGCCCCGCATGAAACTTCTAATGTCACCACTTTGTATGCGCCAGTCACGATTAGGTTTTGACATTTCGTGTTTGATGAATAGGAGCCACGGCTCCTAGAAGTTAATTGCGCAACGTGCCCCATAATTTTCTTATCAATTTTTTAATGGTGAATACATTAAAGGCTAATTACCAGCCACAGTGTAATAGCCGGTCTTTAACGATCGGACTCGTAATTATACAATTATCCGGTGGATGTTACGCGAGAGTTTCAGAATGCAAATCCCATATGGTATTCGCCGCACGTACCGGCAGTTAACTCCGACGTTTTCAGCGTGCGATAAATTCTTCCGACGTCGTTTGGTAGCGAAATAAAAGGGGGAAAAAAACGCGAAGGCGCCACGGAATTCTTTGTGTCGTACTTATATTTACCATTTTATCATTTCAGGTCTCTACACAAACAAAATAGAAGAAGCCGAAATAACCATCCCGAAAATAGTCTCGGCGAAAGGTGAGCACGTCTCCCATGACCTCACCAGCTTCGAGCGTGTCAGCGATGGACCGGTCCACTTCAACGTAACGATCTCGAACAAAGAACACCTCCTGGTCGTGCATCCCTCCAGGCGCTTTCTCGCCCCCGGAATTATCATCGAGCGACACAAAAGGGACGTGCACGTGAGGCAGAAACCGAAAAGGGAAGCCGTCGACTGCCACTTCGAGGGTGTCGTCCACGGCCAACCTAATTCGAGGGTCGCCTTGTCCGCCTGCAACGGATTGGTGAGTAAGGCAGGCCGAATGCGCGAAGGAATGCTTTGCGAGGTGCTTCTTCTCTTTTGAAGACGGGACTCATACACACCGAGGGCGAGAGGTATTTTATTGAACCGTCGCATCACGTCTTCAGGAAGGTTCATCCGGGCCACAAGCATTTAATATATAAGAGGGCGGCGTCCAACCATTCCAAACGCAAAAGGAAAAAGAGGAAAAAGAGGCATGTGCAGAACTGCGGAACGAGGGAACCCAAACGGATGACAGAGTAAGTTTCATACTAAACTAGGTACAATACAATAGAATAAAAATAAAACCCATGAGACTTCTACGTTAAACTAAACAGAAATATAATATTGGCTGCTAGGGTGAATACACCAGTGAATGAACATTTAGTGCATTAGGTTGAAAATTATTTTAGTTATAATTAAACTATGAAGATAACAGGATAGTCCTATATGGTAGATTGCTTCTAATCCTTTGATTTTTTTAAATATAGGAATATAAACTTGATAAAAACGACTATTTATTTGTAATTAAACTTTAAATAACAAAATATAAAAAAACTCCAGTAAATGAACATTAAATTCCAGTGAATAAACACTTAGGTCCAGTGAATGGACTAAACTATTAAATAACATTTTTAAATTTATTAATCTCTTTAACTGTAAAAAAGCCCCTACAATTTATTTTCTTTGGCTCTGTAATTTTTGTCATGACATCTGCTTCCTTGTACCAAACTGTATCTGGAGGCTCTGGCCATTTCCACATCTTTCCAGTTGCACTCTCTACCATTGTGGTAACTTCATATTCTTTGTCTTCTTCATCTAGTACTTTACCAGGAAAATAGTTTTTGTCATATCTAACAATAACAAAATCATTTAATTTATATGCAGTTTCATTTTCTACATCTTGAATTTCTTTATCCTCACTATAATATTTTTCAAAATCGTTTTCTTTGTCAACTTCATTATCCTCGTTACTATTAGATTTTTTAGAATAAGTTTCTTTAGGGATAGAAGTATTACGATTGTTTTTTGAATTAATGTTTTTCTGTCTCTTTTTCGGTTGTGCTTTTTTTTCAGCTTTTCTTTTTCTGTCTTGTTTTCTTCTTTCTTTTAATGCAATCGCTTCAGCTTTATTCCGCTCTTTTTCGTCGTAATGTTCTTTCCATTCCTTCGATGTCAAAGCAAAGGGCATTATGTCTTTTACTTTTTTATTGCTCACCGTCTCTTCATTTTTTGGCCAATGTAGTTGTTTTTTCCAAATATTATCCATGGAAAGGCGGTTGGTTGGACTAGGTGTTAATTTGATATCTGACAAAATAGTTATTTTCCCTTTTGTGTCTTGAAATTTAATATTGTTTACTATGGAATCTTGTAAAGTACTATCATTTTTATCAAGGACTAAACTACTAACACTAGTGTGGCTTTCTTTAATATCACAATTAGCTGCAACAATATCACAGTCAGTTTCTAAGGATTTATCTTCAGATGACTTTTCACCACGGTCAATTAATCTTAAGAGATTAAATGAATTATCACAATCATCAGATCTAGCATGAGGACATTTTTCCTCTACCGAATAATTTGCTTCTTTATCTAAACCTCCTTCACTTAAATCTATTGTTTTAGATGGGGGATTGATGATGTCTATTATTCCAGTGGGAATTCTATCTGAAGGTTTGTTTTCTTCTAAATTTTCGAAGTTGTTTGCTTGTGATTCACATATAGCAATACCTGTGGAGATTGTAGGAATACTGGTTTCACCGCCGAAGTCATTGTATTGTTGAATCAAAACTTCTTCATTAGGATGTTTTCTATATCTAAATTTCTGATGTTCAATGAAAGGTTGCCGAGGTGATCTGTATGTTCAGTAAATAAGGTTATATCATCGAATTGAAATGGCATTTCATCTATAATTGACTCCATTAATGGCATAGCATCTATATAGTGATCATTATTGTTATTCATTACAGCTGGACTTTCATCTTTGCATTTTTGATAAACTGTATAAATTTCGGAGTTTGATCACTGAAATAATAATCTAAAACTTTTATGGTTGCTTGTAGATCATGTGGTGTAGGTTTTTCATGTCGATTATGCTGATCTGTAAATATTTCATTTCGTCTAAATGAAAGTGTTTTTTGGTAATTTACTGCATCCGGATCTAATGGAAATAATCCGCAACATCTGAAGCCATTTTTGATTATTTCTTCATTGATTGCTTGATCGAAAGCTTTCTTAAACAGAGGAGTAAAAGTGGCTTTCGTTATGTATATGTTAGTTATTTGTTTGTGTTTTTGAACTACTTGCTTCCACGCCGTCTTGAGATGTTTGAAGATCGAAACATCACATGGTTGAACTATGTGAGTTGCGTTTGGCGGTAAACAATAAAGGAGTATTGATTTTTCTGGTCCACTGCTTATTACGTAAAAATCTTTATAATTTTTCGGTCCTAATAGCTTGCCAGTCTTGGGACAGAACTGCATACCAGTCTCATCGGCATTGTATATTCTAGTGGAGTCAGAAGCCATGTCTTCGAGATTTTCCCTTCGTAGATATTCCGTCAAATTCTTATACCAGTGCCTAATTGTGTGTTCAGTAACCGCTGCAAGAGCTTTTGAAATGATTTCCGTGTGTCTTTTCACTATGGATGGTCTTCTCTTTAAAAACAGCTTTAACCATTTCTTACCCAGTTTATCATCATGGAATGGATTTTCACGACCACTTGCTTTAAGGATATTTTGCACTGCCATCATGGTGCATAGGGAAACCTAATTTCGCTTTCGCAATTATCCAATCTTCTAATCTTTTTTCTTCAGATTCTGATAATATGGGTGGAGGTCTCATTCTTCGTTCCATAGGTACAATATTTCTGATTTTAGTGTTGATTGTTGATTTTGGAATACCATATTTCTTCGATGCAGCATTCTGGGTTATTTTACCTCTTCTAATTTCGTTAATGGCCATTGGTAGCAGGTCTTCTTCATAACGAAATCTTACATATTGCTTTTTATTGGTCATCTAATTTAATAAAAAAAAATATCTTTATCACTAATCTGAGTTATAAATATAAACAATAAACATTATTACACTATTTAGCACTGTGTTCATTAACTGGTAATCCTAGGATCCGAGGGAGAATCCAGTGAATGAACATGACAAAAACCTCCCGTTCATTCACTGGATAGGCACCTTAAATGACTAGTTTGATGTTAAATATAATTTCTAAAGAGAATTACGCATCTGTTAGTGCCACAAAATCTAGTGAATGAACACAGTGTCCATTCACTGGGCCATGAATAACAATCATGGACTAGTGAATAGACAAAGCGAAATTTTATAGAAATATTAAATTTGAAGACTCTTTTATGATTTATAGTCAATATCTACACTTATATACGTCCATATAACCTAGTAGCTTTTGACTAATATGTATAGAGTAATTATCATTTAACAGTAATGGCTTAACTGTCATGAATACATACCTTATTAGCTTTAGCTGCGTTGTACACAGTTGACGCACATGTTAAATGTTAACTATATTTGAAACTGATGGTCACGTGAATAAAATAAGCCAATCACAGCACAACAAAGGAAAATAGTCATATAATCAATCGCCATAAGAGCTACTGTTTCTAGTTTAACCTATTTATTAAAATTAGCTGAAATACACAACAGTGTTCATTCACTGGTGCCCGTACATTCACTGGTGCCTCTACTATACTCCGTTTCTGAGTTCTATACTCGCACCCTTCTTAAATGTGGGATGTGAAAGATCGCCTGTTGTCATGGAAATACTATAAACACGAGATTTTTTAAACGGAATAGCGAAATACAAAATAGATTAAAAATGAGTGAGTGAGAAAGATGAGATCATACGCTCCAGATACATTCGACGTATAATTTTCGAACGCAGCAACCAAACTGTCAACCGTGATCGTTGGTTGACAGTTAATGTGTTAGAGGGAGAAGCGGGTATGCGATGTCGTAACGGTTCGCTATCTCACTTGAATGCTGACAGCGTTAGTATTCAATTCACCGTACTCCTTAATGGCAGCGTTCTAAATAACTGTAAATTTAACAACACTGTGATGTATTCTTCTTGCTTTGTGGACTCTATTTATAGTATCATAGTTATGATATCCCCATCTACTAGGCAGTTATACATATACAACCGATATCATTGTGTTGTAAAAAAGATGTCGCCACATCCTAGCCCTATAGTATAAAAGCTGGCTTTGATACACCACCTTAAGTAGCCAAGGCCATCGGCGAGTTGTGCGTAAGATCAAACGTTGCTTCGAGTGCTGCTTCTGTATAGATTAGGATTCTGTAGTACAACCGAATACCAAGCACGGAAATTGAGTTAATAGATGGCGCCACATGCTTACGTGTCAGTGCTATTGCTTTCGTAAATCTCAATTTACTAAATTCTAGTGCGTTGTTACGAAATTACTAAAATCTAATACGTTTTTTATTTTATTTTGCAAAAAAGTGTACACGAGTGCAGGATAACAAACAGACCTTTTATCGATTTACTGGCTTTGCAAACCTGTACGGTCACTAAATAAATACAGTACCGCAATCCATATGCTGAATGTGTAAGATAAAGAAATCACGTTTTTGCACTAAAATGGCCGACTTTCCACTTTCGTCAATTTCAGTGACCACTTTCATCAACTTTAGTGACCTCTTTGGTCAACTCTAGTGACCACTTTCGTCAACTTTAGTGACCATTTTCGTTTACAGTCACTAAATAAATACAGTACCGCAATCCATATGCTTAACGTGTAAGATAAAGAAAATGTTTTTGCACTAAGGTGACCGTCTTTTCTAGTTATTTTCTTTCCGGCAAGCTTAAGTGGTCGACATTTCTGGTGATTTTCTTTCCGGCAAGTTTAAATTGCTGACTTTTCTAGTGATTCTTTCTTTCTGGTAAGTTTAATCAAATTTAACGCCTGTCAAATAAAAGTTTACAATGCCCGAGTTGTTAGGGTTAAATGTTTAAATTTCCCGCCAATATTTTGCACTAAAATGGCGGCTGGTTGCGGTACTGTAATTATTTAGTGACGGTAGCAGCCATCTGTTATTCAAAATGACAAACAAAGTCTCAATATCAAATCGATACTGTTGCAATTAAATGTTAAAATTTTAGTTGATTACAGTGTGTATAATAATAATGGCAAAACGTTGTACAAAGTATTCAAAGTAATTAAATCAGAAAGTTCACGTCAACAAACTTGGTTAATTAATTTAGCGCCATCTATTATTCAAAGTCACAAACAAATTCTAGATATTATGTTGACAACTATTGCAACAAAATGTTAAAATTTTAGTTAGCAGCAGTTTTTATAATAATGTGTCCGATGATAAGGGCAAAGTGAGATTCTGTAAATAAACTTTGATGCAACGATCACAGTTATAGTATAGCGCCATCTATTACCATATATGGAAATCTATTACGAAAATGAAGAGACATTTATTACAAAGCCTTGCAACACTGTACCTTGTACAGTCCTGAGAATTAATTTTGCAACGACTGGCGTGATCGGCTGGTCCTGTGGATGTTTACCATAATGTTCAAATTTGAACAATTTGATTGCTTTTCGTTGCAACCCTTTCTAGCATTAAGGTAATACTGCGAAGATATTTTAGGATTTCAGATTGAATTTTATATTTTGATTGACATCTCATAAAACTCAATACAATTGTTGGAGATGAATTTTCACTTCCAAGTAAATGGCTCATTTGTTACATCAGTATTTCTGATAATTACTAAGAGATGGCGCTCTAAGAAGCAAATGTTTTCCAATCATTTACGACTGCCACCAAGAGGTGGCACTCTAGGAATACCCACATACATAAATTCGGTCGCCTCTTAACTTTTCATTGCGATATGGCTCATTTGTTACATTATAATTTCTGATAATTGCCAAGAGATGGCGCTCTAAATGTTTAGTTGTCTGTAGCACTCTAAGACTATATACATAATTTGTAATTAGGATTTCAGATTGAATTTTATATTTTGATTGACATCTCATAAAACTCAATACAATTGTTGGAGATGAATTTTCACTTCCAAGTAAATGGCTCATTTGTTACATCAGTATTTCTGATAATTACTAAGAGATGGCGCTCTAAGAAGCAAATGTTTTCCAATCATTTACGACTGCCACCAAGAGGTGGCACTTTAGGAATACCTACATACATAAACTCAGTCGCCTCTTAACTTTTCATTGCGATATGGCTCATTTGTTACATTATAATTTCTGATAATTGCCAAGAGATGGCGCTCTAAATGTTTAGTTGTCTGTGGCACTCTAGGACTACATACATAATTTGTAATATGTATGTAAAGTTTTCTTTCTCTCCTTAGATTTATGTTTTATTTCTTTAATTGAAAAAAAGGTTCAACATTCATTAAGTTGCCTCTTAACTTTTCAGGACGATGTGGCTCATTTGTTATGTTACAGTTTATGATGATTACCAAGAGATGGCGCTCTAGAAATTTAGTTGTCCGCAAATTTTTCCCATCATTTACACCACACACTACACACACATAATTGCGTGTAAAATTTTCTTTCTTTTCTTAGTTCTTTTTTTATCGTTCTTTTGTTTCTTTAATTAAAAAAAATTAATAAAAAAGAAGCGAGGGTAACTTCACACTGTTGTCCACAGGATGGCATTTAAGAATAATCAATTGCTATTCCAGCAATTCACACTTGTTTTGTTGTTCTAATAAAAATTGGATATTTTAATTTGAAAAGATAAAATTGTTGCAGACAAATTGTCACAGCCAAGTAAGAGATGGCGCTGTGCACAATACTCAGTCGCCCCTTAACTTTTCATCACGGTAAGGCTCACTTGTTACATTATATAATTTCTAATAATTACCAAGAGATGGCGCTCTAAAAATTTAGTCGCCATCCAAGAGGTGGCACTCTAGGAATATATGTACGTATACATAACTGTGTGTACAATTTTTTTTTTCTTTTAATTTAAAAAAAATGTATACAATACTTTCAGGGACGATTTGACTCATTTTTACGTTACAATTTATGGTAATTATCAATTGCCCATTAATGTTCCAAAATAATTTACGATTTACGGCAGGAGGTGGTGATACTTTGGAATACATAATTGCATGTAAACTTTCACATGACTCGTTATCATTTAATTCTTTTTTTAATTTTACAAAAGCTAGGGAAACTTGCACCACTGGCTCATTTGTTACGCTGTAGCTCATGATAATTACCAAGAGATGGCGCTCTAAAGATTGAATGTTTCCCAATAAATAATATACATACGATTGACACCAAGAGATGGCACTTTAGGAATATATAATTATATGTCAAATTTGACTCGTTGTTATCATTTAATTCTTTTTTTTTAATTAAGAAAAAAGCGAGGCAAACTTGCACATCCGACCGTGAGATGGCATTACGGTATAAGCAACCGTTCTTGAATTGTTTTCTAGCTAACTCACGTTCGTTTTTGTCTTTCTAATAACAATTAGCATTTGTAGTTTGAGTCGTTGACTTTAAGACGTCTCACAAACTAAATTACAATATTCAGTCCCCTCTTAACTTTCGAAGAAGATTATGGCTGATTTCATACGCTGTAGTTCATGATAATTACCAAGAGATGGCGCTCTAAAGATTGAATTGTCCGTAGTAGATGTTTCCCAATAAATAACATACGATTTACACCAAGCGGTGGCAATTGTATGTCAAATTTGCCTCATTGTTATCATTTAATTCTTTTTTTATTTATTTTTATTAAGAAAGCTAGGGAAACTTGCACTGTCGCTCGTAAGATGGCGGAAAAAAACAATCGTACTTGGATTGTTTTCTAGCAGCTCACAATCGTTCTTGTTTTTCTAATAAAGTTTTAAAAATCGCAGCTGGCGCCCTCTGTGCTTGCTTAATAGCTTAATGGAATCAACATTTTAAAAATCGACTTTTACTTTAGCAAATAAATTCAAATTAAATACATTATGTGATACGACGAGTTTGATTTGTTGTAATGTAATAAGCGAATGGCTTCAAGTTATTTATTCAAAAAATCCCGCCTATATTGCAGTTGGCGCCATCTGTGCTTGCTTAATAGAACTAAAGTTTGAAGAATTACTGCAACTTTAGTAAATAATATCGAATTAAGTGAATTATATGCGATACTGATGAGTTATGATTTGCTGTATAATCTGAGTGAATGATTTCATGTCACTTATTTAAAAAAAGCGCAGCTGGCGCCGTTTGTGCTTGCTTAATAGTGCCAACATTTAAAAAATAAATAAATTTAAGTGAAGTAAATTATATTTGATGTAACGAGTTTGATTTGTTGTATTAATGGGAGTGAACGATTTCATGCCGTTTATTCAAAAAAGCGCGCGCGTATTGCAGCTGGCGCCCTCTCTGGTTACTTAATAGGTCTAATATTTTTAAAAAGATTGCAATTTTTGCGAATAAAATCAAATTAAGTAATTTATATGCGATGCTGATGGTTCACAAGTGATCAAAATTTAATTTAAAAAAAGAACTGCTACAAACTTCACAAATTTTACGGTTCAGTTTTACCAACATAATAATAATTAATAAGAATGTTTCGAAACATGTTATTAAGTCTACAGTTTCTAAATAAAAAAAAATCTCATTGTGGTTTAGGCAACCACATGTGCACCACCGTATAATTAGTTGCCTAATAACCAACAGGTATTTTTTATTTCTGATTTTTCTGAAAATCGGAGCAGGCGAGCAAACTTTCTAAGAAAAATTAACGATTTATACAATTATGTATTTGCATTATTCAAATAAACAAATTAAAGATATTTTGGGGAAAGTAACAAAATCTCTAAAACACGGCGCAGCGTTGCCTGCGAATTTTAAAAGGTGAAACTATGGTGTTGACTGCAAGATGGCGCTGGTATCATTCTTTAAAATGTTTTGGTATTATTTTTTTGAAAACTAAATTCATTCTTTTTGTTTAGAAAACTTTTGTTTTGGAAATGAACGTTGAATATTGTAATTCAATAAAAGGAGTGCAATGTAATAAAGTGATTCGCGCTACTGGTCAACAGATGGCAGCACTTTCCGGGGAAAAATATGCGAGGAAGGGATGGTTAAAAATGATAAAAGAAACGGGATGAATTAATTATCCTTTACTTTCAGATTTACCTATTTTACAAGGCCTCGTCCAGACGCTATGTGCTCCTCTAGATGTCACGACAAGAGTGAGAGAAAAATTCTATTAATTCGCGTCCAAATTCTATAAGAATTTCCACTTCTCTTCACTCTTTTACGAGTACCAAAATTTGAATCAATCCACAAAGGACCCAAGTATCAATTTCTTTGTTTGTGCGTATCTGGTTTGAGCTTTTAGCCACAGATTGCTCTCAGTGTCCCCTTTATATGGATTGAGTATTTAGCGCTTGACCGCCACTGAATAAAATCTAGTTTTAGACAAATATAAAAGTTAAACTTAATTACAGATTAATTCAATCTGATATCACACAAAATCGAAACGATATCATACGACGTACAATGCAAAACAAATTCAGAAAAACCTCAAAAACAGCATTTTGTAAATCAAATAAAGCAATTGTTGGTTTCTATTAACAGAACTAATTAGCAAAAAGAAAAAAACTTAATGTTTTCTCACCCAAACCATGGTACTAGATAGAGAGACAGATGGATTATAGGACTTTGATCACTAGAGAGCGGGCTTTCAAGCAATTGCCGACAATGGATATGCATCTTACTTTGCTCACAATGCCTATTTGTTTTGTCAGCGCCTATATATAGTTTTAATGCCTACTTCTAAGAAATTTCGAAAAATTACTCAAGAAACTTGTAAAATGTCGAAAACTTATTTCAAAATTCCAGAAATTAGCAACTGTTTGGGTCGCGACATCTTGCGACAGACTTGCAACAAATTCCTAGTAATTATTTATCAATATTATCGAAATAATAAAAGAAACTAAAATACTCAAGGTGAATTAGGCAACCAAATATACATCACTGCATAATTAATTGCCTATCTGTTCTCATTTAAAAAATATGTCGATGACATCATAATCTTTGTATGTATCGCCCTGTATATTTAAGTTCAGTGTCAAGACGTATATAATTAAATAAAAAAAATGACCTGTTTTTGGACTTGCGTTAAGGCTCAATAGTTTATTTTCGATCGAATTTGTCCCTTACTTTTTTTCCACAGTGTATGTGGCTCACTTGATACGTCATAGTTTATGATAATTATCAATAGATGGCGCTCTAAAAAATGTAGTTTTCTAGTAATTTCCGATTGGCACTTTAATAACGCACAATTGCGTGTAAATTTCATGTGACTCGTCTTTTTTATTTATTTATTTATTTATTTATTTTAATTTAAGCAATTGGAATACATACGTAGTTTGTTGTATAAACATTTTCAGTTCTTTTCCCTTTCAATTTCTTTCACTATTATCAGCTCTTTCATTCCCATTTAAATTAGCAATGGTAATTAGTTGATATTAATTAAAGCTGAGCTTAAAGCTCTAATAAATTCCCCAGCCAAGAGGTAGGTAATTCCATCTTGAGGAGACCGGAAACATATTAGGTGTTTAATCTTTGGTTAAATCGTCGTGATTAAACAAATAAATCCGTGAGGCAGGCCCCCCCGTTCTGAAGCCCGCGCCCTCGTTTCGTTTTCAGATTGGAGTGGCAGAAGCAGATGGGAAAAATAAAGGTCCAAGAGAAACGGCGCAAGCACGGCTCCAGGCAGCACAAGATAACGTTCGACTCGGTGAAACATTCCAACTTGCAAAAGCACAAGTACAAGAAGCTGAAGAACCGAAGGGTGCGAGAAAAACGGTCGTACAGCAAGCGCAGGTTCGTCGAGGCGCTCCTCGTCGCCGACTCGTCCATGGTTGAGTTTCACGATAACGACGGCATTGAGGTTTATTTATTGACTATTATGAATATGGTAAGCGGATTCTTCGCTTGTTTTCATGTTTATTAATTTGAAATTATCACGGCGGGACATCGTAATGACGAAAGGGCTCCACACACGTACGCACATACTCGCAAACATGTCTGACGGCGACGCTAATCGTTGAATGCTACAGGACAGCTTTGAATTTAAATTAAAATCAAACGCCCGAAGCTTTTATTAAAACTGAAGTTTAATTTAAAAAAAAAAGCAAGCGACTTCTCATGTGATTTTTATCGGTCGGGTGGCTTCTGGACCGCCATAAAATTTCTAAATAGAGCATGCTCCCGGCCGGTGCTTTATTAATTTTATAACCCACATATAACGGTTTATATTACGTAACGTATCGGCCATTAAAGGTTTACTGTTTCGTTTTTCAAATTGTCTCTCACGCTAAGTGGCCGTAATAGCAGCTGCGATGAAAACACTTTGTGCGGAAATAACATATAAAATTATAAAATACGGCGCGGTTAGCGTCAAGGTATGGCTCTCTAGATTGGAGCACATATTGTATGGGGAAGTTTTAAAAGCACGACGCCATCCTTTATAAAACTCACGGACCCAATTAGAAGACTTTTACGCATCTTCCTGTTTTGATACTTTTGCCTTTTTTACTATAGGTTTGTTGCAACACCAGTTTCTAAACAGTTGCCCACCGAAGTGATGATTGGTTTTAATAGCTTTGACGAGTGCATGATTTTGATGGTTTCGAACTAGTCTGATGGAACAAACCTGAAGAAGAGGAAAGCAGTTCATATTTGGTTTGTATTGTGTCTCTAGAAAATGAGAAAATGATTCCGCAGAAGTCAACAAAGAGTTCCTCTTAGTGTTCCCTTTATCTGCCACCTTCTCCTGAGTTCTTCTCACTATCTTACAATGTAAAATCCGTTGTGTGTATACTTGAAAGGGAAACGAACGGAGACTCACTCCGCGATTTGATAAGAAGCACTCTACGTGAGAGGCAAAGCATATTTTATTGTTTTTCGAAACCTGATCACCACTAATTAATCAACTGGACTTTGATCATCCATTTATTGGAGTTCTTCTTAGTGTTCGCTTTATGTGCCACCTTCTCCTGCGTTCTTCTCGCTATGTTACAATGTAAAATTCCGTTGTGAATGTACTCGAAAGGGAAACGAACGCAGACTCACTCCGCGATTTGATAAGAAGCACTCTACGTGAGAGGCAAAGCATATTTTATTGTTTTTCGAAACCTGATCACCACTAATTAATCAACTGGACTTTGATCATCCATTTATTGGAGTTCTTCTTAGTGTTCGCTTTATGTGCCACCTTCTCCTGCGTTCTTCTCGCTATGTTACAATGTAAAATTCCGTTGTGAATGTACTCGAAAGGGAAACGAACGCAGACTCACTCCGCGATTTGATAAGAAGCACTCTACGTGAGAGGCAAAGCATATTTTATTGTTTTTCGAAACCTGATCACCACTAATTAATCAACTGGACTTTGATCATCCATTTATTGGAGTTCTTCTTAGTGTTCGCTTTATGTGCCACCTTCTCCTGCGTTCTTCTCGCTATGTTACAATGTAAAATTCCGTTGTGAGTGTACTCGAAAGGGAAACGAACGCAGACTCACTCCGCGATTTGATAAGAAGCACTCTACGTGAGAGGCAAAGCATATTTTATTGTTTTTCGAAACCTGATCACCACTAATTAATCAACTGGACTTTGATCATCCATTTATTGGAGTTCTTCTTAGTGTTCGCTTTATGTGCCACCTTCTCCTGCGTTCTTCTCGCTATGTTACAATGTAAAATTCCGTTGTGAATGTACTCGAAAGGGAAACGAACGCAGACTCACTCCGCGATTTGATAAGAAGCACTCTACGTGAGAGGCAAAGCATATTTTATTGTTTTTCGAAACCTGATCACCACTAATTAATCAACTGGACTTTGATCATCCATTTATTGGAGTTCTTCTTAGTGTTCGCTTTATGTGCCACCTTCTCCTGCGTTCTTCTCGCTATGTTACAATGTAAAATTCCGTTGTGAATGTACTCGAAAGGGAAACGAACGCAGACTCACTCCGCGATTTGATAAGAAGCACTCTACGTGAGAGGCAAAGCATATTTTATTGTTTTTCGAAACCTGATCACCACTAATTAATCAACTGGACTTTGATCATCCATTTATTGGAGTTCTTCTTAGTGTTCGCTTTATGTGCCACCTTCTCCTGCGTTCTTCTCGCTATGTTACAATGTAAAATTCCGTTGTGAATGTACTCGAAAGGGAAACGAACGCAGACTCACTCCGCGATTTGATAAGAAGCACTCTACGTGAGAGGCAAAGCATATTTTATTGTTTTTCGAAACCTGATCACCACTAATTAATCAACTGGACTTTGATCATCCATTTATTGGAGTTCTTCTTAGTGTTCGCTTTATGTGCCACCTTCTCCTGCGTTCTTCTCGCTATGTTACAATGTAAAATTCCGTTGTGAGTGTACTCGAAAGGGAAACGAACGCAGACTCACTCCGCGATTTGATAAGAAGCACTCTACGTGAGAGGCAAAGCACCTTTTATTGCTTTCCGAAGCCTGATTACCAATAATAAAATAAATAAACTGGACTTTGGTCATCCATTTATTGGAGTTCCTCTTAGCGTTCCCTTTATCTGCCGCCTTCTCCTGCGTTCTTCTCATTGTACTACAATGTAAAACTCCGCTGTGTGTGTACTCGAAAGGGAAACGAACGGAGATTTACTCCGCGATTTGATAAGAAGCACTCTACGTGAGAGGCAAAGCATCTTTTACTGCTTTTCGAAACCTGATCACCACTAATGAATCAACTGGACTTTGATCATCCATTTATTGGAGCTCTTCTTAGTGTTCGCTTTATGTGCCACCTTCTCCTGCGTTTTTCTCGCTATGTTACAATGTAAAATTGCGTTGTATGTGTGCTTGAAAGGGAAACGAACGGAGACTCACTCCGCGATTTGATAAGAAGCACTCTACGTGAGAGGCAAAGCATCTTTTACTGCTTTTCGAAGCCTGATTACCACTAATAGATCAACTAGGCTTTGGTTATTCACTTGTGGATTCTCCCGTGCTCTTCTACTATATTTTTTGATATAAGATGTGCATTTTTCGTTTGGATTATCATCCGTAGCACCCTCGCTTTGCCGTAGATGTAGTTAGCTTTACTAACGCAAAGTCTGTTGGAATTCTACACATTCCGCTGCGAAAACCAAAGAACAATCCTAACTTGTCGCTTCATGTTTTGCCCCAATTTTTCCTTGCTCTGGATTCGCCCCTACTACCTCCTAGATGTCGTGTCTTTCCCTGGTGCGTGAGGGTGACACGGTGATATCAAATTTGATTCGAACTCCTAATAAAACCGGATGACAAATGAATTTGGTGGAAAGAGAGGGGAAGAGGGTTCAGAGACGTGCGTCATCGAGTGGCAAAAAACAAGCACCACCGTCTACAGTTAAGAGGAAGAAAATGCCGTAAAAAAAACTATTACCGAGGTCTTAAAAACAAGTGAAGCTCGCCAATGGAAAAACGAAAAAAAGAAACAATCGTTCGAACTTGATCCTAAACAATTGAAATTGAAAAGCATTTTGAAAATGCTGTAAAAAAAAACTATTACCGAGGTCTTAAAAACAAGTGAAGCTCGCCAATGGAAAAACGGAAAAAAGAAACAATCGTTCGAACTTGATCCTAAACAATTGAAATTGAAAAGCATTTTGAAAAAGCTTGGCCAAATACGTTCTAGTTTTCAAAATAAATTCGGGTAAATATTTGATTACTCACAAAGAGACCGAAAAAACAGGTTTTGAAGTTTCAAGGACAAACATTTGAGCTGTCAAGGACAATCAAGCAGTTTAATTGTCAAGGTCAAACAATAAAACTATCAAGAACAAACTGTCAACGACGAATAATTGAACTTTTAACAATAAATGATGATGATGAATAAATTGAACTGTGAAGCATTATGTTTAACAATTGAACTGTCAACAAAAAACAACTGCAGACTGTAAATAATGATAAAACAATTGACTGTTTAGGAATTCAGATTTAGAAAAAAAAATAACTGTCAGTAACCAACAACTAAACTATGTCAAGGACAATCAGTTGAACTATCGACGACAAATGAACTTGTAACAATAAGGGCCAGTTGTTCAAACACTTGAACCATGGTTCAGCTCTGAACTTGGTTCTATTACCATAGCAACATTTGTAAAAGCATATGCTGCTTTAATAATAGAACCAAGATTAGAGTTGAACGTCGTTTGAGAAACTGGCCCTAAATGATGAGAATCGATTGAACCGCCAGTCACAGAACATTCTGTTTAATAAGTGAAACGGCAAACCATTGAACTGCCAATAATGGACAACTGAAATGTCAAGGACAAACTGTCGGAGGCAAATCGTTGAATTGTTAATGATAAAAATGATAAACGCTTGAACGATCAAGTATGAAACAATACTCCTAACAATTTAAACAAAAATACAACTAAACTATCGGTAACAAACAACTGAAATGTCAAGGACAAACAATTGAACTGTCAGGGACAAATAGTTAACGACAAATATCGATGAAGCATAAAGCGATGTGCTTTACATTTCAGGACAAAACTGAACCGTCAGCGATAAACAATTGAGCTGCCAAGAAGAAGAACAAGTGTCAAACATAACTGTCAGCCACAACCGAACTATCAAAGGCAAACAATTGAACTATCAGGGTCGAAAAGTCGAATTGTTAATGACGAATAATGATAAACAACTGAGTTGTCAAGCATAGAACAATGAGCTTAACAGTTGAGGAGAAACGATAATTGTATCAGATTAGATTAATAATTGACAGTTAAATGTCAAAAATGAGCTGTCACGGACTAGTAATTGAATTGTTAAAACCTAGCATTTCAATTATGGCATCATTGGCTTAAATTTTTAGAAATTTGGGAAAATGTGGCATTAACATTAACGTAACACGTCAAATAAAAATGAAGCACGAAGCACGGATCCGCATTTCGCTCACAAAAGCAATAAATATCAACCTTAAGACATCCACTAGGTCTTCGCATCAGCTGTCAGGATGTCGAGAAGGTTCTCCAAGACACAATGTCTGACGGAGGGATGTCAGTGACATCTGTTGATTTTTGAAGGAACTAAAACCGTAGATACGAAAAAATCTGCTAGATGGCACGCCGAAAAACTGACGCTGAAAAGAGAAGAGAGACTTCTTGCATAATTTAATTATGTATCTTTTCGTCTGGTAAAGGAAATGGAAACAAAACGCTGCTGGTGTTAACTACGAATGAGCCCGCTAGATGGCATACTAAAAAAAACTGATGCTGATTGCTGATGCTGATGAAAGAGGGAAGACTTCTTAAAATAATTTGAAAAATAATTATCTTTTCGTCTAATAGAGGAAATGGAAGCAAAACGGGTGACATCTGCCGGTGTTAGCTGCGAAAAAATTCACTAGATGTCATGCCAGAAAATGAACTCAGATAAAAGATACTGACAAGAACAGAGAGGCTTCTTTTAAATAATTTAAAATATAATTATTTTTTCACGTGACAAAAGAAATGGGAACAAAGCGAGTGACGTCTACTGATGTTAGTTACAAAAAAATCCGCTAGATGGCACGCCAAAAAACTGACGCTGATAAAAGAAGAAAGACTTCTTAAATAATTTAAAATATAATTATTTTTTCATGTGATAAAAGAAATGGGAACAAAGCGAGTGCCGTCTACTGGTGTTAGTTACAAAAAAAATCCGCTAGATGGCACGCCAAAAAACTGACGCTGATAAGAGAAGAAAGACTTCTTACATACAATTTCAAATTTAATTATCTTTTCGCCTGCGGTAAGTGGTAAATGGAAACGAAACGCTGCTGACGTTAACTATGAATACGTCCGCTAGATGGCATACTGTCGAACGACGGCGAAACGTTAAGTGTTTGTGCGCTATTCAGTGTCTGGTTAAAAGATTTTGTGATAAAAAAAACTGACGTTGATGAAAGAAGGAAGACTTCTTAAAATAATTTGAAAAATAAATATCTTTTCGTCCGATAGAGGAAATGGAAACAAAACGGGTGACATCTGCCGGTGTTAGCTGCGAAAAAATTCACTAGATGTCATGCCAGAAAATGAACTCAGATAAAAGATATCTACTGATAAGAGCAGAGAGACTTCTTAAATAATTTAAAATATAATTATTTTTTCATGTGATAAAAGAAATGGGAACAAAGCGAGTGACGTCTACTGATGTTAGTTACAAAAAAATCCGCTAGATGGCACGCCAAAAAACTGACGCTGATAAGAGAAGAAAGACTTCTTACATACAATTTCAAATTTAATTATCTTTTCGCCTGCGGTAAGTGGTAAATGGAAACAAAACGCTGCTGGTGTTAACTACAAATACGTCCGCTAGGTGGCATACTGTCGAACGACGGCGAAACGTTAAGTGTTTGTGCGCTATTTAGTGTCTGGTTAAAAGATTTTTTGATAAAAAAAACTGACGTTGATGAAAGAAGGAAGACTTCTTAAAATAATTTGAAAAATAAATATCTTTTCGTCTGATAGAGGAAATGGAAACAAAACGGGTGACATCTGCCGGTGTTAGCTGCGAAAAAATTCACTAGATGTCATGCCAGAAAATGAACTCAGATAAAAGATATCTACTGATAAGAGCAGAGAGACTTCTTAAATAATTTAAAATATAATTATTTTTTCATGTGATAAAAGAAATGGGAACAAAGCGAGTGACGTCTACTGATGTTAGTTACAAAAAAATCCGCTAGATGGCACGCCAAAAAACTGACGCTGATAAGAGAAGAAAGACTTCTTACATACAATTTCAAATTTAATTATCTTTTCGCCTGCGGTAAGTGGTAAATGGAAACAAAACGCTGCTGGTGTTAACTACGAATACGTCCGCTAGATGGCATACTGTCGAACGACGGCGAAACGTTAAGTGTTTGTGCGCTATTTAGTGTCTGGTTAAAAGATTTTTTGATAAAAAAAACTGACGTTGATGAAAGAAGGAAGACTTCTTAAAATAATTTGAAAAATAAATATCTTTTCGTCTGATAGAGGAAATGGAAACAAAACGGGTGACATCTGCCGGTGTTAGCTGCGAAAAAATTCACTAGATGTCATGCCAGAAAATGAACTCAGATAACAGATATCTACTGATAAGAGCAGAGAGACTTCTTAAATAATTTAAAATATAATTATTTTTTCATGTGATAAAAGAAATGGGAACAAAGCGAGTGACGTCTACTGATGTTAGTTACAAAAAAATCCGCTAGATGGCACGCCAAAAAACTGACGCTGATAAGAGAAGAAAGACTTCTTACATACAATTTCAAATTTAATTATCTTTTCGCCTGCGGTAAGTGGTAAATGGAAACAAAACGCTGCTGGTGTTAACTACGAATACGTCCGCTAGATGGCATACTGTCGAACGACGGCGAAACGTTAAGTGTTTGTGCGCTATTTAGTGTCTGGTTAAAAGATTTTGTGATAAAAAAAACTCACGTTGATGAAAGAAGGAAGACTTCTTAAAATTATTTGAAAAATAAATATCTTTTCGTCTGATAGAGGAAATGGAAACAAAACGGGTGACATCTGCCGGTGTTAGCTGCGAAAAGATTCACTAGATGTCGTGCCAGAAAATGAACTCAGATAAAAGATATCTACTGATAAGAGCAGAGAGACTTCTTAAATAATTTAAAATATAATTATTTTTTCATGTGATAAAAGAAATGGGAACAAAGCGAGTGACGTCTACTGGTGTTAGTTACAAAAAAATCCGCTAGATGGCACGCCAAAAAACTGACGCTGATAAGAGAAGAAAGACTTCTTACATACAATTTCAAATTTAATTATCTTTTCGCCTGCGGTAAGTGGTAAATGGAAACAAAACGCTGCTGGTGTTAACTACGAATACGTCCGCTAGATGGCATACTGTCGAACGACGGCGAAACGTTAAGTGTTTGTGCACTATTTAGTGTCTAGTTAAAAGATTTTGTGATAAAAAAAACTGACGTTGATGAAAGAAGGAAGACTTCTTAAAATAATTTGAAAAATAAATATATTTTCGTCTGATAGAGGAAATGGAAACAAAACGGGTGACATCTGCCGGTGTTAGCTGCGAAAAAATTCACTAGATGTCATGCCAGAAAATGAACTCAGATAAAAGATATCTACTGATAAGAGCAGAGAGACTTCTTAAATAATTTAAAATATAATTATTTTTTCATGTGATAAAAGAAATGGGAACAACGCGAGTGACGTCTACTGGTGTTATTTACAAAAAAAATCCGCTAGATGGTACGCCAAAAAAACTGACGCTGATAAGAGAAGAAAGACTTCTTACATACAATTTCAAATTTAATTATCTTTTCGCCTGCGGTAAGTGGTAAATGGAAACGAAACGCTGCTGGTGTTAACTACGAATACGTCTGCTAGATGGCATACTGTCGAACGACGGCGAAACGTTAAGTGTTTGTGCGCTATTTAGTGTCTGGTTAAAAGATTTTTTGATAAAAAAAACTGACGTTGATGAAAGAAGGAAGACTTCTTAAAATAATTTGAAAAATAAATATCTTTTCGTCTGATAGAGGAAATGGAAACAAAACGGGTGACATCTGCCGGTGTTAGTTGCGAAAAAATTCACTAGATGTCATGCCAGAAAATGAACTCAGATAAAAGATATCTACTGATAAGAGCAGAGAGACTTCTTAAATAATTTAAAATATAATTATTTTTTCATGTGATAAAAGAAATGGGAACAAAGCGAGTGCCGTCTACTGGTGTTAGTTACAAAAAAATCCGCTAGATGGCACGCCAAAAAACTGACGCTGATAAGAGAAGAAAGACTCCTTACATACAATTTCAAATTTAATTATCTTTTCGCCTGCGGTAAGTGGTAAATGGAAACAAAACGCTGCTGGTGTTAACTACGAATACGTCTGCTAGACGGCATACTGTCGAACGACGGCGAAACGTTAAGTGTTTGTGCGCTATTTAGTGTCTGGTTAAAGGATTTTTTGATAAAAAAAACTGACGTTGATGAAAGAAGGAAGACTTCTTAAAATAATTTGAAAAATAAATATCTTTTCGTCTGATAGAGGAAATGGAAACAAAACGGGTGACATCTGCCGGTGTTAGCTGCGAAAAAATTCACTAGATGTCATGCCAGAAAATGAACTCAGATAACAGATATCTACTGATAAGAGCAGAGAGACTTCTTAAATAATTTAAAATATAATTATTTTTTCATGTGATAAAAGAAATGGGAACAAAGCGAGTGACGTCTACTGATGTTAGTTACAAAAAAATCCGCTAGATGGCACGCCAAAAAACTGACGCTGATAAGAGAAGAAAGACTTCTTACATACAATTTCAAATTTAATTATCTTTTCGCCTGCGGTAAGTGGTAAATGGAAACAAAACGCTGCTGGTGTTAACTACGAATACGTCCGCTAGGTGGCATACTGTCGAACGACGGCGAAACGTTAAGTGTTTGTGCGCAAGAAGGAAGACTTCTTAAAATAATTTGAAAAATAAATATCTTTTCGTCTGATAGAGGAAATGGAAACAAAACGGGTGACATCTGCCGGTGTTAGCTGCGAAAAAATTCACTAGATGTCGTGCCAGAAAATGAACTCAGATAAAAGATATCTACTGATAAGAGCAGAGAGACTTCTTAAATAATTTAAAATATAATTATTTTTTATTAGACGTCAGTCCCACTTCCAGTCAAGGATGTGACTACCTCTACCTCTACCTAGGAACAAGTGTGGTCGGACTAAAGGAGGGTTTCACCGATGCCACACGAGTTTCCTACATCGGTATCAAGGTAAACCAGCAAAGTGGCACCCGGAAAAAGCCTCCGATTAAAAACCTACAACGTTACAGCCTGAATTACACGTACAGAATTCCTTTTGTTGAGGTCAGGCTTCGAAAAGCATACACAAGTACTTTGGGTCGATTCTCAGATCACGGTTCCGTTCACCATTCAATCAGCCAAATCAGTCTGAAGAATGGAATTATTTTTTCATGTGATAAAAGAAATGGGAACAAAGCGAGTGACGTCTACTGATGTTAGTTACAAAAAAATCCGCTAGATGGCACGCCAAAAAACTGACGCTGATAAGAGAAGAAAGACTTCTTACATACAATTTCAAATTTAATTATCTTTTCGCCTGCGGTAAGTGGTAAATGGAAACAAAACGCTGCTGGTGTTAACTACGAATACGTCCGCTAGGTGGCATACTGTCGAACGACGGCGAAACGTTAAGTGTTTGTGCGCAAGAAGGAAGACTTCTTAAAATAATTTGAAAAATAAATATCTTTTCGTCTGATAGAGGAAATGGAAACAAAACGGGTGACATCTGCCGGTGTTAGCTGCGAAAAATATCGGTATCAAGGTAAACCAGCAAAGTGGCACCCGGAAAAAGCCTCCGATTAAAAACCTACAACGTTACAGCCTGAATTACACGTACAGAATTCCTTTTGTTGAGGTCAGGCTTCGAAAAGCATACACAAGTACTTTGGGTCGATTCTCAGATCACGGTTCCGTTCACCATTCAATCAGCCAAATCAGTCTGAAGAATTCACACAATGGCTGGATAGCACAGCAAACAATGAGCAGGAATGTAGAAGAAAGAACCAGAACTAGAGGGATTGGAGTGGCTAAGCGCACCGGAACAGGACCTCCTTTCCTCTCTCACTTTCTCGTCTTCGCTCATTTGTTTTCTCTTTCCGATTTTAAGCGCAACTTGTTCCACCCCATCACTTTTTATGTCATTTTTTTTTTGTTGGTGAAAGTCGTCTCTTCCTTCTGTCAAAATTCTAGGCTGTTGTAATTATAGCCGTCCCGTTGCCTTGCTTTATTTGTTTTAATGGAGTCATTAGCGGCAACAAAGCGATTATTATATGAAAATGCACACGCTTGCTTGCTCAACCTCAGCCGTTTCACTTACTACAAAGGAGCTTTTTCCTGCACGCAACCTCGCCCGCGCCCCCTCCCGCCGTTCCCTCGCGAAATTTATGGCCCGCATTTTTTCGTCTCGTTTACTCTCGCCCGTTTTAATTCGTTTTTGTATCTGCTGCCGGTAATCTTGTGCATTATTCTGCATGGCGTCGGCAATGGATACGCGAGAAAGCGTATTTTATTTATCGCTTTACTTATCCTGCGCTGTTGTTTTATGGCGTTTTCGAACCGTTTCACTTAGGGCCCCGCTCGGTGCGCATAAAACACCATTAGATAAGTCGGATTTTTATTTCGGAAACGCCGACCTTTATGCGGCACGGTTAATATCGCACACGGTTTTATTTATCCCTGGCCCTGGCGGCGCGGCGGCGCAAAAAGGAATCGTTTATTTTATGTATGTACGCGCCGCTTGTGCAATTACTACCATCACGGATCTGCTTTATGTAATCATATCTGCTTTAACACAAAACGCAGTTGAGTTAGCGACTACACACGCGCAGATGTGTGCAAGAGATAAATTGGTGGAAGCACAGTTGCACGTCACAAGTCAGAAAACGATCGTTCAATTTAAATGTCGATTAAATTGATTGGCCTAAAAGCGTTGGGAAAGAAACACAATTCTTTTTTAAATTGGGTTTAGTATGTTGGTAGCACAAACACTTTAGAACTTGAAGGCCGACACACTCATGAGTTCGCTTGCATGTATAATTCAATTCGAATCCCAACGTTTTTGGAAAATTTAGGCAACTCGAAGAAATCTATTATAACTAATCGTAAGAGAAAAGGAACATTAGAAGACGACCAGAAAAGAAAAGCAATCGGTTATTTTTCATTCCCATCGAATGCTACCTTGATTGATTGATTGATTTATTTATTGCCACTTATCACAGAGATATGGCAAGGCGTGCAGAATTTTCGACGCTTCTAAAGAGGGACAGGCAACACAACGAGGGGGAGGTCGATAGAAGAAGACACTTGACTCGCGTAGGAAATGAGGGAGACACAAACGATTCCCTGAAGCGCATAAATGAAACGCGCACGGCAGATAACGGTCTTTTCGTGTTACCACGCAATACAGGGTGACTCGAAAAACCGAGAAGGATTTTAACGGAATTTTCATCCGTAACACGAAGTCATTGACTTGAAACTATTGCAGAGGAAAAGAAGAAAGAAGGCTTCCTTTGCATTTGCCATTTCAAGATCCCTTGTAATCGGATTCAGGATATTGAATTATTACTATTTTTTTAATGTTGGTAGAATACAAAGGTGACGAAAGACAAACTCGACAGTCTATTTTCACCAACAAAGTCCAATCTAAATGCCAACGTAAAAATTCATTCGGAGCGAGGAATTAGATTCAAAAAGATCATTAAAAACTCTAATTAAGGCAAACTCTTGTCCAATGAAAAAAGAAAACATTATGGACGACAAAAACAAAAGACGATCGGGTATTTTACGTTTAAACTCCAACCTATTGGCTTAAAAGTGCCAGAAAAGAAGAAATCTACGTGACAATTTTCTTTGCAATTGAGTTCAAGGTACTGAATTGTTTTTTTTATTATGTTGGTAGAATAATCACTGTAGACCCTGAAGATATGACAAAAGACATCGACAGATTCAGGAGTGTTTCTGCCAACATGATCCAATCCAAATGTCAACGCAGAAGTTCATTTGAGGAACACGAGGAGATCTGCCACAGTTAAATTCAACAAAATTAATTTTCTTATTATAAAAACACGTTAGAAGACGGCAAAAACAAAAGACGATCAGTTCTTCTACGTTTAAAGTGAACCTATTGGCTTCGAAGTATCAAAGAAGAACAAAAGCAGTTAGTTGATCAAATAAGACCAGAAGTTCATTTCAAGATTCTCTGTAATTGAGTTAAAAAAAGAATGAACACTATGGAATTTGAAAAAAAAAAAAAACAAAAGACGATCAGTTCCTCTAGGTTTAAAGTGAACTTATTGGCATCAAAGTGTCAAAGAAGGACCAACGTAGTTGGCTAAAATAAGACCAGAAGTTCACTTCGATATACTTTGTAATTGAATTAAAAAAACTGAATTACTTTTTGTTATGTTAGTAGAATGAACTTTATGGAATTTGGAAAAAAGATAGAAAACTTCGGCATTCGCCAACGCAATCAATTCTAAATGCCAAAGTTCATTTCCAAAAATCTGAGGAACCCCACGCGACGTCGACGAGGTCTGCTGCAGTTCAATTTGATAAAATTTATTTTTGAATCGTACTAAAAAAAAGAAGCACTAGAAGAAGGTACAAAAAATAAAAGACTATCGATATTAAGGCTCGAACGAACGGGGAAAAACGAATTGGGAAAAAGAAAAATGGAAGAAGATAAAGGAAGGCAGCAGCTCATTTCAAATGCTTTATAAATTTGGTCCACAAAGATGATTTATGTTTTAGTATGTTTATAAAGTAAACATTTTGTAAAAGTTGCAAAAAAAAAACTACCGCCGAATTCTAGAGTCCATTTGGCAACACAATCCCAATGTACTACTCGTACATGACAAAGTTTGAAGACATGTGTTTTACTTTGGTCCAAAAGTTTATTTTTCATGATACTTTTCATAATTTACATATTGGTGGAAACAACAATGCAAAGTGACAAAGATAAACAAAAGACAATCGATTCTTCTCCATTTCGACTTGGCTCCTCAGCCCTAAAATTTTGGAAAAGAAATAATGTAGAAGAATGATCAAAGAAAATGGAGTTTATTTCGTCGTTCTTTATAGTCGGGCCCAGAAAAATCATTTTTGAATCTTAGAAGAAAAAGGACGGCAAAGAAAAACGAAAGACGATCGATCTCTTTTAAATTTCAACCTAGCCCGTTGGCCTAAAATTTTGGAAGGCAAAGCTTATTTAAAAATTCCTCACAATTGAACTCATTAACGATTACTTTTGAATCGTTGAAGAAAAAAGGAGAAACAATATCTGCGACAAAGATAAACAAAATACTTACAAGTGTCAACTGAGCTGGGCAGCCTAAAATTTTGGAAAAGAAGGAATGCAGAAGATTTATTTCAAAATGCTTTACAACTGATTCCAAAAAAGATTATTTTTGTATCATGAAAGAAGAAAGAACACTATGCAAGGTGACAACGATAAACAAAAGACAATCGAATCTTCTAAAACCCAACTGAGTTAATTGGCCGAATGTTTCGAGAAAGAGGAAATACAGAAAAGAATAATAAAAGAAGGCAAAGCTTATTTCAAAAAAATTTAAATTGAGCCCAGTAAAGGCTATTTTCGCATCGTACCGCCTTGCGGTGCAAAGGTAAACAAGAGACGATGGACTCTTCTAAATTTCGGCTGAGTTGATTGGCCTAAAAGTTTTGGAAAAGAAGAAGAAGTACAGATGACAAACAGGGGGGCAAATTTATTTAAAAATTCTTTACACTTGGGTTAAAAAAAAATAATTTTTTTATTGGGGAAGAAGAAAGAACCGAGTTCATTGGCTTTGGAAGAAGAAGAAGAAAACGGAAGATGATAAAAAAAGCAAAGTTATGTAAAAATTCTTTACACTTCGGTTAAAGGAAAATTATTTTTTTTACTTGGGGAAGAAGAAAGAAGAAGCACTGCTTGTAGCAAAGGTAAACAGAAGACTATCGATTATTCTAAATTTCAACCGAGTTCATTGGCTTTGGAAGAAGAAGAAGAAATCGGAAGTTGATAAAAAAAGCAAAGTTATGTAAAAATTCTTGACAACTGGGTTAAAGAAAAATTACTTTTTAATCAGGAAACAAGAAAGAAGAAACACTGCAAGGCGGCAAAGATAAACAAAAGACGAACAGTTCTTCTAAATTTCAAGTTAGCTTATCGGCCTAAAATTTTGAAAAAGAAGAAGTGTAGAAGATGGTACAGAAGAAGGCAAAGCTTATTTCAAAATTATTTACAATTGAATTCAAAAAAGAAATTTTGTTTTTAATTACAAAAGCAGTAAAAAAAGGAATACTACTGCGAGAAATACGTATAAACAAGAGACGATCGATTCCGCTAGATCTCAACTGAGTCGACTGGCCTAAAATTTTGGAAACAGAAGAGAGACAGTCGATGGAAGGCCAATTTACGATTGAATTTAAGAAACTCGTTGGAGTTGGAGGATGAAAGTTTTAGGACTTCCGATAAACAACAAAAGCTATCGGCAGACCATTTGTGAGTACGTCCAAATCCAAGAAAAAGAGTTCAATTTTAAAAATTTGGGAAACATGAGAGATCTGTTGCACTTAAACTCAATTCTTTTTTATCCATAACAGCAAAAGTAACTAAAGAATACAACGAAGGAAAACAAGAGACAATCAATTCTTCTATTCTCCAATTAAACCTATTTGATTATTTTTTGCAATTGGATACACGCTGCTGCTGCAAGAGAGCGAAACTCTCTCGCTCTCCACTGACGCGCCCCCCTCCCGCTCCTGCTTGTCCCCGTCCCCCTTTTCGAGTCCCATGTTAAACCTTATGGGGAACTGGCGCCGAACCGGCATAGTATATCTACTCATGGAAAATTAAGTGAAATGAAGCATAAAAGAGGTGATAAATACAAGAGCGAAATGTTATAAACTCATAAAAAATGTGAGGAGATACTATCAGATGTTCAAAAACTCTCACGTCCGAAGTTGGCCTATTGCAGATCTCTTAGCAGATGGAGCCGCTTCCTCTGATCTCCCCTTGGATTATACTGTTACCATTTCATCTGACTTTTTATATTATCTAAGAAATGAATTAAATGAAAAATGGCAAAGGAACTGGGAGGTTATTCCAGAACAAAGGGAAAATTCTAGCGCGATATCTGCCCGATTATTTCGAAGTCTCCTTGGTTCAAAAAATGCAATGTGCGGCGTGATGAACCGTCGTATTATCAAGCAGCTAGATGGACGGCCAAGGTCGCTTTACGACACCATCAGATTTTTCAGCAAGGACACCACGAAGAAGATCATCAGGCATCTCCCACTTAGAGGATCTCCAGTGAAACGTCTGGAATAAATGGAGGGGAAAAAATCAAATTAAAAAAAAAGGAATAGCTAACGCACAACGTGACTCTAAAAACATACCTGCCGCAAATTCGACGGACAAGCTTGAAAAGGCCTGGAACTCGGCGGGGCAAGCAATTAACAACCAGAAAATATGTCCGTTTACTTCTTCATTTCAAAACAAACACCGTTTAATGAAACATTTACACGGAAGCCACAAAGCGAACGGTCACAAGGCTGGCAGAATTTTCCATCGGGTCGGCGTGCGACGCGAAGAGGAGGGAGTGGAGAGGGCAGGGGAGAGGTCCATTGGCCAATGACAATAAGCCTTTAATATATCCCACTTTCGACAGGGAACACTTTCATTACTAAAGAAAAGGGATTGTTCGGGGTCGTTTGGCGTTCTAAGCGTCGTTTTTGGACCAGTTCAAGTTCCAAAGGTTAAACTGCGCTGCAATTACACTTTCGTCAAGATACAGGGTGGTCCGAAAGCTAGAAATTATTTGCAACGGATTTTTTCACCGTAACAAAACGTACAGACGAAATAAATAGATTAGGAAAATTACGTAAGAATAAGGAGAGATCAAGGATATTCAAAACAACGTAAGGAATAGGCAGTCCACTACTTTTTTCACCGGTTCTCGATGAAGCCATAAAGGAAACGAAAAATGAGATGAAGCTTATGAAGAAAATGAAGAAAGTATTGTATTATACCGACGATATGGTTATAATAGCCAAAAATGAAAAACAATTTACAGATATATGGAAGATAATACTGCAGGAAAGCTCAAACATATAAATTAGATAAAAGGAACACCTGTATATACACATACATATATGAAAGTAGGTAACTTTTTCTTGTATATTAATAGTGGTTGCAGTAAGTAAAACTTATTCGATTAGACACTGTATATGGCCTCGATAGTAACAAGAATCCAACTAGGACGAGAATTAAAATAGACATCTACAGTATTGTTTTTTTTTTTTTTTAATTTGATTTCCTACATATTAACAATGCGTCCTAATATGTCATATTTACTTATACCTACATATAAAAAACTTCAGAGTTTTATTATCACATGTCAATGTTATCGATGTAGAAATATGGGAAAAAACTTGAGCTTAAATTTGCGTAAGTCCAGAGATTAGCGAAACGCCATTAGCAGCGCACTGATAAACAACAAAAGCTATCGGCAGACCATTTGTGAATACGTCCAAATCCAAGAAAAAGAGTTCAATTTTAAAAATTTGGGAAACATGAGAGATCTGTTGCACTTAAACTCAATTCTTTTTTACCCATAACAGCAAAAGTAACTAAAGAATACAACGAAGGAAAACAAGAGACAATCAATTCTTCTATTCTCCAATTAAACCCACTTGATTTTTTTTGCAATTGAATTTAGAAAATTGCCTATTATTTGATGTTTTAATAGAACCAAAAAAATAAAATAAAGGGGCCATCGGCGTGCTCCATTTATCAACCAAAGCCAAATCCATTGGAAAATTTGGGTTTCTTGCATTTTCCAAGTTAGTAATAGCGAACGCCAAAGGACAACAACAGTAAGTGGGGCAACAAACGTAAGTCGTAGCCAATGCCATGAGTGTCCAACTAAAAGCACGTCTTTTCGAAAAGGTTCAAAGCTTGAAAGACAACAACAACAGTAAAAGGATCAACAAACGTAAGTTGGTCGTAGTCGCAGCCAGTGCCATGAGTGTCACGTCTTTTCGAAAAGCTTCAAAGCTTGAAGGACAACAACAATAAATGGGACAACAAACGTAAGTCGGTTGTAGCCGCAGGCAGTGGCATGAATGCCCAACTAAAAGCGCGCCTTTTCGTAAAGCTTCAAGCTTGGAACTAGCTTGGGTGTTAAAATAGAACTTTGTTATATTCATTTAAAAAAATTATTAATTTTTAGCACGTTGACAAAACAACAGAAAAATCTACGCGTCGTAGCCCCCGTATACGCCATTTAAAAATGTAAAAAAATTATCGCGTACAGTCGCGATCATGTAAATCGTGACCCCGAAATGGCAATCTGCATTTATTGACGCTGGCAGCAAGGGTCACAACATTCTCATACATGTCGATAGTCAAGCATGACCATGAACACGCGCGCGCGTGTGTAGAGCCCTTTTACATGTACACACGCTCATGTTCCTCTATTATTTTATCTCGAAGCTTACCGCAAGCATTCCATGTTAATTACAGCTTATATTTCATCGGACTTATTTGGCTTATCGCTTTATTTCTCGTTTCCATTTACGCAGAGCTCACGAGCTCGCGTCAGATACGATTAGCTAAGCACCAACAAGGCCCGTTTCTTGGTTCGCTGATTGTCTTTATCTCCTGATAAAACGAGAACCGCAAAGAGGAAAGATGAAATATAAGTTGTGCACGCGGAGTATTTAAACAATGACCTGATTTTTTTTAGGTATCGTCTTTGTACTCAGATCCAAGCATTGGTAATTTCATTAAGGTGGTGGTGGTAAAAATAATTCTACTCGACGATCCGGTCGCAGAAACCGAGTTGAATGTAACCGTGAACGCGGATATTACCCTGAGGAATTTTTGTAAATGGCAGAAGACTTTAAACCCCGGCGACGATTCCCACCCACACCATCACGACGTTGCCATTTTAGTGACGAGAAAGGATATCTGTGCAAGAAAAAACACGCCCTGTAATACTCTGGGTGTAGCTCACGTCGCTGGTATGTGCAAGAGCGACAAGAGTTGCAGCGTCAACGAGGACAATGGGATCACCCTCGCGCACACAATAACGCACGAGATGGGGCACAAGTACGAAGAACAAAAAAAAAACCCCTCTGAATCGTTTTAAAACTTTACTTACAGTTTCGGGATGTATCACGATACGGATAAGATAGGGTGCAAGGGTAAGATTGGAAGGAAACTTCACATCATGACGCCGAGCTTCGAGGCCGACACCGTCGAAGTTAGCTGGTCCAAGTGCAGCAGAAGGGATGTCACGAACTTCCTGGAGTGAGTCATCTATATTTAAAGTTTATCCGACACGAGATCTCTCTATATTGAAAAGTTGTGTCGTATTTACGGTTGTCGAGAGTTTTCAATTTTATGTATCGCCGGCGAGTTTACGCCGCCGGAAGTTACCATTATATTTATTCGAAAATTCCCGAGTCGGAGCTACTTCTCGATTTTACGAGGCCGAACTTTACATATCTCGATATTTCAGGGGCCGATAAATTTCGGATTACCAGGCGCGAGGTAATCGAAAAATCGTTGCGGTTTTTACTTTTAAAATATTTCACATTTTTGACTGTATTACGGCGTGCCTTTAGAATTTATAATCGAGACAAAATTTGCGACGCACTAACTTCTTGATATGTCTACTTCAATTGAGGCTATAAACAATCTAATCAATTCCTTTGAACCTATGAAATTCCTATTCTTTTTCCTATTTGATTGCGATGTATTAATTCAATGCATAACTGACAATCTACAGTTTCCTCTTTCTAATTCTTACACTACTCAAAAATACTCTAAAAAACTGTGCTAAATAACAAGATACGGCTAAAACAAAGGACTGACGGGTTTCCCACAAAGTGTTTCAAAATCAAAAAACTAGAGAAGGAAAAATTAAAGAGAACTAGAAAGTAGTGTTTGCTATAGGCGTTCTGGTTCATTTAAGGAGAATTAACATTAAGTATCAAATGCGCATGTATGGTTGCCTATCATGGTTTGTGCTAGGCGCCGGTCTAGCGTTTCCGTACTTAAAAAAATTGCGGCACTGTCGTTTGAAGGGCGAGCAGAAAGTATGGACTTGTGTCGCGAAGGGGGAGGAGGGGGCCATTCTCCTATTCAATCACCTGGACGATATCTCTTCCGGTTCCGGAGAAAAAAATTAATGTCTTTGCAATTCGATGATGGCGACACCGAACGTCGGAATTAAAAAATTTGCGGCACTTTTGTTTGAAGGGCGAGCCGAACGGGACGACCTGCGTCGCGAAGGGAGTGGAGGGGGCCATCCTCCTGTTGAAACACCTCGACGATATCTCTTTCAGTTCCGGAGAAAAAAATTAATGTCTTTGCAATTCGATGATGGCGACACCGAACGTCGGAATTAAAAAATTTGCGGCACTTTTGTTTGAAGGGCGAGACGAACGGGACGACCTGCGTCGCGAAGGGGATGGAGGGGGCCATCCTCCTGTTGAAACACCTCGACAATATCTCTTTCAGTTCCGGAGAAAAAAATTAATGTCTTTGCAATTCGATGATGGCGACACCGAACGCCGGAATTAAAAAATTTGCGACACTTTTGTTTGAAGGGCGAGCCAAACGGAACGGTCTACGTCATGAAGTGGGGGGAGGGGGACATTCTCCTGTTGAAACACCTCGACGATATCTCTTTCAGTTCCGGAGAAAAAAATTAATGTCTTTGCAATTCGATGATGGCAACACTGAACGTCGGAATTAAAAAATTTGCGGCACTTTTGTTTGAAGGGTGAGCCAAACGGAACGGTCTACGTCATGAAGTGGGGGGAGGGGAACATTCTCCTGTTGAAATATCTGGACGATATCTCTTTCAGTTCCGGAGAAAATAATTTATGTTTTTGCAATTCGGTGATGGAGACACCGAACATCGGTATCAAAAAAACTGCAGCACTTTTGTTTGAAGGTCGAGCCAAACGGAACGGTCTACGTCAGAAAGTGGGGGGACGGGGACATTCTCCTGTTGAAACACCTCGACGATATCTCTTCCGATTCCGGAGAAAAAAATTAATGTCTTTGCAATTCGGCGATGGCGACACCGAACGTCGGATTTAAAAATTTGCGACACTTTTGTTTGAAGGGCGAGCCGAACGGAACGATCTACGTCATGAAGTGGGAGAAGGGGGCCATCCTCCTGTTGAAATATCTCGACGATATCTCTTTCAGTTCCGGAGAAAAAAATTTATGTTTTTGCAATTCGGTGATGGCGACACCGAACGTCGGTATCCAAAAAATTGCGGCTCTTTTGTTTGAAGGTCGAGCCGAATGGAACGATCTACGTCGTGAAGTGGGAGGAGGGGGTCATCCTCCTGTTGAAATATCTCGACGATATCTCTTTCAGTTCCGGAGAAAAAAAAATTGTTTTTGCAATTCGGTGATACCGAACGTCGATATCAAAAAAATTGCGGCACTTTTGTTTGAAGGTCGAGCCGAACGGAACGATCTACGTCGTGAAGTGGGAGGAGGGGGGGTCGTCCTCCTGTTGAAACACCTCGACGATCTCTCTTCCGGTTTAGGAGAAAACTCGGTGATGGCGATACCGAACGTCGGAATCAAAAAATTTTGCCGCACTTTCGTTTGAAGGGCGTCGCAAAGGGGGAGGAGGGGGTCATCCTCCTGTTGAACCACCTGGACGATATCTCTTCCAGTACCGGAGAACAAAAAACCTACCCGGAGCTAAGTTTGAAGGTCTCCCGAGCTAGCCCCGAACATCTTACCGGAACGGGCGAGACCTGGAAAGACTTCGAAGGCCTAGGTTTAATAGGACACCATTCAGATCGAAAGAACCTCGAACTTTATGATCGATTTACGATTTCCCTTTTAAAATATGTACATTGGGAGCGCCGCACCACTCGAATGCTAAGCGTCGACTTGCTATGTGGCCGAAGCCCAGATGGAGGCGGCAAGAGGAAGGACCGAACTATGCGGAAACGTGTCCGCAGCCAGATCGATTGGTAATTTTGGCATGAATCCTCCCCCCCCGCTCCCCGAGAGTACGGTCCTGTGATGGCCCTCTCGGTCATCCGATCTTCAAATGCGCGACGGCATCGTCTTCCTCGTCATTTTCTGCCTTACGATGACGCGCAGCTCAATTCGATCCGAGCCCTCTTAAGGTACCGTAGAAAAACCTTGCAAATTCGACAAATTTCAAAAAATCTTATCTCAATTTCCAGGGTAGAGGCCCCATAAGTTAGGTACTGTAGCGTGTGAGAGAGTTCTGTAAAGTCGCTGCGCACCGTTTTCGAGAAAAATCGCGGTTGTCGAGTGTTACAATCGCTTCCGCTCCGTCCTCGCTATTTCGTGGTCTAGCGATCCTCGTGGTTGAATGCTTCGATTGTTCCGGTCGGTGGGTGATATCTTCGCGCTGAGTCGATGTGGCGCATTGATTTTAAGTCTGAAGACGCGTGGAATTGTGGGGGACCGGCGGAAATTTTGGTATTTCCGCGCCCTGTTGGGGTTTTGTGTGTTGCACCCAAGAAATCACGGTTTGGTAGAGGTGTTTGACCAGATTTTCGCCGGCATTTTTTTGATCTTCTTGGACCATTCTCTCGGCGTTTAGATTTAAGTTTGGCTTTGGACTGTCTTTTTTGTAATGTTAGTTTAAAGGTTTTTTTTTAATTCGTATTTTTGACTGATGCACAGTCTTGTCCTGTAAACGGACGTGTGGGATCCCTAGCGTTTGGGTTTGTTCATCGCGCTTTTGCGTGATTAACGTTGCCCATTTTCGGCTTTAACGATTTATTATATAACTCTGGTCAAGTAGGACATATTTAGTAATTTTGCTATGTAAATAATATGGATAAATTCTCGATCACAACCCACTTGATCAGGTTTTTATTTAGACGCTCGTTATAAGCATATTTTTTTCCTTATTTTAGCACAGAGGGAGCTTACTGCGGAACTATATCGTTTTTTTTTTGTCTGCACGACTTATTTTGTGTCGCACTGACCCTCATTAAAGCCTGTTTAACGTGTTTTTTTTGTTGATGATATTTTGCGAATTCTTCCTTTTTTTTGCTGTTCCCTTCTGGGACGGATATTTTCGGAGCTGAATCGACTTGGTGAGTGGGGATTTCTCTCCTGTTGGGGGAATCTCGCGATTGCAAGTTGTTGCGATCTTCAACAGGTGGCGCCCTTTCTCGATCTACAGTTACCTGTGCGAAACTGTTTGCCCACGACCTTCTCCACCGACACGGGACTGTGGGATTCGGGGCGTATCGACGTCTTTTTGTTGTTTGTTGTTTAGTTTATCTTTTTGGGAAAGAGTGTGCGCGATACGAGCCCCAACTGAAATCCAGGACCGGACTCGGGGCCGAACGTCTACATGTAAGAATATATTATCGCCCTACAACTACGTTCCGAGTTTGGTCCGATTCGGGCCGTAAATAAGAGCCGTGGGATTTTTTCAAGCGCCAAAAACGGCCATTTTTGGAAATCCCTATACAAAATCTCCCCCCCTCCGCATCCGATCGCAAAATCAACACCACCATCGGTCTCTCTGGTCTTTTCTACCACGCTGAAAGGCTCATCGATGCTGAAAAGCTCATCACGATACAACCACGTTTAAGGGTAGAAAAAAATTCCCGAAAAGTGCTCTACAAACGTGTACCCCCGGACGTTTCATCCCCGCTCCCGACAGCGTTAGGCAATCGCCTAATACCCCTGTGAGCAGGGTTTTATAGAAACCTCCATGAGTTTGGCTAGATCGAAGAAACATGCAAAAACAGGCAAAAAGGGTGTTTTTTCAGATTTGCGCCGCCCCCAGACAGAAATCGAAAAATCCATTTCGCAGGAAAGTTCCACATCAATCTTCACAGTCGGGTTTACTCGGAATATTTTTCGAAATTCCTGCTAATAAGAGCCCGGTTACTCGCCGAATACACTTTTCCAAGGGAGTATAAAGCTAGCCGTTGACTTATCCGCATCGGATGCATCGCACGCAGCGAACGGATCATAAAAACTCATTCTTTTCATTATTTTAAATGTATCTACGATCACTGCGGACGGATCGCCTCTTACGGTGTGAACGCATAGGCAGGATAAAATCCGATTCGTGCGATGCGTACGATGCGGACAAGTGAACGCATAGCGCAAGAGTTTGGTAGTTGCATAGCCGAGTCGATTGAGTCCGCCGACAACGGACTTGACGCTTAGTGGGGGAACTATTAGGTGTGGGTTCGAATCCTCTCCTGGTACATCGGAGTTCTATGTGAGAGATAGAAATCTCATTGCTCGGATCGTGTTCGGATTCTTACCGGCCCCTTCCATCTACGCTTCCCCAGTTTGTAGGGCGAATGCCGAAGGAGGTATAAAAATCTATTACCTGGTCGGTCGAGGCCGCTATGGGTAATACTTGCATGACTAGTCAGCACGCCTCAGCGACGAGCTTGAAAAAGCTTGGAGAACTACGGAATAAGATTTTTAAAAATAACAGGTAGCAGTTTATAAACAACCTGTTATTTTATAAACTGTTACCTGTTATTTCTAAACTGTTGCCAGCACCTAACAAAGGTCATGATAGGCAACCATACATACACATTTGATACATAATGTTAATTCTCCATAAGAAAGTCAGCTAGGACGACCTTATTATAAAAGTTTTCATTATTTTCTTAAATTCTCCCATCGTGATTTCAAATCTGGTTATAATTATTGGCGTTCAAGCCAGTGGTTTACAATAGTGATTGGCGCCCACTAATTTTTTTGCGCAAGGAATCTAGAAAGTAGATGGCGTGGAGTTTGGGTATGGTTTTAGCCGAAAAATTGTTGTTTTTCAAACCACCTTCCCCATTGATAAGAAAATAGACCTGTTTTAAATTAATGTACTTAATTTGTTAACTTGATGTAAATTAATCCAGTAAAGGGTTAGGAGAATGCCTTCAAGACGAGCCCCAAGCCGTCGAGGAATACAAATACCCGGCCCTCCCCCCGGGGGCGATGTACAACGCCGAATATCAATGTCGCCTTCAGTTCGGGGATTACGCACAAGTATGCACGCCACCCTCGGAAATCTGCTCGCGCCTCTGGTGTAGCGTAAACGAGACCTGCACGACCCAACTACGTCCTGCAGCTCCGGGCACCCACTGCGGCAAGCACATGGTAAAACCCCCGTTAAATTTAAATCGACCCCCGCTTACCCCCTCGTGCTGTTATTGTTATTAATTACCGTCGAAGAAATTCTCGGCTTCCAGTGGTGTCAGGAGCAGAAGTGCGTGCCGATTATGGAACCGCCCGTCGCGATCCACGGCGGCTGGGGTGAGTGGAGTTCTTGGAGTGAATGCTCACGTTCTTGCGGCGCGGGGGTGTCCATCATGCAACGCGACTGCGACCACCCCAAACCGGCTTCCGGCGGAAAATTCTGCGTGGGCGAGCGGAGGCGCTATCGAATATGCAACACGGATTCATGCCCCCCGGACGAACCCACCTTCAGGGCCGTCCAGTGCACCTCATACAACAATCGGACTTACGAGGGCAAGAAATACATCTGGGTGCCTTATTTTGATCAAGGTGAGTGAATTATTCACGTGATGGCAGGCGTACTTGCATAATTTGCTTGTAACTAACAGGAAAGTTGCTCGGAACTGTTTGATGTGCCACGGAATTAGCGTGACGTACTCGTGTAAACGTCTACGTTAATTCTGCACAAAAGGCAGAAATTTAGAACCTGCATAACTAATTTCCCCGAGTAAAGAGGGTCTGAGTTAGTAGAGCAAACAGATTTCGCAACGCTCTGTCCAACAAAGCGCGCGCAAAGAATAATGCAGTCGAGGTTCATACTCGCGAAGTTTAATAAAGGGCAATTAAGGGCGAAGTAGGGCGGAACGTTGCGTTTAATTAAGAATTAATTATTAAAACGAATCGAAATAGAATCTCAATTATATCGTGTGCACTCCGAAGGCTTCCTCCGTAACGTTTGCAATTTCTGTTAGCGTTTCGCTTCGTTTCAATTGATTTAAAAACAATAATTAATCAATCAATAATTACGTAATCATACACATACATATTATAATCATACACTTATCTTTATACATAATTATTGCTGCGTTCGGCTTTGCGAATCTTTTGACTCTTTTTGCTCCACTCATACTCCACTGGCACTTTTGTCGTTCGGGATTACACAAAGGTGTAAATGGATCTCACTCCATAAGCGTTCGGATTAGACGGAATAGAGCAAATGGAGCTCACTCCATTTGTACCACCTCGGAAGAGTGGTGTTTCAGAATATGACACTGCGCGCTAACTTCATTCATGTGTTCATACATGAACAGCTGTTTGTAAATAAAAGTGATGTTAGTACATACCCGGATTTAAAATGGAAAATCTTACTCCAGAAACATACGAAATTGTGCACGAAGGTGATGAACCCCTTATTGCCAACAACAATGCCTTGCTACAAAATAAAAACAGTAAGTATATAGGTAACATATATTTTATTTTTAAGCAAAGCTATATGACTTTTTCTAGGTGGTGAGCTATTATGGGCACCGTGGTTTGTTATTAAAAAAAAATTCTATGGAAACGTTTCTGAGGAAGAAGTACAGGAAGACGAGTATCAGGAACCACAGAATAACAAAATATGGACCAAAGAAATGACTATTTTGTTAATAAACAAAATTGAAAATGCTCAAGAAGCTTTTGAAAAGGATCTTAAGAAGAATGTTTAGGCCAAAATAGCAACCGAGTGTTCTAATGGTACAACAATAATTACACCAAAACAAGCAGAAACAAAGTGGAAAAGTCTGAAGCGAACATACAAAAGTGTTTCAATTCACAACAAAACAACTGGTCAAAAAAGGAGATATTGGGAATATTTTGATCTAATTCACCAGTTTATGTTTAGAAAACCAGAGATAGTGCCTGAAGCCACTTGCAGCAGCTTCACAGGACTAAAAGTGAGAAGTGACGTGAATGAATCTACATCAAGTGAATCAGTAGCAAGTATTTCACATAGTAACCCTTCTTATGAAAGTTCTTTTACTAAGAAAAGGAAGCAACGTGAAACTGAGGCCAACACAAGACATAAAGAAAAAATGCAACGATTTGACAGATTTAATGACCTTTTTAGTGATTTGGTGCAAGCATACAAAGAAAAATAAGTAGCAAGTTCCATTAAAATGTTTTGTTTTAAATTTATGAATATAGAAGTTATTTTATGTTTTTTGCAATTATATAGGTGTAGAATGTTATCTTTTTATTACTAGTTCTGAAGTTTTTTTTTTTTAAGTTATATATATTACTGTAAATTTTCTTTCAATGTTACATATTACTGTAAACTTTTTGTAATAAAAATTCTAAAAGAATTCGTTTTATCATTTACAAATAATGAAATAATATTCAGAGTAACATAGTTTACAAAAAAGGTATCTACAGCTTCTTATCAGTTAAATCAACTAATTTTTTATCAAAATGAAAATGTAGAGGTTTATTTAGAAAAACTGGAATACTTCACAAACTTCTCATTTATTCTTCAAGTAAAAATTGTAAAGAATTCATAATATTATTGCGTTTTACAATGGCTATATTCTGTTCTACTTCCATGTCAATATCAAGTACATTATGTGGATTTACATTATTCAATTCTTCAAGTTCTTGTTGATAATTAATAATGTCTTCCAGTAGATCACCATTTAATAGGCATATATTGTGTAATATACAGGAAGACATTATTAAGAGGACAATCATATCTAATCTCACAGTTTCCATAAATTTTAATCGTCTAAATCTTCCCTTTAAAAGTGCAAAAGTATTTTCAATCACAACTCGAACATTGTTTATAATACGGTTGAAATTTTTTTCACGTAATGTAAGTCTTCTGTTATTTTTAAAAGCTGTTATCAGAAATGTTTCAAGTTTGTATGCCAAATCACCTATAATGTGATTGTCCTCATGAAATATATTCCTATTCTGTATGTTGTGATAGAGATCTGATCGCTTGAACATTGTATAATCGTGGATAGAGCCAGCTTCACCAGTATATACATCTGTAAACATTTTCTTGTGATCGCACACTCCTTGCAGCAAAAGTGAATGGAAATTTTTTCTATTAATATATGAAGTGGGATATTGTTTCGGTGCAACTATACGTATATGAGTACCATCGATACAGCCCATAATTCCTAAACAAATTTAGCAACAATTAAGTATATAATGAAAATTTAATATTTCTTTACCTGGAAAACCATTTCTTCTAAAATTCTCACTAATCTCCTGTTGTCTATTTGCACCCGGCCAAGATATAATCTTATATTTCTTGTTTACTTTCAGCAGTAGGATACATACCCTTTTCAGTATTTCCCAACATGTTGATTTTGCAAGTCCAAATCTGTCAGCAACTGATCTGTTCAAAATAAATAATGTTTCAGACATTCATTATTAATCGAGCTTGCAAAGTGTCTTTAAATATAAGCATTTTAACATATATTTACTGATTTAAAAATGTGTTTTATTGTTATATTACAATTTCACAAGTAAGAAATTCCCCGAAGTCATACATTATTTTTATTATAATGTAATACATACCGAAAAGATTCTCCATTGCCTAGGTACCAGATTGTCACCATTACCTCCTTTTCAAGAACAGTTCTGGGAAATCCATTGTGTTCTTTCATATTATCTTCATCAATATCCCGTAACACACTACTAATTTTTCCTAGTAAATCTTCAAATGTACCAGGCACCATCCTAAAATGCATCTGAAACTGTCTGTCTGTCATCCGTGGAACTGTTTCCTCGGCAAAATTATCTACTTTTTCTAAAATAACTTGGTCCTCGTCGTCCGAAGAATCATAAAAAATATTTCTCGCACCTTGCATAATTCCCAATAGTGTTCTAAGAAAATGCTCATTTTCCATATTTAACAACAAGTAATTTATTTATTACTTATTCTTTTTTTTCTTGTTTTTAAAACTTTCAAACATAAGTAACGTAACCTGAAAAGTAAAAATGAGTTTTGACTTGACAAGTGACAAGTCATGTGAAATAAACCCGAACTCAACGTAAGACGCTCCTAAAACTCTTTGATGATCTGATTTAACACCATGCACCACTCTAACACCTAAAGAGTTTCAAAGCCGAACGCAGCATATATAGGAACTGTTAAAATATCAATGTGCACTCCGAGGTATAGTTTCTGAACACACCTCAGGACAGGTTTGCCGGGTGACGTCACGAGTAACTTTTTGCGGGGGAAATTTCAAATTGATCAGTTCTACCTATTTCGGGACGTTGTTATTTCAGCGGAACCCTGCGATTTATACTGCAACGACGCCAACGACACGGTAATAGTGCCTTGGGGGTTGGCACTGGACGGAACCCCTTGCAACGTCGGTTCCAGAGACGTCTGCATTTCCGGCATTTGCAAGGTAAGGTAATTTCTGCGCCTCATCGTAATCTCAGTTTGCTGCTTGCTTTTAGAAAGTCGGTTGCGACTGGGTCGTAGACTCGGACGCCCAGGAAGACGCCTGCGGCGTCTGTCAAGGCGACGGCAGCAAGTGCCGCACAATCGAAGACGTCTACAACAAGCAGAGCATGGCGCCCGGCTATCGGGAAATGTTCCTGATACCGTCGGGCTCGCGGAACATCCGCATCGAAGAGGTGGACTTCTCCGAGAACTACATCAGCATCGGGAGCGTCTCGTCGAAGAGGTTCTTCCTGAACGGGAAGGGGTGAGTCGCATTGGAAATTCATAGTAGGGTCGGATACAGCGAGCTCATCTTGCAGGCATATTACGCTACCTGGAGAATATACGGTGGCAGGTGCGCAAGCTTTGTACGGACGAGAAAATGAAGTCGAGAAAATACGTATTCCGGGACCTATAAGGGAATCCATTATGGTTTATGTAAGTCTTCTAGTAAAAGTAGATTTCATAGTTTGCATAGTTTGAACATCTCGTATACCAAATTCATACACAGGGTGGGCTGAGACCTCACTTATTTTATCGTTTCTTGATGTGACCTGCTTACAAATATTGAAATGTGCAAATTCAGTTCATCTCATGACCGGCTAACTCGTGGAGATGAACTGGCTCATACGTAATCACAATGCGAAGGTTTGAATTTGCGCGAAATGAAACAAAACAAACACCGTTTAATGTAAAATTTACACAAAAGCGAATGTAACTTTCAATGCGGTCTGTTTGCAAAGGGGGCGGTCAAAAGACTGGCGAAATCTCAATCGGGTCGGCGTGCGGCGTGAACGGTTCGCGGAAGGGCCTCTCCCCCTTCCGCGAATCGTTCACGCCGCACGTCGACCCGATTGAGATTTCGCCAGTCTCAATCGGGTCGACGTGCGGCGTGAACGATTCGCGGAAGGGGGAGAGGCCCTTCCGCGAACCGTTCACGCCGCACGCCGACCCGATTGAGATTTCGCCAGTCTTTTGACCGCCCCCTTTGCATTGGTCGAAGACAAGCGTTTAATATACAACCAGGAACGGTCTCATTACAAAAGAAAAGGGTCGTCCGGGGTTGTTTACCGTCGTAAGCAGTAACAGTCCAAGTTCCAAAGGTCAAAGCGACGCAAGCTCAGCTTTTATAGAGGTTCGCTTTTTCGGGGATGTCCTGTGCTTACGTAGAGCGCGCTGCCGAGTTTTCACAAATCTTCAAGAAACTCCTAGATGGCGCAACACAGGATGTTAAAGCCATTAGAAAATATGATGGGGTCCACTACCTATTATGTTTCTTTTCTGATTCAAAAGAAAAGTTTCCTGTAAGATTTCGTTTAAGTTTAATTAGATTTATTACCGTCGAGTTTGAAATTGACTGATCAAGGAAGAAGAAGTTCGTTCTTTTGCTCCGGATAAAAACTTGTGCCTTTGTTTCATGTAAATCCATTCCGTCCGTTAATTACGAGCGAACGGTGATTTAGAGCCGCGCTAAACGAAAGTTTTTATTCTCGGATGCAACTTGGGTGCGCTCATTTTAATCCGCTCTGCGACGACGACAACGGAAACACTTTAATTAATTGGGTGGGCGCGCTAAATAAAATAACAAGCTCGACTTTGCACCGTTGAAATGGACGCGCGGGTAATCTGGAATTGATGGAAGCTCGTAGGTGTTTTGCGTGATGAATTATGCATTTCATTTTTCTGGGGGCGAAACGTTCGAAATTATTGTCGTGGGGGCGGTCGCGCGGTGGGTGCGCCACGAGAAATGTTACTGTCTGAAAGTGGAAGTAGATTAAATTTAGAAGAAAAAAAAAAGCTTGTGCTTGCGCCTGACAGCTTAATAAATTGATATATTTTTCTCAATATCGGCCGACACATCTAGGATCTCGTATATAGAAATATCCGCCCGTACATGGAAAGACGTCAAGGGAGAAACTGAGAATTTTTTTTTGAGGGGAAGTAGGTAATAAAACTGAGTAACTTTCTTTCATTTATTAATTTTTTGTTTTGCTTTTTTCCCTTTCAGATTAAATGATCTTTCACTTCCATCTTTCTCTAAATAAACTCTTTGTAAATTTCAAGGACACAATCCTATAATATATTTTATTATTTAAGTTTTACCCTGCATGTTGCGAGTATAAATGAAAAATGTTGGAGTGTCGTTGATCGATTTTCGTGTTGTTATATCTTCAGATTTACTCCAAACAAATTTGCTACCTACCTGACGGCTGCAAGTTTAGGGAGGGCAAATTAAGTTCGCCCAATCACCGGCTATCTCAGTGAGTCACTTGTCTTTATTTATAAAAGAGCAACGTAGAAAACCCAATCTTTGTGTAAACAAACACTGGTTTGATTTAAATATTCAACAACTTACGTTAACAACGCAAAAAGTTAGAGTGCAAACGCTAAATATGAAGTGCGGTGTCTGCTATTCGTTCACATGAGTGACAATCATTAAATTATAAAAAGAAATCGTAAAGATATGCAAGTGCTTATAAAATAAATCAAAAGATCCAGCCTTGTGGGCTAGAAGCAACGTCAGTACGTCAATACACGTCTCAGTGTGGTGTCTCTCTCTTGTGTCGTCGGTAATCAACCCTAGGTTGGCGAAAGTACACGTCCGATCGACCAAGGAGGGCCTTACCGGCGCGACAAGAGTTTTCTACAGGCCCCAAATAAGTGACAGAAAAGCCTGAACAGCAAAAGAAAAACACACGTTACGACCTAAACTGCGCACAGAATTCGCTTGCCAAATCAGGCTTCGAAATGCATAAAAGAATGCCTTGTCTTTCACGTAGAGTGCTTCTTATCGAATCTCGGAATAAATCTCCGTTCGTTTCCCTCACAAGTTCACATACACACACTAAAGGGAACAATACAAAATGCCCGGGGCCAAAGGCAGTACCTGTGTCAGAATACTAACACAGTCTAGCGCGCCACGACGCTACCAAGCAAAGGGAGAAGTCACTTGTCCCAAACTGGCCAATCACCGACTTTCTGGAAAAATCGATACGAACGAACCGAGAAGGATCCGTGGCCTCAAGAAGACGGACCGTGCGTTCTAACGGAAATTTTACATGTGCATAAAATTTTTCACAAGAGAAGAGCTCTGCGTCATAAATAAAAGACGTCTGGCGTTGCACAATCAAACATAAAAAGTATAACTCCATCCTTCTTTCTTATTCACCGTTGACAAAGAAATAATACTGAAATATTTGTCGGTTGTCGGGTCAAGTTCCGTAAATTTGATATTAACGGAATTTTACACTGTAACAATTTTTTTAAGAAATCGAAAGGAAAAGTAGAATGAGAAGGAAAGAGAAGAGCAATTATAGTCAGCGCAGAAACAAACGAAATAAATAAATTTCGAGGAAACTTAAAATTGTTGGCGCCCAACGTTTTACCTCAGGCGCCAATTTTTCATTATTTTCCTAATTTTTGTTGCCTTTTTTGATCCGGAAACCGAAAACTCTTAGCATTCTCCTTTAAGTAATTTTTTTTTAACCATCAGTGGCCCAAATCCCATTTTCTAAAGCGATACTAATTCGAGGGAGGTTTAAATAGTTGGCGCCCAACGTGATTATGTTGACCAATTTGTTTTCCGAAAAACAAAACAAGAAACTATGAAGTATCGATTGTGACACGAAAATTAATGAGTGAAAAAGAATTTAAAAAAATAACGAAAGCTTAATTTCATTTTCTTGCTTACTGAGAGTCTTGATTTTCTATTGCGTTCTGTCGAACGAGAGTCGACGATCTTCTCTTGTTTTTTTTTTCATCCACTTCTGTATTTCCTTGCTGTTTGTTTCTGGTCTATTTTGTTTCTCCTTGTCTTACTTGCGTGATAATTTTTTCAAGTAGCTTCAAATTTTTGGCGCCCAACATTTTATGTCGAACATTATTTTTATTATCTTTTTTTATCCTACTGTGGCCAGGACACCATGATCTCAAGGCCGGAAACTCTTAACATTCTTCTTTAAGTTATTTTTTCCAACAACCAACGGCCCCAGTCCCCTTTTCTAAAGCGGCACTAATTCGAAGGAGTTGGCGCGCAACGTGATTATGTTGGGCGCCAATTTTCTTAAATTTTGTTCTCTTTCTCGATTCTACTCTGGCTAAAACGCTATCATCTCGACGCGACGTCGATGTTCCACCGAGTAGCCTTAGCAACCCCCTCCAAGTTACAAGTACAAACTATGTTGACATGCTACTTACTACAGGTTTTTCTTTCTTGCTACTTAATTTAATGTTTCTTGTGAACGAACAAACAGATCCGTATTTCGTGAGTTGATTGTTCTGGTCATTTTCACGGCCTGATTAAAATCGACGTACCCGTCAGGGAGGATGATCCGAGGCCCAGGGAAGTCGACTTTTTCAAAGGGCTGAGCGTTTTGAAAAACGATGCTCAGGAAAAGAAAGAAGAATGTGGCAGAAAGCGGGAGTAATTGAAGAAGACGTCAAGGAGAGAGAAGGCGACTCATTGAAGACGTCGAGGAAGAAGAAGAAGAAAGCGGCAGGAGGTGGCGTAAAGAAAAAAGAAGAAAGTGATAGAAGGCGGCGACTAATTGAGGAAGATGTCGAAGGAAAAGAAGAAAGCGATAGAAAAAGGCGACTAATCGAAGAAGACGTCAAAGAAGGCAATAGAACATGGCGACTAATCGAAGTTGAAGACGTTCATTCGCGATTGAAAGCCCATCAAGACGGAAGAATTGAAGAAAGCGATTGAATTGAAAAACCTCCGGGTGTCATTAAAGAAAGCAAAATGCAAATCGAAGATTCTGAACGAATTGAAGAGAGCGGGCAATTGCAAGTTGAAAATATCGAAGGAAACCGACAGCAAATTCAAGGCCTTCGTGATTCCGGCGAAGAAAACAAGTTAGAAACTGAAGAGCTCGAAGGAAATCAGCAGCAAACTGAAGAAACAGTATCTGTCCCGAGAGCCACGATCTTCCAAGTTCAAGAAGACGTAAAAGGTGACCAGAAAATTGAACACTCTCAGCGTTTAAATGAACCACAAAGTGAAGACATTGAAGAGAGTGAGCTGCAAATTGAAGAAACAGAGGCTGAGCGTGTGACGCAGAGTTACAATTTCAAGCAGAAGGAGAAAACGAAGACTCTCGAGATTCAAGTGAAGAAGACTAGCCACAAGCTGAAGAAACGGAGAACCTCCTAAGAACGACAAAGTTATAAATGGAGGGAGAAGAAAATGAGCGGCAAATTGAACTCCGTCTCAGAGCATCGCAAAAGTTATTGCAAATTGGTGAAACAGGGATCCAAGGCATCACACTGTCACAAGCCGAAGATACGCGAAGCGCCATAGAAGAAGTCGAGCTGCAACCTCGAAGAGTTAAGTGAAGAAAACCGGACGCAAATCGAAGACATCGAAGAAAGCGAAACGCTAAACGAAGAAACGGAGCGCCTCACAGTTACAAGCCGAAGATACTCGGAATTCCAACGAAGAAAGTGAGGATGTAATTGAAGAAATGAGTGGTATTACAGAAGACACTCGAAGTGTAACGCAGGAAAACGAAGATGTCTTTACTTATGAGCTAGAAATTGAAGAAACTCTGAGTACGTATGAAGAAAACGAACTGCAAGATGAAGAAACTCGGAGTGTAGAGGTACGAACACGTCTTCAGAGCACTATAAAGCCGCGAGTTGAAGAAGCTCGGGTTGTATTTCGGAAGAAAACGAAGACACTGACAAGAAACAGCCCCAGAGCTTAGCCGAAGAAACTCCCTTGGCCGTCATCAAGCTGCGAGTTGAAGAAACTCGGGCTCTATCGGAAGAAAACGAAGACACCGACAAGAAAGAGCCTGAAGAAATCTGCGAATTGAAGATACACGGTCTGTAACAGAGGAAAACAGGGAGAATCAGACTGAAGAAGACGTCACGATTGAAGAAACGCAAGCCAATGAAGATATATATTGTAGGATATTAGAAGATATGGGCACCTCCAGTGTTAGAAAGCTACGAGTTGAAGCTGTAGCTGAACAGTCTCGGAGTGTACCTGAAGAAAATATCGTAAGGCTACGAGACATTACAGATGTTAAAGAAAAAGAGCCTCCGTTACAACTTGAAGAAACCGATTCTTTTATTTGCGTTTATTCATCTCTTCTTTATTTTGAGTTTCATTTTCTCTACTTGAAATATAAATAAAGACAAGTGTACATTACTGGTGACTTTTATTTTATTCGTATAACGTCAGATCTTAGTTTTGGCGTTACGTTATGACTAGACCCATCCCACTGATTAGCCGGAAATTGGGAAGTGACTTAATTTGCACGCCCAACAAATTTGCAAAGTGGTACGTAGCAATGTTAACTTATTTTCGGTTCTACTCTGCCCAGGACACCATCATTTCAATTTTTATTTTCTTATACATTGTTCCAGTCTCCTTTTCTAAGGCGGTACCAATTCAAAGGAGGTTAAAACTGTTTTTTTTTTTTTAATATTTTCCTAAATTTTGTTATTTTTCTCGGAGGTTACAATTTTTTTACTATTTTCCTTATTTTTGCTACCTTTCTCGATTCTACTCTGGCCAGGATTATCATTCGTTAGGTCTTTCCAAAAACCAGCAGAATAATTGTTTGGAAAGGAGGTCAATGGAAAGCGTGGCCTCTAAGGAAAACAAAGAAAGTGGAAAGGATTGACCCTAAACACCAGTGCATGAACCGTAAGATCAATGGACGAAAATTCTCCCATGGCCTTTAGAAAAAGAAAACGTTCAAGGAAGGCAAGCTCTTCAAAGCTTAACTTAACTCCACTGGACTCCCATAAACGTGCAAAACAAAACTCTCTCAAACTCATAAAGCAAAACAAAGCGAAGTAGAAGATCGAGGGAGAGGGCTGACTGTATTTTTTTTAAAGAGGGATTTAAGATGGAGATATCTTTTCTCCGGGTCTTAACCCAACCCCAATGGAGGTTCTGTGAAGTAGATTTCAAAGGAAGACTTGGCAAGTAAAGCTTCCTCCATGATTCCTTGAATGCCCTTTGAGAAAAATAAAGGAAAAGGAAAGGATCCAGTTACCCTAAAGACCAATGGAAGACCCATAAGGTCTGGACCAAGCCCGATACATGTGTGAAACAAAATTCTCCCATGGCCGTTAGGGCCAAAGGCAAAGTAAAAGATCATTTTTTAATCTTAACAAAAGATGGAGATGGATACCTTTCTTCTTTAAAGCTTGAAGAATGGCCTAAGCATCAGTGCATGACCTGTAAGATCAATGGAAAAAATTCTCCCATGGCATTTACAAAAAGCAAAGAAAACGTTCAAGGGAGACAAGCTCTTCAAAGCTTAACTTGACTGGACTCCAATAAACATGCAAAACAAAACTCTCTCAAACTCATAGAGCAGAACAAAGCGAAGTAGAAGATCGAGGGAGAGGGATGACTGTATTTTTTTTTTAATCTAAGTAGAAGATGGAGATATCTTTTCTCCGGGACTTAACCCAACCCCAATGAAGTAGATTTCAAAGGAAGACCTGGAAAGTAAAACTTCCTCCGTGATCCCTTGAATGCCCTTTGAGAAAAATAAAGGAAAAGGAAAGGATCCTCTCCAGACGTTACCCTAAAGACCAATGGAAGATTCGTAAAGTCTGAACCAAGCCAGATACATGTGTGAAACACAATTCTCCCATGGCAGAGTAAAAGATCATTTTTTTAATCTTAACCAAAGATGGAGATGGATACCTTTGTCTTCAAAGCTTGACTCAACTCCAATGGAAGACAGATCTTTGAGATACATGAAGTCCAATAAACATACAAAACTCTCTCTCTCTTTCAAAACCATTAAAAAGACCAAAGGGAAGGATGGAAGACTTTCGAGGGCCTTCATGGTTCATGGGAAGCCCCATATTAAATAAACAAGACTTTCATTCGACTTTCTAAAATTAAGAAACATTTTATGCACGCTTGAATTGATTCAAATCATTTGAACAAAGTCATTTTTTGTTAATCGTGTTTTTTTGAAAATTGTTCAAAGTTATTAATTAAATACTTTTTGTTTTTATTTAAAAATATCAAAAAAATCAAGATTCGTGATTTGACATCGGCTGGTTAAAGGGGAAGAACATTCTTGCGTTGACACCCGGTACATGTTTTATTTTATTATTATTTTTTTAATTTCTATGACCACGTACAAAACACAACAGAAACTTATGTAGGTACTTCGTTTGTATACAAAAAATTAATTGAACACATCGCGCGGTCGTATAGAATCCAATGAAATAATAAAAACGGGAAACTTTTCATGATTCATTCTTTTCGAATGCTGAATAAGAGACTACATTCAGAAACATCAACATAAAAATTTGTATTTAAGGAAACCGAGAAAGGAAGAGAACCAGTTTTACAAATCTAAAATGCCTTCGAAATCGAAACTAATGATAATTTTAGTTTAAGCAATGATTATAAGAGTATTAAGATACCTAACCCAATATAAAAATGCGTGACTCTACCTATTCCGCACCCCTTCGCGTCTTGCCCTCACTTTGCCGGTAAGCTGATGGCTCCCTCTAACGATATAAAAAAAACGACATGCTAGATAAGAACCGTACCTACTTTGTAAGGAAAATTATATGTAGATGAGACCACAAATATAACGAGCGGCTAAAATCGTAGATTGTACATGACTTCGTGTGATGGGAGGGCGTTGGCGCTTAATTTGAATTGTGCGCTAGAGGGATGGCTATGTAAAAATGTTCCTGAATGCATATTTACTATACTACTAGTACTATACATTGTTCACGACCTATTTAGACTCTAGAGGGCCATGCTTTTTTTCGTCAAGTTACGTGCTTGTATTTTGATAGAACTCAAAATGTGACAAATGTAAAATTCTGACACTAACGTCAGTCCCATCGACTATATTGCTTCTTATACTCTACGTTGGCATGAAGAAAGTAAAATAATAGCATTAAAACAAATAAATTACTTGTGACTTTGTAATACTAAGTCAAAATGCTCAAAATCATCAATGTTTTTTGGTGTCAGTTTTCAAAAATATAACCATCAAATTAAAATGGAACATATTCACTTGGAGGTACCAACAAAAGTGTCACCCTCACATGGCCTACTCTGAGTCTAAAAAGATCGTGAATGGATTATATTACTAACTTTGTTATTACAAAAGCTACAAATTCGGTTAAATTAACAAACTAGTAGTAGTTTTCACACTGATTACACTGACGCAGTCAGAAAAACAATTGAAAGTCGTGTTTATGAGATAAAGTCAAAAAGACACTTTTTTAGATGGAATTGCGTTTATATTTCAGTGAAACTTGCTAATAACGAGCACTGGTTATAACGAGAACTCGGTTATAACGAGGAAATTAAAAACTCCTGTTTCTAGATGTGGTAAATTACATATATATGTAGGTAAATATTTGTTTAAAACGAGTACTTAAAGTTGGTTCTTCTCCGATGAAAATTGTATCACAAAATCTTTAAACCGGACACTAAATAGCGCACAAAATACTTAACGTTTCGCCGTCGTTCGACAGCTTCGTCAGAAGTGAAAAATATAAACCTACGACATTTTTATTTTACACATTTCTATAAAACGTCTTTTGAAAATATTAAACTCTTAATATAAAATATTAGTATTTGCAAAATCAAAGTTTTGGTCATTTTCTACATTTTCTATACTTTTCACTTCTAACGAAGCTGTCGAACGACGGCGAAACGTTAAGTGTTTTATGCGCTATTTAGTGTCCGGTTGAAAGATTTTGTGATAAAACGAGTACGTTTATTACGAGAACTTGCTTATAACGGCCAATTTTTTACGTTACCATAAAACAAGCAAAATAAATTGTTTAAAATTGTATTCAAACTTACTAGTTTATTAAATAAACACAAAAATGCATGAGTACAGTTATCCCAGATTCTTTTGGTGTTCATAGAACATATCACATATGCATATATTTTTTTCATTTATAACGAGCACTTGCATATAACGAGCAATAAGAGTGGTCCCTTGAGCCCTCGTTATATCCGAGTTTTACTGTAGTTTACCAATCGATAGAAATAAAATTCTTAATTAAAATTGTCCTTTGTTATTTTCTCGTAAACTAATAAATAAAGAAGCTATTTTGATTTTTACAAAATCATCATAAGTGTGCTTTGGAAACAAAACATTTGTAAATCGCCGTAATCTGTTAGCAGAGTATTGTTTTAGAAGTTGTGGTTTATTTCTAGCTAAAAAAAAAATGGTTTTTACGCATCTAGAAAAAAATACAAAAATTGTATAAAATGTACAAAAAGAGTCATAATTTTTGTTCATTTTTCTAGTTGCATGTAAAAATCACGAAAAATTGTTCAAAAATTGTCAATTTTACTTATTTTTCTAGATAGTAGATACGTGTAAAAACCTTAAAAAATTATTTTGGTTAGGAGCCCAGATTTCTTTTTGCACCGGGGCCCTTGGTCACCTAGCTACGCCACTGTGTATGTCTCATTGTCAAGTGGACAACCGGTATGTGCCTATGTATGTATGTAATTAATAGATTTAAAAATTTTAATTTTATACGTCTATTGTATTATTAGAATTAATTGTAATCTGATAAAAATAAAAAATTGGTTCACAATAAATAATAAAATAAGAAGTAATCAACATAGCTTCTTGCTCGAATTCAACTGTCTATTTCAACTTGATTTTGAAGAATACTGTGACGGAAATGAGTGCAAAGAGAGAGAAAGATAGACTGAGCATCCTCTAAGAGTGACAAAGATGGCACAATACCGATACCACGTGGTTTGGTTCAAATTAGTTACATAACTTGATTTAATAGTTCAGTTTAAAACACATTTTCTTTATCAAATATGCTTCTCAAGGGATAACTAAATTACATGTATAAATTAAAACCATCTTAAAAATTAGAAATGAAAAGTGCAAAATTAAAAAATATTGAAATGTAAAATGAAATTATTTAATAACATTCGCTATAAATTACCGACCATACCTAACATCTCTAAATTGGACTCGTCTGTCTCGAATTCATCTACTGCACATAGCCACGCCTACACCTTATTATGGAAGTACTCTACGTCGGCATATTTAATAATTTAGCGACACGTACCACGTAAGCATTATAAGGCGCTATCAATGATTATAAGAGTTATAAGGTTTGTAATATATTTTGCTTCAAATAAAAGAGATTATTTATTTTGGTTAAATACACGGTGTATCAAAATGTTAAACATCAAAATACAATCAAAATAGTGATTTTCTCGAATTTTTTGATCGCATTAGAAGGAAAATACACGATTCATAGCTTTCAAGATTGAAAGACAAAAAAGTTTATTTCTCGTTGTCATGGAAACCAAAATTACCAAATGATACCTATTCGGATTCGCAATGATCTGCAGATTTCAAATTTATAAAAATATATAGAGTGTTCCATTTAAAATAAGAAAGTTGACGTCACATACGACGGAACCGGAAGTCCTACGGTGCTCAATAGTGTGTCGGAAAATGCATTTCTTTACTTAATTTTTATTTTCCAAATTTCATTGCAATAGATTAAAAAATAAAAATTCTAAAGGGTGGGCATATGGCGTGGGACACCGGTATATATCTATTAAACCTAAACGAAATATTCCTTTTTAATCAGCGTGTTGGAGACTGTTGAATATCTACTAATGTTTCTGGCTGATTTTTGCAAGCGATTGTCTCATTTTTTTTTTAAATATGTATTTAGTCATATTTGGTTGGATTTTATTATGGGTGTGATAACTAAAAATCGGCACAAAGTTAATTAGTTGAATCTAGTAGGTTATATTGAATTGTCGCTACTTATTTGGTCACCAATTGTTTCTCGGTTCTCAAAACGTCAAACAGAAATATTTATTATCGCACGACTCCTAGTTCTTCGTACAATGAACAGGTTAGACGAAAATAGTAAAAGAAATGTTATTGGCGAATTTTACATGTCTAATAGAAATAAAACCAAAAGTTACACGGTGAATCATTTTGTTAAGATGGGAATTGCGCGGAGAACTATTTATAATATTATTAGAAGAGTAGAAAAGGGTGAACAACTTAGCCGCAAGAAAGGATCAGGTCGAAAAGCCCGAAAAATGCCCAAAAAGAAACGAGATGCTTTGGAAAACGACATCGTAGGTGTTCTCGGGTAAACTCAAAGAAAAATTGCAAGAAAATATAAGATATCTCAGCCATATGTACACAAAATACTACAAGAAAAAAATATAAAAGTTAAAAAAAGAATTTCTGCCCCTCTCTATTCTGAAAAACAATTAGAGACGCAAAAGATGAAATTACGGAGACTACGGGAAGGTGTTTTAAAACCAACCAATGCAAATGTAATCGTAATGGATGATGAGTCCTATTTTACAGTAGATGGAAGTGATTGTGCTGGAAATAGACATTATTATAATAAAGAAAATGTTCCTGTACAAGAAACAGTACGTTTCAAACGGCACACTAAATTTCCAAAAAATGTTTTGGTTTGGCTTGCCATCTCGGAGAATGGAAGATCAGTACCGTATATTGTTCCTCCTGGAAATTCTATAAGCGGCGAAACTTACTGTAATGAGTGTGTGAAGAAACGTTTGGTACCTTTTTTAAAAAAAATGCATTCTGATGGCAAATATATATTTTGGCCAGACATGGCCAGCTCGCATTATGCTGCAGTGACAAAGAGTATGTTAGACAGGTACCAGATTCCTTACATTTCTCGCGAAGAAAATGTACCAAACGTTCCCCAACTACGTCCTATTCAAAGATTCTGGCATTATTTAAAACAAAAAACGTACGCAGGAGGTTGGACTGCAAATTCAGGGAACGAATTAATTAAACGAATTAAAACTAAACTTCGCCAAACGCCAAAATCAGTATTTACCAATTTAATGGCTTCCACAAAAACTAAAGTAAGAAAAGCAGCTGACTTTGGGCCTGATTGTGTTCTTTAAATGATATAACTTAGTTTCATCTTTGATATTATAATTCTGTATTTCATAATTTAGTAAAGAAATAATAAAGTTTGTGCCGATTTTTAGTTATCACACCCTTATTTTATTTTATTAATTTCAGTTAATTGGGCAGTTTTTTCTTTTACAGGCTAATTATTTAAAATTTTGGAGTTATTTTTTAAACTTTTGTTTTAAGAGTTATAATTTTTTTTAATTACACTATTTATGCAGTGAAATTTTTCTGTTAAATTACTTTTTCGAAATTCTAAGAATAAAACAAACATTTAAAAATTCGGAAACTTTTTCTAGTCATTTTCATAAAATACTTCATGAATTACCTAATGCAATCACTTTTGGACTACATGACATAATACGAAACACATTTAGGTATAGGTATCAGATATGTAACTATTGTGTAAAGTATAGTTTTTATTCGGTATTTTAAACACGACGTTTTAAGTTTTCTAATCCAATTGAATGTTATAAACTAATAAATTTTTAAAAAATTGTCTGAGCAGGTCCCACAATCCACAATCGTCTGGAGCTTTTGGCCGCTCACCTCTTGTACAAGTCTCATTTTTCAAGAGAGATTACAGATCGCCACATTTTAGCTAAAGTTTCACGCCATCTATCCCTCAATTGTAAAATACCGGTAGTGCCATCTATATCTCTCTTGCATCGGCGGTCACGCTTAAAGGCGTAAGGCTGGGTATCTTAATATACTCTTATAATCAATGGTTTAAGCTAAAAGAAATTGTTGAGAACGTGCTCCGTTCGAGTTCTGGCAGTGACCTAATCGATCATTAAAGTGTCTTAATGAATTTTGGATCACTTGTGACGTAGTACTGTTTATTTCTAAATCTTGCGAATTTTGTTTTATACACTTGACATTTCAAATTATAGTCAAATATTTAATAGCGTCAAGACGATGTTCCACTCAATTGTATTCGTGCGTCACCAAGACGTCAGCGTAATTCGAAGAGTTTCAGACATCCCTTTGCAACAAAATTTTATCCACATTGCTCTTTAATCTTCTTCAGCAAAGGATTTTAGATACTCATAGCATGTTGCCAACATAATAAATAACTTATACAACTGCAGCAGAGTTATTTCGTTTTAGAAAATATAAATACTTTTTACTAAAGGTCTTTTCCCTCCGTGTACAAACGAGGAATGTCAGATTACTGTAAGTGCATTGGTTGTGGATTTATAAAGCTGCTGTGTGTATTTATGTAAGTAGATACATCTTGCAACGGTCCTCGGATATTAATATCTTCATTGTGCGCGTCGGTGGATTTATTTAAAAGGAAGAGAACAAAATCATTCGACTAATAGTCCATAAACAAAGAGGACGTGGGTTATACTTCGCGAGGAGGTGGAGGCGCCCTGCAATTACAACTATTTATAGTGATTAATGTAATCTTCGTAAGAAAAGGAAATTCATGTGCAAGATTTCAGATAGCGTTCGCGTATTATGTTTCTTGATAAATTGCTTCCACACAACAGACGACGCTTTTGTTCGGGCGCGCTCGACTCCCAGACTTTACTAATGGACTTAATAAGCATACGTAACGAAACGTGCACGACAAAAACGAGATATCAGCCTTAGATTACCCGGAAACGAAGTAATGCGGACGGTTTATTCCGGGCGGGGCGCTGTATGAGCACGTACGAAACAAATTCGTTATTTATGGTCGGCTGAGTGGAACCTTGTCAAGTATTTCATGAAATTCCTTCCATTCTGCCTCGTTTTAAGGATGACAGAGCTCACACATCAAGCGAATGCGAATACAGTTTTTGTGTTCTCTACGCACGCCTTTATAAAACGTCGCCCACCAAACATACAAAATTCCTCTCGCTTACACCACCTTACTCATTTTATGACGAACATATTCTATTGCCTCAGATAATATTCAGGGGGAAAGTGAAAAACCCGGGCGTTCACTATCAATTTACGATTTCCAAGAGGGAAGATCCGAAGGAGATCATGTACACGTGGATCCTGGGGGATTGGTCCCAATGTTCCGTGACTTGCGGTGGAGGAGTCCAGCACAGGCGACCCGTCTGCCAAGAATCCCTTTCCGCGTCCGTGCCGGCCGTCGTCATCGACGGGACTTCGACGATCGTCGACGAGTCCTTGTGCGATCCCGACGAGCTACCCGCCGAGCTAATGAGGACCTGCAAGGACGACCCTTGCCCCTCGAACTGGTGGATCGGACCCTGGCAAGCTTGTCCCGTCACATGCAGCACCAAAGTAAGTACACCGACTCGAACGTAATTACCTCATTAGCCGGAATTTTATTTTGCAATAAGAAGAAACTCATTAGCTTCTGTGGAAGGTACGTACTTAACAGGAACGCAATTATATTATTTTGTTAGTTTTCGCTTTAGAACTTACAGAGTAATTACATCGTTAAACTTGTTAGCAAGTAGCTATGCGAAGATCGAAGCATCTACGATCTAATATAAAATTAAATAAACTTTAATTTGGAGTTCAAGTGTAAAAAAAAAACAGGTGGCGACATCTTGCGACCGATTTTTGACCTAACATTGTGTGGTTGCAGTGGAGTTCTTGAGCTGCTGAAGAGGCCCCGAATAGGGCCGAAGCAGCTGACCAGGGGATGCTCGAGGAATCCATTGCAATCAAAACCGACTTTAACACACATCTACGAGGTCTGATTGTTTGCAATTGCATTTAGCAAAGTTAGGACAAATTTGTTTTTTATATCAAACTGTGTAATTTAATCACTGCGACGCAAAAACCCTAAATATAATTTCATATTTAAAAATTGAAACCTAGGAAAACGTAAACCTACAACCTCTCTAGTATAGTATCCAAAAGAATTCGACTGATCCACAAGCGTAGAGTCCGTCCCGGTAAGGATTATAATCTTATCGATTTAATAAGCGTGCGGTGGTCAACCTACGTTTTGTTCAGTTTTATGTGCTTTTCTTTCAGAAATCCACATGGGTCAGTAAAATGTGTATTCCCTTTTAAAATTTGATGTAACTCTAAATTTGAGTAGTTCAAAAAAAAATGTCGGTGACATTCGTAATCACAACGAAATTATAGCCGTGTTTGTTGTAAAGAGGCGCGTATGTTTATTGAATCTCAAGAACAATATTCCCGGAGAAACAATTTACGCATCTATGGTATCCCAGAAGCCGCTGTTGGCCGTGGTGAGGAAACACATAAATTAGTTACTAACTTATTCCGTGAAAAATTAAATATTACAATCTCCCCTTCGGACATTGATTGTTGTCACCGACTAAAGGGCCGCGAAGGTACCAGTAGGCCAATAATTGTAAAATTTTGTCGACGGTCTATCAAAAATGAGATTTTTTACGCGAAGCGCAAACTGAAAGGTACAAAAATTATTATTCGTGAAGATTTAACGGCTGCAAGAATGAGTCTGGTAAAAAAATGTGCTGATAAATTTGGATACAAAAAGGTATTCACTATAAATAGCCAAATTTTTGTGAAACTTGAAAATAAATTATGTAAAATTAAAAGTTCCGATGACCTAATTAGTTGCTAATTGATCACATTTGCAGCAATAGTGTACTCAGAACATCAATTATTTAGGTTTGTAATTTGCAAAGTGCGGACCTAACAATTGTTTATTAATTGTTTTTGGTTTAAGAAATATTATTATTATTATTATCATTATTATTTTTGTGTGTGTTTACGAGTATACTGTAACTCTGAGAGTATGTGTCCCTAAATTATAATTTTTCTTTTTTCTTCCGTTTATCGGAATTAATTTTATTGTAGGATGGTAAAAACTATCAAGGCAGGACATCTTAACATAAAATCTCTGCTACCAAAGGTTTTAGATTTGGATAAATTTATTTTTGATAACGGTTTCGATATCATGGCAATTTCTGAGACTTGGTTGAAACCAAATACTTCATCTGATGAAATAAAAATAAATAATTTTTCTTTCTTACGTAATGATCGTAGTAGTCGTGGTGGAGGAGTGGAAATTTACGTTCATAATTCAATTCGGTTTACTGTTATTATACAAATAACAATATAGAACAATGGTGGTTATTATGTAATGTATCCACTGATCATTTTATTTTTGGCGTTGTCTACAAACCACCTCATGTTGATTATAATCAATTCCTCAATGAATTCGAAAATTCTATTTCCTTGTGCATGTTACATTCAGATAAAATTTTTTGTAGTGGAGATTTTAATATAGATTTATTATGTCCTGCTGATCCTAAATCAATGTATTTTGCTGACTTTCTAGAATCTTTAAATCTTATTCAACTCATTAAACAGCCTACGCGGCTAACTGCTACAAGGCAATCATTAATTGATTTATTTATTGCCTCCGACGATAGTTTGATTGAAGACTCTGGTGTCACATCCTGTTCATTGTCGGATCATGACTGCATTTTTTGCAATATTGTAGTTAAAGCGGAAAATTTTTCTCCAGTAACACGTCTGTGTCGTGATTTTAGGAACATCGATTTAATAAATTTTGAGAGAGATTTACACTTGTTACCGTTACATTTAATGTTTAGAATTGCAGACATAGGAGACAAAGTTTTTTTTAAATAATTGCATCTTAGATTTATTTAACAAGCACGCTCCTTTAAAACTCTGCAAATTTAATAAGCCATATACACCATGGTTAACAGATAATCTGAAACTTCTTATGAATTTGAGAGATAATGCAAAGGCCAAATTTCGAAAAACTAAGCTCCAACAGCATTGGAATTATTATAAATCTCTAAGGAACCTTACTTCATTTACATTTAAAAAGGAGCGTCAAGGATATTTTGATTTCATATCTAAACAATCTAATAGCAAAATCTTATGGAATGAGCTTAATCGCATTAGATTAAATTGTAATAAAGAATCCTCGATTCCGGATCACCTTATGAATGCGGATGCAATTAATGATTTCTATGTGAACAATATTTCTAACTGCAATTTGCATCATAATGTGGACCGGTACAAAAATCTGAAGAAAGATGCTAACATTAATTTTAATTTTCACAGTTTAACGGTTGCTAGAGTTCTAAATGATTTAAAATCTAATGCTGCTGGCTGTGATGGATTAGATGCTAGAATGATTAACCTTTGTTCACCATACATTATCCCATACATTACTCATTTAGTAAACTGTTGTATCATTGAAAACACTTTTCCTTTGCCATGGAAAGAAGCTGTAGTAAGACCTATACCTAAAGTTAAATCCCCTATACAGTATAAAGATTTGCGACCAATTAGCTTGTTGCCAATTCTCTCAAAATTGTTTGAGAAAATTGTCAATAGTCAATTGAGGAATTTCCTCAGCGATAATTGTATTCTGCCTGATATTCAGTCAGGTTTTCGTGCAGGCTATAGCTGTACTACGGCTTTACTAAGCGTTACCGACGATTTGCTAGTCAATTGTGATCAAGGAAATGTCACAGCCCTTATGCTACTTGATTACAGTAAGGCCTTTGATACCGTTAACCATGACATTCTCATTTCATTACTGTCCTATCTTGGACTTTCTTATGACGCAGTTACCTTGATACGAAGCTATTTGGCTGGTCGTACTCAAGTGGTTAAGCTAGATTCGTCGGTATCAAGTTCATTACCCGTTACCAGAGGAGTACCGCAAGGATCAGTACTTGGTCCTACACTTTTTTCCATTTACACGTCAACTTTTGTCAATGGCCTTAAATATTGTAAAGCACACATGTATGCAGACGACACACAGTTATATACTAGTTTTCATCCGTCATTGTGGCAACAAGCTGTTTCAAATATTAATATCGATCTGGAATATATAGCTAATATTTCTCATGAACATTCTCTCATAATAAATCCCGATAAATCTGCTGTTTTACTTTTTGGTAATAATAATATATGTAATACTTTAGTAAATATTTTTGATATAAAAATTAATGGTTCTAAAATACCAGTCGTGAATAAGGTTAAAAGTCTTGGCCTGACTCTAGACAATTCCTTCAGATATAGGGATCATATTACTAAATGTATTAGTAACGCCTATGCTTGTCTCAAGAATTTATACCCTCATAGAACATATCTTAATATTAACATAAAAAAGACACTCTGTGAAGCATTGATTATGTCTCAATTTACGTTTTGTGCACCGTTATATCATACTGCAATTGATAAATTAACATCTTATCGTATTCAAAAAGTACAAAACTCTTGTCTAAGGTTTATTTATGGTATAAGGAAGTTTCAGCATGTGTCTCATAAACTTATTGATGTAGGTTGGCTTAACATGTACAACAGGAGAGAATTACAAACAATATGTCTTTATCACAAGATATTACTATTTCGTTCTCCTCCTTATTTATATAACAGAATCAGATTCCGGTCCGATGTACATAATATCACGACCAGATTTAGAGGTCTCATTTCACCTCCTATTCATATCTCCTCGCTTTTTGAAAGATCATTTTCATTTCAAGTATATTACAAATATAATAATCTGTCTCAAGATTTCAAATCTGTCTCATTACCTGTTTTTAAAAGAAAATTACGATCTTTCCTATTAGAGAAACAACGTACTGTCAAATGTTAAAACTTATTGTAATGCTCTCAGGGGTTTGTGTTTTTTGTAAATTATTCTGACTTATTGTACACCGCAGAATTAGGTTAAGTTACATTTTTAGGCATTTTTTCAAATCCTTTTACAGTTGTTTTTTTTTTTTCTCATGGTTTAAGTGGTAGAGCAGGCTGTAGGGTAACCTACATACTGAACTTCGCCGTGTGGTTGCAATTATTATAATTTTGGTTTATAATTTATATAACTTATATTATGTACGCAATAAAGTTCATTTATTATTATTATTATTATTATTATTATATGTGACAGACTAGAAATGATGTTATTGGCGCGTATTGGTAATAATAACTACTGTATTATCTCAAGTATATATTGCCTTTTCAGTGTACACTGAAATAATGTGCAATAACCTGCAATCTCCAAAGTTATAACCTTTTTTTCAACGTTGTAGCTGGTATCACTAGGTGTGCCATATTTGACTTTTCCTTATGTGACCCTATAAAATTTTTATGTAGATATTCGTAAAAGAATATACATTTTTGTAATTCATTATAAAAAATGGGGGTTTCCATTTAAAAAAATTAAAATTATTTTTGTACACCAACGGTACGCCACTGTACACATATATCAACTAGTCTAAAATATGACAAATTTATAGTAATATTCGACATGTGAGAACATTTTGCAAAAAGAAAATATTTTAGGAAATATTTAAGGTGTTCCAAATTTTTATACACACTGTATACAGTGTTTCTTACGTACTCTGTTTTTACATTCTATGTTTGTAATTACATAGCTACATACCTAGCTGTGTATATTACTTAATAAACTATTCGCTTCTGGCATATTATTTTTTGTGTATTATTCAAAGAAACCTGTTGATACCCTAAATCTCAATATGCCGCAAAAGTTTAGAAAAAATACCGAATATTGCATGGTATCTATATTTCTTTATCTATAAAATTGATATGAACAACTCAAAAATATAAAATAATTTTTCCGCGCCAAATAATTAAAATTGACCACTGTGCGACGCGACATTTGGAACTTAAATCTTGTAGCATGTGAAAAACCAATTCAGATCACTTTGTTTTCAAAGATTAAAGCAGAGTAATTCTTTAGGTAAATCTAAAATTAAAAGGTATAAAAAATAAAAGGTAATTAATGGCTTAACTGGCAAGGAAAAGTAACTGTCGACGTACGTTTCGGTCTTATTAGACCTCATCAGGACAGTATAACCAAGGTGTAAGGTGTTGACACTTAATTAATTAATTAGTTAAGCCATTAATTACCTTTTATTTTATTGTATTTTCCTGGCGTAAACCTTTCCGTTATATTAAAAAGTATACGTAATTAACAATTTTTAAATTGTAATTATTGTAATTATACAAAAAGAAAGCTGGTTATTTGTTATAATAAAATTACGTACATAAACCAACGAGTGAAGAGTAACAGGAGGGAGTCATACTAACGGTAGCTTCTTGTCCAAACTGGTCACTAAATGTGGCTGCTGTATGTCATAGGCGCACACAAGCATTTCACAAAATTCTGGAACGTCCACAAACCAGCAGTTCATCATTGTTTATAACACACAATTCCAGCTTAACTTTAAGCCAAAGCTTAAACCCTTAACAACAATTGTTGAAATAATTTTGTTATGGGATTAAGCTTCAGCTTAAGTTTAAACTGGCATTCCAAAACTAATCTAAAAGTCATTTACTTTTTAACTGAAGTCTATAATAACATATCAACGTATCGTTTGCATATACCGGGTGTCCCAAAAGATCACCATTAAACTTTTAGGATGTTATATAGACCAAAACAAGAAAAAAAGTTCCTGTGAACATAAGCCCGATAATACCTAGTTACTGAGATAGAATCAGTTAGAGATTAATGATTAACTTGAAGGCTTTCGCGGCCATAGTCCATGGTTTCCGGTTGGAACTGCGTCACGTTCTGTAACGTTCTGTCGACGTTTCATTCTTCGTTACAGACCTCAGGGCTGCTGCTGCTGAGACGATAGTCTTAACGACTAACGAGAAGCAGCAGTAACTAGACATTATCGGACATATGTTCATGGGAACTTATTAGGGAGTTTTTGAAATGCCTTACGATAAAAATATCATTACGTTAAAGGCTATTTTGCTTAGCAACCTTATGAATTTAGCCAATCAGAAATAGAATTTTAACGTTTAACATACGCAAATTTGAACGGAACATTTTGCAAAAACTCACGCTTGGTGATTTTTTGGGACATCCGGTAGATACTGCTAATCACAGTTGCTAAATAAACACATAGATTCGTACTATACTCAAATACAAACACAAAATCCGGCAATTATTTTTTCATTACAGATGTCAACAAACCTAGATGTCAACTGACCTACCGCAAAGTGGTAACACTGGTAACTTCCGTCAAAATGTAATTGCATTCTCCCACTGCCGTATCTTCCCTCCTATTATTCTTTCCTCGTTGATATAAACAGTAGATATTTATAAAATTTTTAGGTCAATTTTTTATAATAACAAAATTAAAATAACACAAGTACAAGTAACAAGTACAGTTTCTCTATGACATGTAAAATTATTTTCCAAAGAATTTTCTTATATGTATGTTAATATTGCCAGAGTGAGCCATGAAATGTGCAAACTTACGTCTTAGATAAGATTATTTTAAAACAAACGTCAAAATAATTCAACCTATTTTTTAATATTTAAAGTTGGTTCTTGTCCGATGAAATTTGTATCACAAAATCTTTTAACCCTACACTAAATCGCGCACTATACACTTAATTTTTAATACATTTTCTAGTTTTCTCGATTCTTTAAATAGAATATAGATCTGTCAATTTTTAACATTTATTATGTTTAAAAAGGGGAAAAAAATCAATTTACCTTTTCAGTTTCCGTTGACAACCTTGTTTATTTTGACAACGTGTTTATATTTTTCACTTCTGACGAAGCTGTCGAACGACGGTGAAACGTTAGGTGTATAGTGCGCGATTTAGTGTCCGGTTAAAAGATTTTGTGATACTATTTTTTAATGTCAAAGCATCACAATAAGTGTTCGAAATATGTATTGTCTTTCACTTGCGAAACATAATTTAATTCTTCTTTTTAAATTTAAACTTAAAAAAAAAACTATTTTTGTCATTTCACATTGCACGTGGACTGTAAAGGCCGGACGATGTTGAGGAGAAATGATCAAAAAGGTCCAAAGAAACTGAACAAATCGAACAAAAACGAAACTTTACGTAAAAGCAGCAACAATTTCCTGTCCTAGTTTCTCGCTCTTTTTATCAAAGTTGGCCTTCGCCCACGCACTCGCCTTCACTTGCTGAAAAAGCAGAATTTTCTTAACTTGCCGAGTTAATGCTGTTCAGAATGGTGCCAGCCGCGGTAAGAATTTTCTCAACTTACCGATTTAATAAACAAATGATTCAAAAGTTAAATTACGAAGAACCCGGCCCGTATTCCGATTACATACTGCTCTGGGTTATGGCCCCACGTTGGGCGCCAATTTAATTCTGTGTTAAATCATCACTTTGGGCGACAATTTAACTGCTGTGTTATCTCAGGGTATTTTGCACAATTCTTTGTTTTTTATTTTTTTTACGTTTGCCAAATTGTTTGAATTGGCTTCCGGTTGGAACCGCGTCACGTTGACTTCTACTGCCGACGTTTCGTTCTTCATTGCAGAAGATCTTCTTCAGGGCTGCTGCTGCTGGTGGTGTTGTTGCTGCTTCGGGTTAGTCGTTGAGACTGTCAGTCAGCAACAACACCACCAGCGGCAGCAGCCCTGAAGAAGTTCTTCTGCAATGAAGAACGCAACGTCGGCAGTAGAAGTCAACGTGACGCGGTTCCAACCGGAAGCCAATTCAAACATGGACGACGGCCGCGGAAGCCTTCAAGTTAAGTTTGCCAAATTATTTATTGTTGTAATGTCACACGTTGATGAGCCAACTTTATGCTGTGTAACCTGGGGTCTTTTAGGTATTAGTTGCAAATATTTTTCTTTCTGCGTAAATCTCAGGTTAATTTGTTTTTCGAATAATTAATTCCTTGTTTCTTTTTCTTACTTCGTTGATTTTTCTCTCGGAGGCTCTTCTTTGATGATGAATTTTGCAGTGTATCCCGTAGACTAATTTCTTTGTTGTGGAGTGTATTTTATGTGATAATTTTTGGATGTAGAAGGCACTCGCGGGCCTATAATAATAATAATAAGAAGAATAAAGAAAACAAGAGAACGATAAAAAATGAAAACAGAAAGCGATGAAAACCAAAGCAAAATACAGATATAAAAGAGAACAATGGAAGAACAAAAAATGATCAAAACAAAAGAAAACTACAAAATGCGTTGCAATCAAAAAGGATGATGACTAGAATATAAATTAAAAAAAAAAAGAATAGAAACAATAAAAACCAAAAACACGTTAGAAACAGGAAAAGTAAAAGAAAGGAATAATAAAGAGAAAAGAATGATGGAAACAATATTAAACTGTGGAACCAAAAAATAAAAACAAAGGAAAACGACAGAAACCGTAAATACAAAAGAACACTAAGGCTGAGTTCACGATCACGCTCAGATCGATCGGAGTGTTTCTCTTTCTGACTCTTATATGCAGTGAAACGCAGTCGCTCTCCCTCACACTTTTGATCAGAGCGCTCGGCGAGCGTAATCGCGAACTCGCCCTTAGAAACGATAAAAACAAAAGAAAACCACAATTTCTATTATGCGCAAGCGCACAATAAAAATTTAAAGACCGCCTTACACGATGCAGCAAGACGCAATTTCTATCGTGCGCATGCTCATCGATAAACGTGTGAGAACAATAATCGTTAATTAACCTCAAGAAATATAAAACATCGTAAACATTTACAACAGAAATTAATATCATTCGTTGCAACTCTACTCAGAAATAGCTTAAATATAAAGCTGCGAGCAAAAATAATCTTTGTGTGCAATGTTCATTGCATCGTAACGCCTCCGTTGCTTAAAGGCCGCAACTTTCATTGCCGGCAATAAATAATTGCAGCGATTTTTATTACACGCATGCGCGGTATTTGTATTTTCATCAACTGTCGCAGCTTTCATTGCAATTGCAATGCGTCAGCTGGTGCAAGATTTCTTGCATTGGATGCGGCTGTAATTTTTATTGCATTGCAGGGTTTTAATGTTATTTTGATACTGCCAACAAGAAATTGCAATAACGAAAAACACTATTTGCCTTGCAGGTTACGTTTTAAGGACACTGCATCAGATTAAAATATTTAATGTTTGTCAAGTTGACAGTACACCTGTCGTCATTTAAAATGACGAGCAACATGCAATTTTTTCTTGCCATTTATTGCAGCAAGCTTTAAAGTGACGAGCAATATGCAAGTTTTGTCCCCCGTGTAAAGTCTATTTTATATATTCACGTTTAGAGTAATACTAATTTTGGTATTACAAGAATTTTTAATCTCTTCGTTTCTTCCCTATGAATAAATTAAAAATCTATGTAACAATCGATAAATAAATAATTAATATATCAGATTTTGAAAGATTAACACCTATCCATTATGGACATTATGAATTATAGACGTCTAGAGTAGTAGACTTCTAGAGATTTGTATAAAACTTAAATTTTGTAACAATTAAAATAAAAATTAACACATTCAAAAATATCTAATGTCAGAGGTTGTGTGTGTGTGAGAGAGTGTGTAATGAGAAATGCCGTAGAAAAAAACGTGTAAAAAACAGTTTATTGTATCACTTAAAATAATTAATTTTCACAAACTAATTATTAGCACGAAGAAGTTCGGGTTTTTAAAGGAAATTTATAACATTAGGTTGGGCTTTTCACAAAACCTTCCCATTAGTTTTACTCACTTGTCCTTCACACCGTTCGTGCAGCGTAGTTTATAAAAAAACAGTTTATTGTATCACTTAAAATAATTCATTTTCACAAACTAATTATTAGCACGAAGAAGTTCGGGTTTTTAAAGGAAATTTATAACATTAGGTCGGGCTTTTCACAAAACCTTCCCACTAGTTTTACTCACTTGTCTTTCATACCGTTCGTGCAGCGTAGTTTATAAAAAAAAAACAGTTTATTGTATCACTTAAAATAATTCATTTTCACAAACTAATTATTAGCACGAAGAAGTTCGGGTTTTTAAAGGAAATTTATAACATTAGGTCGGGCTTTTCACAAAACCTTCCCACTAGTTTTACTCACTTGTCTTTCATACCGTTCGTGCAGCGTAGTTTATAAAAAAAAACAGTTTATTGTATCACTTAAAATAATTCATTTTCACAAACTAATTATTAGCACGAAGAAGTTCGGGTTTTTAAAGGAAATTTATAACATTAGGTCGGGCTTTTCACAAAACCTTCCCACTAGTTTTACTCACTTGTCTTTCATACCGTTCGTGCAGCGTAGTTTATAAAAAAAAACAGTTTATTGTATCACTTAAAATAATTCATTTTCACAAACTAATTATTAGCACGAAGAAGTTCGGGTTTTTAAGAGAAATTTATAATATTAGGTCGGGCTTTTCACAAAACCTTCCCACTAGTTTTACTCACTTGTCTTTCATACCGTTCGTGCAGCGTAGTTTATAAAAAAAACAGTTTATTGTATCACTTAAAATAATTCATTTTCACAAACTAATTATTAGCACGAAGAAGTTCGGGTTTTTAAAGGAAATTTATAACATTAGGTCGGGCTTTTCACAAAACCTTCCCACTAGTTTTACTCACTTGTCTTTCATACCGTTCGTGCAGCGTAGTTTATAAAAAAAAACAGTTTATTGTATCACTTAAAATAATTCATTTTCACAAACTAATTATTAGCACGAAGAAGTTCGGGTTTTTAAAGGAAATTTATAACATTAGGTCGGGCTTTTCACAAAACCTTCCCACTAGTTTTACTCACTTGTCTTTCATACCGTTCGTGCAGCGTAGTTTATAAAAAAAAACAGTTTATTGTATCACTTAAAATAATTCATTTTCACAAACTGATTATTAGCACGAAGAAGTTCGGGTTTTTAAAGGAAATTTATAATATTAGGTCGGGCTTTTCACAAAACCTTCCCACTAAAGTTTTACTCACTTGTCCTTCATACCGTTCGTGCAGCGTCGTTTATATTACTTTTATTGCTTAAATCGGATTCTGCGCGTCAGCAGAAGATTCAATCCAGACAACTACTGCAGGTTTTCATCCGTCCACCCAGTTGCGTTTCCACTCTTGAGCAAATCAAAGAGATCCGGATATTTTGACACGTCTTCCAGGCCCTGCGGCATTCCTGAAACACAAGCGTAATCGCTGCCTATTCCAACGTTGTCATGACCTACGACATCCTATAGTTTATTTTATTATTTTCAAATTTTTTCTTATGTTAAAGAAATTTTTAAAGAAATACGTATTGTGCATTAACACCACAATACGTTACAGATAATAACCAGGTAAATAAACTACTTACAATTATTTATGAGTGCAATAACATATTGCCAAACATTCTAAAGTAAAAGAATAAAATAAAATAATCCGACTTGACACTATCCAACCTTAAGGTACACTACGTTCCCCTGTTACGTCTTCCTTATCTACGTTCGCTGTACGAGTCACGTCAGATGGGCCTGGTCCGGTCCAAAACAGCACGGGAATCCCGGTACCAAATACATTCTCCCACAGGAATGTTAGAGTACCCCAGCGACAAAGCCTAAATGATAAAGAACGGAAACAACATTACAATCTAAACTGCGCACACAACTCGCTTGCAGTAAATACTTAGTGGTCAGGCTTCGCATATAAGCAGATAAAATTGCTTCCTGCTGCACGTAAGGTGCGTATTTCAAATCACGGAATAGATAAGTCCGTTCAGTATTCCCACGAACAAACGCAGCGAAAATGGCGGTGCACCTTAGCGTGACTAGCGCGCGTCCACGGTCCAAAGGGGGGAGTCATATGATCAAAACTGACAACTCACAGAAAGCCTTTAGCCTCCTACAATTGGTCGGGAGGACCAACGGCGCTACGAAAACGGCACGCCGAAACAGCGACCATATTGAGTCTAACGGAAATTAAACTGTAGCACGTATAGGCCGGGCGGTGTTGAGGAGAAATGATCAAAAGGATCCTAGAGGTAGAAGCCCAAAATCATATAAGAACTTTACAAAAAAAAAACAACGATTCCTTTCTTAGTCATTAAAAAAAAAAACATTGAAATAAACCACATAAATGTTCCCCAATAAATTACGGTTGGTTACAGAAAGCGCACCTCGAAAAGATTTAGAGTTTCTTTCGATTATCTCAAAATTAATCGAAAAATTAATTCGAAGAGAGAAGAAACGGTATTCTGTACCACATTAAAAGCTTTAAATTTCTTAATTGAAAGCAAATAAGTCGATTCCTTAACTCACCAGACGTTGAGCTCTGGTAATCCAAATTTTTGGGACGCTTTTAATTTCGAAAACGTTTCGCTTACGACTTATTTACTTTTTTTTATAACAGAAACGCTCACTTTACTAGCGAACACAAACTGTGGGGAAAATTAATAGATTTCTCACGAAAACCGAACTTAATAATAATAATTTATTATTTCCAACATGACTACAGAAAATAGTATAGGGAAATCGTCAGTTATAATAAGTAATATAAGTAATATAAGTAATGTAACCTAAACTAAACAAACAAAAGTAACAAAACTAACAAAATGAAATCGTATAAGGAACAAAACAAAACAAAAACATCAATAACAAGTATACATTAGTCATGCAATTGGTGTTAAAGTTGAAAGTATTTACTTAAAGAATAAATACTCTTTGAAAGAAGCATAGATTTCACTTTAGACCGAAATTGTGGTGGAGACGTAATTTTTTTCATTTCTTCAGGAAGACTATTAAATAATTTGATGGGCATGACATAAGGTCCTTTCGCAGTCGTAGATAGTCTATGCTGTGGGACAAGTGCATTGTGCTTATGGCGAAGATCGTGATTAACATCTCTAGTGTCAGGCCAAAGGAAATTGTTTCTGTGAGAGTGAACGTATGTTACACTGGCCAGTATATAGATTGCGGTAATTGTGAGAATATTTAAATTCTGGAATAAAGATCTACATGAATAACTCGGATCCTTAAATGTCATAGACATTGTAGAACTTGTAGAAGGTTCGCGACGAGAACACGCAGAATTAGGTTAGGCTCGAAATGACTTTAAAGAAACCCTGATTATCCTCCTCCTCCCATTTAAAACATTGTTATCGGGTCTTGTAAGTGGGTGGCTGACATCACAATGAACCAATCAAAACTTAAATATTTTGATCCCGCGCTAAGCTTCTTTCTCATCACTCACGCAGTGGAATCGTAACTCGCCTCCACTTGCTGAAAAAGCAGAATTTTCTTAACTTGCCGATTTGAGGCTATTCAGAATGGCGCCAGCCGCGATCACGATTAAAACATACGAGGACCTAGTTTACCTGAGGAACTTAATATTTCCTTTCCGTCCAAGAACCGAAAGATTGGTCCCTTTGTTTACGCTATGATAGAGACTCCTTTGTTTAAAACTGCGTTTGCGTCGGAAATTGAATATCTTTTCTAAATTGAAATAATACATTTTTCTGTACAGAATTCCGGTTTACATGCGCACAAGAAATTATTTTCACAACTGCAATCTGGGTCGCGACATCGCACGACCGTAAAGATTACTGACATCATTAAATCTGAAAACGCTCTCGTGATGGTCGGATGATTCGCATGGACGAAGCATAACGGGAAAACTAAGCAATGGAAAAGGATAGAGACAGACCAAACAGATAATTCATAAAATGATTTTGATAGTATCCATCAGGGAGGATGATCCGAAGCCCAGGGAAGTCGACTTTTTCAAAGGGCTGTGCGTTTTGAAAAACGATGCTCAGGAAAAGAAAGAAGAATGTGGCAGAAAGCGAGAATAATTGAAGAAGACGTCAAGGAGAGAGAAGAAAGCGATAGAAGGTGGCGACTCATTGAAGACGTCGAGGAAAAAGAAGAAAGCGGCAGGAGGTGGCGTAAAGAAAAAAGAAGAAAGTGATAGAAGGCGGCGACTAATTGAGGAAAATGTCGAAGCAAAAGAAGAAAGCGATAGAAAAAGGCGACTAATCGAAGAAGACGTCAAAGATTCAATACAATACATTCGCGATTGAAAGCCCATCAAGACAGAAGAATTGAAGAAAGCGATTGGATTGAAAAGTCATTAAAGAAAGCGAAATGCAAATTGAAGATTATGAACGAATTGAAGACAGCGGGCAATTGCAAGTTGAAAATATCGAAGGAAACCGGCAGCAAATTGAGCTGCAAATTGAAGAAACAGTATCTGTCCCGAGAGCCACGATCTTCCGAGTTGAAGAAGACGAAAAAGGTGACCAGAAAATTGAACACTCGCAGCGTTTAAATGAACCACAAAGTGAAGACATTGAAGAGAGTGAGCTGCAAATTGAAGAAACAGACGCTGAGCGTGTGACGCAGAGTTACAATTTGAAACAGAAGAAGAAAACGAAGATTCTCGAGATTCAAGTGAAGAAGACTAGCCACAAGCTGAAGAAACGGAGAACCTCCTAAGAACGACAAAGTTATAAATGGAAGAAAATGAGCGGCAAATTGAACTCCGTCTCAGAGCATCGCAAAAGTTATTGCAAGTTAAAATTGATGAAACAGAGATCCAGGGCATCACACTGTCACAAGCCGAAGATACGCGAAGCGCCATAGAAGAAATCGAGCTGCAACCTCGAAGAGTTAATGAAGAAAACCGGACGCAAATCGAAGACATCGAAGAAAGCGAGACGCTAAACGAAGGAACGGAAATTCTAAGCGCCTCACAGTTACAAGCCGAAGATACTCGGAATTCCAACGAAGAAAGTGAGGATGTAATTGAAGAAATGAGTGGTATTACAGAAGACACACGAAGTGTAACGCAGGAAAACGAAGATGTCTTTACTTATGAGCCAGAAATTGAAGAAACTCTGAGTACGTATGAAGAAAACGAACTGCAAGATGAAGAAACTCGCATGGATGAAGCATAACAGGAAAACTAAGCAATGGAAAAGGATAGAGATAGACCAAACAGATAATTCATAAAATGATTTTGATAGTAGGTGCCTCTGCGACATGGCACGACCATATAGATTCTATTTTCAACTTCGTTATTATCATTTGAGCCAGCGAGTTTAAGGACTTACAGGCTGCATAGTGTTTCAAAATGCATCCAAGACACATTACACAGGATCTTATATTACATAAAATAATTATAAAGAAAAAGTCAGGCGCGTCGGGTCCATGACAGGAAAAACGACAAAAAAAATTATAAAAGATGAAGGGGATTTATCAATTAATTTACAAGGCCTCTTGAGATACCTTCCTCCTTACACTTGTAAAAACTGAATACGTAATTAAAAGCAAAGAAAAAGAGTAAAAAAGCAAAGTAAAGTTTTCCATTTCAAACGAACGCTCTTTGGTTTTTTTTTTTTTTTCTTTTCGTCCTTTTGTGGTGACCGTCGGTATCGGAATCGGGGGTGTAAGGGGGGGGGGGGCTTCTTCGGTTTCGTTTTGTGCGCGCCCCTGCAATGTGTTTATTTTAGTTTTATCTGCTGACCCTCGAAGCGTCGCGCTTACTTTAAAACGCCCTCTCGCCGGGCCGTATCACAGGGCGTATTATTGTTCGGGTTACATGTGAAGCAGTTAATCTTTTCTTCTTTTTTTTTTTTGGTCCGCCGCAGATATCACCTATTTGTAAACATGAGCGGGCGACCTCGACCGCAGAGCGAAACTCCAAAAAAATTATGTTTATCTTTCCCCGTTCATTTTTCTTTACTAAAACATAATTTTTAATAATTCAAAATTACAACTAGCTTACTTTATCACAACTTTATTCTCTCGAAATTAATAATAACATCTAAATCGATACGTACTCCCTCCCTCCCTCCCTCCCTGATCGTAAGCTTTTAAAAGGTGAACAAGACAAAAGCTCCAAGTCGAAGGATAGACGAGGTTGGGGGTAACTCTTGTTTTTTCAACTGTGTCACCCCGGTGCATAAAACATGAGTTTTCGGCGTATTTTTCGGAAGGGACTCGCCGTTTTCCCGACGACGGAAAGTTCGCAACTTCGGTCGTTGTCACCGAAATGTTTTCGGGGTCGTCTTTCTTTGATCGTTGCAGCTCCTGCCGCTGCAAGTTGTGAATAAGTAAACACGCGCTGCAACGCAAAGTGAATCCTGCAAGTTTTACGAGGCCCTTAATATTCCGTCGATGACATCGACTTAACCTTGACATTCGTGCTACGTTTAGTCAAGAATAAAATTCGATTTGTGTTCGAATTTTAGATTTATATTTTATCTACACCCGTTTCATAATAGCTGTATCATAAAACTCATTTGTGTTGTATAATGAGACCTATTATAACACTAGTTATATAAAAAAGAGAAAATTTATTATTATGCGCTTACTATGGATTTGCGCTATGTTTTCGCTTACTGATGGCTTCCGACAATGTTTTTTAAATTAGTAAAAATAAAAACCATGTTGCAGGCGTAGATAAAACGTTATATATTACACGTGGGATAGTGCATCATTATAATATGAGTGCGATGAGTTATCCTGAACTTGGGCTGACGCCGCCCTCATCGCACTCATATTATAATGATGTCTCTATCCCACTTGTAATATAAATAACTATATTATTTTGTTAAGTAATAATTTACGTAACTACAAAAAAGGGGCAGAGCTTGATAGAACAATGAGTACTTCGATGTGCGCAGTAACGATAAAGGTCCATTTTGCGAAAGATTAGGACTGAGTTCAAGTAAAATAGGAAATGGATAAAAAAATTTGGAGTTATATTCACGGTAGTGCTACTGACTCATAAAAAGAGAAATTAAATAATAAAAACAGCGCCATCTAATGGTTTTTATCCAAAATAAAAAGAATTTCTCAATTTCAGTTAGCGTATTAGTTTTTTTTTTAAGTTTTCTTTCTTTTCGTATTCGTTTCATGTACAGGACATTTTATATTTTGCACCCCACCTAAAGTTGGAGAAAAACTGCAAAAATTATAACGATTCACACGTATTATCGTTTAGAGTTATCAAAAAGAAGTGCAAAGTGCAGTTTTTATTTTATTTTTTAATGGAACACCCTGTATATTGTTTGCTAAAATAAAAGATAGTTGTTTCCTGATTTCAATGGCATTTAATATGTTGATATTTTGACGAGCCCTTTGTGAGATATTTGAGTTTGAAATCCCGTTTAAAAAAAATTACAAATTGTACTTTATTCTCCACTTTGCGATTCGCTTTTGTTGTTTATGTGAAAACTCTTAGAGGTAATACGTATATTTCTTTAGCTGCTAAACTAAAGCCCCTAGATGGGGCGCAAAATATAAAACCGAACCTGTTGTTACGGTTCCAAATCGCGGAAAGAATATGTTGGCAATATTTGAAAATTTTAGGCGATTTAAAATTTACTGTGGCAACCCTGTTACCCGAATGTAGGCGTACAATTACCGATCGCCTCACGACATGTCCTAACATGGGCATTTTCGATAATAATGAGTTCTGATTGGTCGGAGCTGACGGCATCAACGATCATCACGCGTCATCCTATTCCGCTTGTTTTTTCTTATTCCGTTGTATTTTAAGTTATCGGAGTTTTCGCTGCGCAAGATTAGGAAAATTCAAATTCGACTTCGAATTCGGAAGATTCTTTCGTACATCGCTAAATGATTTGGGGGTGTTATTAGTTAAATCGGTTAAACGATTTTGGATTCGCGGTGTACTCATGCAAATAGAGTTGTATGAAAAAAATTTTTCATTTAGATTCACGTTCAAGTTATGCAACTCTATTTGCATGAGTGACATGCTGTACACCGCGAATATCCAAAATATTCAAAATCGGTTAACCGTTGCCAGCACTAGTTTCTATTACCCTGTCGGGGTCTGGTTCTATTAAAATCCCTTTGGGATACCATTTTAATACGCGGTTAATCTAACCGACGTTTTGGAAACTGTGCTGTCGGAACTCATCACGCTCGTCCCATGGTTGCATACTACCGAAAACGACGAACGTGCCCGGTTGGCACGGAAGGCGTAAACGACCTTTACCCACAGGACATATTTTGATTGCGCGAGTTAATCAAAGATTAATCTTCATTAATTGCTTCGTGACGCTGCGTTGCATTAAGATCGAATTTTCGACAGATCTTGTGCCTTAACTAGTTAAAGTCCATTGCCGTTGTAGAAATACGGCGGATTTGATCTGATGTATCGAGTAGAGTACCCAATTATTAAAAATTGTACAGTCGGATACAACATTTTTGAATCGTTAGTAAATCTCCTGTGATTGTTGCGAACGGTCGAGTGCAAGGCCGAGACAATTTGGGAACAACTGCCGATGCCAGTTTCGGATCAGCTGGGTATTTTGGTCACCCTGACGCCTACTTTAACATCTATTTACCCACACCCACTCTTCACTGCTGCTAGTCGAGGAAAAACTGATGGAAGATACAGCGCAGACTTGTTACCGATCCAACAATAAGTAATTAAGTTCATGCTAGAGTTTTATGGTAGTACTGTACATTTTTGTTTTGAGTATATCGATTTTCAATCGCCCTGTACTAGAAAAAAGTTGTCAATCTTCTTTTCTTTTCTGCTCCTCCCATTCTGTACTTAACTGTCAACCGTCTTTTTTTTTTTCTTAGTATGGAATTAACCCTCGCATTACATTGGCGTGTTTTGCAGTTCTTTCTTCTGTTTCTGTTGGCCCTCTTTATTTTTGAGCGATTCACCAATTGTCTTGGTTTATTTTGTTCTTCGTATTTTTTTTGTTTGTTTTTTCAGTTTTCTTTTAGTATCTTGGTCACACTATTATTTATAATTTTCTTTACCATCGATATTTCTTCGTTTTTCGTCCTGTTAGTTTTTTAAACGTCATTTCTCTTCTGTATATTTTCATCGAATTAATCGTTACTTGAATGTTTAAGCTTGGAGCTTTCAGAGACTTTACCGAACGTGTCTACGTTTTACAACCTTTATTTTGTTAATCGTTACAAAGAGTTCAGGGTTTATATGTATTGGTCATTTGAGGTTATTTGAATTTTAAGCTTGAAGCTTTCAGACTACGTGCCTGCGTTTTACAACCTTTATTTTCTAATAAGTCAGATTCCGTTCCATCTCCGCATTTTTCAAGTTTCAATGAAGCAATTCATACTTATATACAGGGTGTTTACTTCATTAATGTTGTAAGTTCACCACACAAGATCATTATTATTTTATTGCTTACGTATCACTATCTCTGTATTCTTTCGTCCGGTAGTTTTATGAGTGACCTGCATCAACGTTTATTGTGTGTTACATCTGCGAGTTTACTACTCTATCACTTATTGCACATATTAGTAAACTTCTTATTATTATTGATCTTTGCCCCATACCCATGTCATAACTTCGCTTTTTTTTCTTGTGTAACAGGGAGCTATCGCACAACTCACGCTAACGCCAACGTAAACGTTAAACTTATTATTGGGGAGTTTTTGGCAATAGGTTCCGTTAAAATTTACGTACGTTAAACGTGAAAACTCTGTTTGTGATTGGTTAAATCCATAAGGTTGCTAAGCAACATAGCCTTTAACGTAACGATATTTTTATCATTTAAGTAGCGACATTTTTCGATCGCTTGTTGACCTGATATTGCAGTAGGATTTGCACAAAAATTTTCGATATTTTTATCGTAATGTGTTGCAAAAAACTCCCTATTATGGCTCAGAAAATACCATAACGATAAATATTTATCGGAATTCGTTAAATTTTCTAAAATAACGGAAACAAATATCGTCACGTTATCACCTATGCCAACTTCAAGTGGTTGATTTTAAGAATGTATGCCAATTTCAAATCATTTCATTACCAGACGAATTATTTATTTATTTAGTTATTTATTTATTTATTTAGAACATACAGGTTAATTGTTAACCTAATTACATGTTCTACTAAACTAAATATAAGTACTGCAGTAATAATATTAACAAAAAGTAAATAGTAAATGCAAATGAAAAAATAAATGAAAAAGGTAAAGGAACTGAATATTGGCCTGATTATACATAAAAAAAATAAATAAATAATTTTAGTGAGGGTTGCGTTATACTTTTACATACATATATTCAAATAGTTTTTTAGGGGTATAGAAATAATATTGATTTACGTGCTTGTGTTATGTTTACATTGAAAATACTCAATGGTAAATCCAAATGTACCTTATTAAATAGCTTTGACATTCTGGAGATTGGTGACAGACGAGATCGATACACGTACATAGGCGGTCCCGGTCTTATGCTATAATAAGGAACATGTAGTTTAAAAAGGGAAAGAAGTCGTGCATTATCAATGTAATTGTTGAAAACCTTATACAATAACATCAGCATTGCTATTTCACGCCTGTATTTCAGTTTATATATACCAAAGTGGCGCCTAATATGTTCATAAGATTCATAGGCTGGATTTCTTCCAAAGGCCTTAAAGTATAAATATTTTATGAACTTATTTTGCACCCGTTCAATCAGAACATTTTGATATTCTGTACCAGGACTCCATATACATGTCGCAAATTCTAACTTTGAACGGACTAACGAGTTATACAATAGAATTAGACTCCTCGTGGTAACAAATTCTGACGTGTTCCTCATCACAAAGCCAAGTGAAATTAAAGCCTGATTTCTTATCATCTCTATGTGCTTATTAAAAGTTAAATTTTCTTGGAAATATACTCCTAAGTCTCTCACTTCAGTTAGCTTAGTTAAGTGTTCTCCAGTCATTTTATATACGTATTGGACATGTTCTCTTTTTCTGGTATACCTGACAATTCCACATTTTTTGATATTGAAATGTAATTTATTACGTATACTCCAACCTAATACTGAATAAATATCATCTTGCAGAAGTTCACAATCATTAATAGATTCAACATTACAATATATTTTCAAATCGTCTGCAAAGAGCAAGCATTTACTATGTGAGAGTCTCGCGGGCAAATCATTTATAAATATTACAAATAATAATGGACCAAGATTTGAACCCTGAGGTATTCCAGATTTCGCCAAGTAACTTGCAGAGTTTGTGTTATTAAAGGATACAAACTGTTGTCTATTGCATAAGTAAGTTTTAAAAAAGTTTAATAGAGGTTTAGAAAATCCAAACATACAAAGCTTACTTAGAAGAATATCATGATTCACTTTATCAAATGCCTTAGCGAAATCTGTGTATACCACATCCACCTGTCCGCCATCTTCAACAGCAATTGCTACATCATGCATAAATTCAAGCAAATTACTTTCTATACTCCTTTTCACCATGAAACCATGTTGCTGGTCACAAATCTTATTTTTTACGTAATTGTATATTTTAGTATGCAGAATTTGTTCAAACATTTTAGCAAAACTGGATAAAATTGAGATTGGTCTATAGTTGCTAAGTAATTTTGAATTTCCAGTTTTTTTGTATCGGTATTACTCGGGCAATTTTCCATGAATCTGGAAAAGTGTTCGTTTTTAAAGCCATATTGAAGATGATAAGCAATGGATAAATAAAGAATTCTCCGTATGCCTTAACAACATAAGGAGGTATACCACAAAACCCGCAGATCTCTTATTATGACTTATTATGTCCAATGTAAAAAAGTCTATATAACTATGTTGATCTATTAACTCATAATTTATGTCATATGTAGTCTCAGATGTGGAATACACTGAACTAAAAAACTTAGAAAAGCCGTTGGCTACTTCTAAATTATTAACTAATTCCTCACCATCTGGGTCCACATACTCAGTAACAGTAGTTTGGTTTGTTCTTTTGTTTTTAATGTAATCCCAAAATTTCGATATATCAAGTGTAGATAAACTTTGTTCCACAGATCTGACATAAAGTTTATAGGCATAAGAAATTCTTTGCTTTAAGAGTTTCCTTAATTCAATAAATAAATTTATCATTGTGATACGCAGATTGGCGCCTATATTTTAAATGAAAACGTTTTTGCTGTATGAGTGCTACTATATCATTGGTAAACCACTTTGGAAATTTAGTCTGCCTATTTCGTAAGATGGGAACTGTTATTTGAAAAATTGTATTTAATTTATTATAAAATATTTCGACCGCTTCATTGACGTTGTTTGTTTTATTTAAATCTTGCCAATCACAATCTCTTAATAATATATACATTAAATGAAAATTAGCTTTTTTAAAATTCATTGTCGGCAATGTGACACAGAGTCGTTTCGATGATGCGTTTGAAATTTCAATATTTAGAGGCGTATGATGATCATCAGTAGGTAGTAAAGCACTAGAATCGCTTTCTATTATAACATCAATATTTGTGAATACAAGATCTAATGTTCTTCCAAGCTTATTTTGAATACAATTTCGAGATTCCACATTGAAAGTATTAATTAATTGAAAAATGAAGCGCTCGTTAGTGTAATCGTTCTCAAAACAATGGTCTGTTCCACGCACTTGCGGTAAGTTAAAATCACCGCATAAAATTAATTTCCAGTCGTTAATTTCGAAATGGAGATTGTCAAATATGTTAACATATTCCTCGTACAATGAAGCAGACGAATTTGGAGCAAAGTATATTCCATGAAACAAATACGTTTCCCCTTTGATAATGACTTTTATCCATAATCCCTCAAGCTCTGTATTGATATCTATTATTGACGAAGTATATTTATTTTTTACCGCTATGAGTACACCACCGCCCCTGCCCACATGTCGATCCCGTCTATACACTATATATCTGTTATCAAATATTTCACTACTAGTAATGGTGTCATTCAACCAAGTTTCAGTGAAAATTATTATATCAAAATTTTCCGCTAAAATATTACACATACAAACGTTAATTTTGGTTCGCAGCCCTCTCACATTTTGATAATAAACAGTAAACGACATATGCAAATAATTGATAAATTACTAATTAATACACACACCAAAAATAAATGAAAATAAAATTCAATTGCTAAGTTAACAAAAACTTGTATTTCTTTCTCGCCTCTTGCCAAGTAGATCTAGTAGAGGTGAAATTACACCGCCGCGCCGCTTGTCTTGTTTGTGCTTCACAGTATTTAATCCATTCACACCGATTCTCAAATTTTCTAACATTTTCTCGATCAATTCGGGCAATAATTTTACCATTCAAAGTCCAGACATTTTTGTATCCAAAACGTTCCGTGATTTCCATCAGCAATTTATGTCTTAATTTAGTTAAATCCTCTCTCACCAATACATTCATTCCTTTCAGTTTATTTTTGTTTCTGAACACTTGGTCTTTTGCAGATCTTCTAACAAATTTTATAATTATTGGTCTAGATCTTGTGGCCATTTTTCCAGCTAATCTGTGAGTAACGTCTATATCCTCTTCAGTGATATCTACTCCTAATTTATTCTTACAGAAATCAATTACAACGTCGGTTATACATTCGCCTGAATTTTCTTTAATGCCGAAAATTCTAAGGTTATTACTCCTGGAATATTGTTCTATTTTATCGTACTCCATTGATAACTGTGTTTCCAGTTGGCTCACCCTATTTTCAAGTACTTGTATTTTACTTTCGTACTCTGTTTTTACCAAATCGATAGCCGTCGAACAGATCGATGACATTAATGTTTTGGATTTCTACTATCCGTTGCACAATCGCATCATCAACATCATCAGATGCACCTTTGTTACTGATTGCGTTTCGCGTTTCAACAGGCATTTTTCACTTATATTTACTTGAAAAAAGGAACACTTTTTAAAGAGCGGTTAATTCACGTCTATTCAGAACCTTTACACATCGCACATTATGTAATACACTTACTTGGTTCATTCTTGTTATTTGCTGTTGAGATTGACTTGAAGCTGTCGTTTTTGCATTTAAATAATAATAGTAGTAGAATTCGATTTACGCCCTTATTCTGTAACTCCAGTGCTTAGATACAACGCGTTTCTATCTACTGATTGGTCTCTTAATTATTATCGTTATTTAACGATTTTGTTGAGTTACAGAATGAGGTTAGTACGAAAAACGATTTAGATTTGCAATTCTAAAAAATTTCCATTGTCTCAAATTACCAAGTTACGTATGTACTTGTGATAGCTAAAAATGTCATCGGTCCGTTATAAGAAATATCATATTGGGTCACATGATTTTAACGTTAGCGTAAACTTTCATATTTCGATAATTTTCAATTAATAGTGGTTACAGTAAGTTAAACTTATTCGATTACACCCTGTGTCTGATCTGACATATTTACAGATTGAACTTTACTTGTATAAGGTCTTTTTTAAAATAAAATACTCTGCGCCTTTGTAGTTTTTTTTTTTTTTAAGAAATGGCTCTTTGACACGATAACAGTTTAGTTATAATTTGTAACAAATTTGTAACAAATATGTTACCGTGTCAAACAGATTTAAAATTATACACTTGTTTGTGTTATCGAGTTCAGTTTCTCATATTATAGTAAATTAAGTATTTTCTGTGAAATAGAAAGTGTAGCGCCCCGTAGTTGACTAACGCCGAACTAACAAATACAAAGCGGGGAGCTTATCGAGCGAGTTCTGTTATCCTTTCAGGATTCTTCCTGAGCTGAAGCCTCGGTGCTCCCTTTATATTTATATGTTTCTCTGTATTTCAGGAGGAAAAGCAGTACTACCGTCGAAGCGTGATGTGCGTGGACGATCGAGAGATGGCGCTGCCGGACCACTTCTGCGACAGCAACACGAAACCGAGGGAATACGAACCGTGCACGGGCTTGCCCCTGTGCAACCAAGAGAGAAGATAATTTATAAAAAAAAAAAAAAGATCCCACCCCAATATGCATTTAAAAACAATAGTAACCCTTGTACTTACCGAATGCGATTGCTTAGCTAATTACTAACCGTCTTCGTTAATGATAAAAATTAACAATGTTACTTTTAGTACTAATTTTATTGTTTCAAATAACTTAAACGCAAGCGATAAGACTGATTCTTTCGGATTTATGTTGTGACAGTAATTTTTTGTAATTTTTACAGTAAATTAGTTTTTTAACTGGACCGTGTTTGCTTGCGTGTCACGCTTCGCCGACGAGGAGGTTGATCAGGGGTATGCTGCAGTCGGTGAAGGTGGAATTGTGGCAGAAATCGCCGTACTTATCGTCTTTGGCCCGCTCGACTTCCGGCAGCCTGAAACGTAGATTTTATTTTGGAGGGGGGGTTTCGGGGGGATGATGCAAACGAAACTTACGAAAATATCGCCGAGAGAAGGTCTTTCACCAGTGACTTTCCTTTTACCGGCATGAATTCGCGAGCTTCGCAAAGCATCCTTTTTACACAAGCGTTTCCATTAAAGTCAAGCCTGAGAAAATAAATTTCATGCAGAAACTAGTGTTTGAGAATTTTGGTTTTTTTTTCTTACTCGTTGAATGCATTTTCCAATCTATCGAGTATTTCCCTCCTCTGCCTGTAATGGGGTCGTTTGTACTTCCTCAAGAGACTGGGGTCACTGGGAAGGGGGAATGGGACGTCGCACTCTCCCAGAGCGTTGATGCCCCTGGGGGCAAGGACTGCCACTGCTTTTACGTACGACATGGTTATCTGGAAACAATAAATCGAGCGTAAACGGGACGATGTGCGAAGATGCGCAGTCAGTGGATTTATTATGACGCGTATTGCACGTCATCTAGATTTATTGCCTTTGACACTCTAATATGGACTTATTACACTGTGCATTGTTCCATTCGGCGCAATGAATTTATAGTCGTGTGGACATGTTTGCAATTATCGCAGTTTTTGATTCGTTCGGAACCGTCGGAAACCCGCCGAAGTAACGATCGATTTTTGATAGCTTCATCGAATGGCGAGTGAAAATCAAATTCATAGTAATTTTATAACGAGAGGAAATGGCATTTTGTAAATCAATTAGAACAGTTGCTAGTGTCTAATGGCATAACTAATTGGAAAATAAATTAATGTTTGCTCACCCGAACCATGGTACTAGATACAGAGAGGCGGACGGGTTTTCGGAGATTCATCACACACCAAGGACCGACTTTACAATAGTCGGATAAGCGTTATTCTTAGAATAACGTAACGTAGGTGTGACGTAGATATGGAGGAACATTAAATGATATTCGGCGATTCAGTACTTATTCCACGATTTTAAAACGGGGCCTAAGACATTGCGAGAATGCTAATTTCTCTGAATGACGTTCTCGATCACACTTGTGATACCTCTGCATGAAACCCAGTCGCCTTTTATTTGGTTTATACCGGAAATTCCGATTACGAAAAACTTTGCAACTTGAAAATGGAACTGTTAGTTCCTAGTGTTGAATAAATCACTGAGACAAGCTTACAAGGAGTAAATAGTTCGGAAGCAAATCTATTTGACATTAGCACAATGTGCAAAATCAAAATGAAAATCGAACATACTAAACAAAAACCTTAGGAAGCTGCAAAATGACGATCATACTGTCAACATTGCTAAGATCCAACGTGGTTGCCAACTACCATTCATAAAAAAAATCCGAATTCAAACAGGCGACAGTATTTGTGGCTCATCTGGTATTTTTCTAAGGGGTGAGAGAAAAAGTAGACACGAGGTTGTCTTTCATTTGGTAGCAAAGGGGCCGGCCACAAATAGAAGTATGTCAACTTAATTTCGAACCTTCATGGTCCAAGAAGTACTGACAACCTGCTACTTCAAGATTTCAGATAAAAATAATATAACATAGTGAGACCAACAGCATTACACTGATGTATAAAACATGAGTCCTAAACAAGAAACTAAAGAAAAGAGATGAGATCGCGACCAACAAGGAGAAAAGAAAAAATACCTACTATTTAATTTTCTAGAATTAATTAATATTACTTTTTTATTTATTCATTTATTTTATTTTATTTTGTGTTTATGTTGTATTGCATAGTAACCAAATAAAGCCATTATTATTATTATTATTAAAAGGAAAACAAACAAAAACGCTAAAGCAACTAATGAAAAAAATTGTCAAGTAGACTAAGGTAATATGAGCGAAACAAAGGGGGTAGAAATTAAAAATAAATAAAAGTGACCAGATATTGCACACTTGTCTTTATTTGTGCAAAGTTCAAACTTGAAATGACACTAGTTAAGGCAAGTTTAAAGTTAAATGAACGATAAGCATCGACGGGTTAAATAAAATTGAAACACGAAGCACGGATCCGCTTTTCGTTCACAAAAAAACTAAACAAATAAATATCAAATCTAAGTGAAACTAACTCCGCGCGCCAAAAATTGGTTGTTTCGAAGCAACACATTATTGTAAATAAAACAAACGAATCCGACCTTAAGTCTTCCAAAAAGTGTGCGCATCAGGTGCCCGTTCAGGAACTGTATCGTGAGAGCACTTTGGGGATTCAAAATAAAAAGCAAAATGAGGGAGAAAGAATATTACCCAGAGTACGGTGCAGCTCTTTTTAGTCGTTCCTAAACGGGTCCCAGCTGCGCTAAAGACGAGGAAGTCGTCCGAGTATCAAACGCACGGGAGAGTAGCGTCAAATATGTCAACCTGCATCTCTCTCCTCCGGCCATGATGCCAAGCAACGGGGTTGTCTTTCGGATGACCGGAGATGAATCACAACGATGCCACCTACCATGGCTTAAACATAAACCAGCCAAGTAGCCTCAAATAGAAGCTCCAGTAGAAACCTAAATAAAAGAACGAGAACGTTACAATCTGAATCAAGCATTCGCTTGTAAAAATACCTGACTTATTTGTTGGGGTCAGGCTTCGGAAAGCATAAACAAATACTTTGGGTCGCCTAGAATGACGGCACACTTGTCTTTATTTGTGCATCGAAAGGAAAGATTAACAACACGAGACCACCACCATAAGTCGTTAACTATGAACAACGTAACACGTTAAGGTAAAATGAAGCACGAAGCACGGATCCGCTTTTCGCTCACAAAGACAATAAATATCAACGCTAATTAAAGTTAACTCCACGCGACGAGAGTTGCTTGTTTGAATTCAACACAATCATATTTTATTAGAAATCCGACCTTAAGACTCTTGTGGCCATTTTGTGTTCGAGCTATTTCGTAACGCGTATGTTTCTTCCGTTAGGCTTCCAGTGGTAGTTTACTCATCTGACAAACCTGAACAACCCTTGTGGGTGAAATTAACGATTTTAAGCCCCGCAACACGGCTTCCCCCCGCCTGTAAAAGTGGACTCTACTTCGCGACATAACCACTTCACCGACTTACGCCGCTAACCACCGTGGGAGGACGCTCCAACACTGTTGACAGCTGTCTGTCATTACGCCGGATTCTGGTTACAAGGTCGGAGTTAATCAAATTATTTTTAATTACTCTATCGTGTTGACTCAACTTTCCGCGTCGTTATTATTTATTTTATTCCGAATCATTTCGACTCACTTTAACGCGACGTTGTTATGAAGTTTATCTGGTTATTTACTTTAAGGCGTAGTGTAAACGAGGGGCAGATCTGCTTATCGGTTTGTTTCTAATTTGATTGTCCGCCTGAAAACAAAGTGGATTTAATTTACTTTCGTGTTCGTTTCACTTAACTTTGTAATTTGTACGCCTATTTATTTTTACCACATTTTGAGTGTTTTAAATGAAATCGAGTGTGCTCAGCTGGTGATTTTCATTTTATTCACTCTGCCCACCTTTTGCTTTGGGGTTTCGTCGAACCCTCCCTTATCCAAGAACTGATCCGAGCGGTGCTGGAGAAATGTCAGTCGCTCGCATAATTTGCTGGTCTTAAGGTAGATAACAAAACTTCTACGGACGAGTCAGTATTTTTGCTCTTCGTCTAGAGTCCACGTCGTTGTTTGTTGTGCTGTCCAGCCATTGCATACATTTATCAGACCGACTTGTCTGAGTGAATGGTGAATGGAAAATTCTTAAACCGTGATTTCAGAATGTCATTCTAGGCGACCCAAAGTTTTTGTGTATGCTTTTAGAAGCCTGACCTCAACAAAGCGAATTCTGTACGTATAATTCAGGCTGTAACGTATTTGTATTAGGCTTTTTCCGGACGTTTTATCGGTGCCACTTTGCTTTACTGTGCTTGATGTCGATGTGTGTGGCATCGGTGAGACCCACCTGTCTCGTTGCTTGGCACCATCGACGTAAGAGGGAGTCCACTCTTGGGGTTGCACTGCCGTCATATTCCGGTACTGTCTTCCTTCACAGAATCACGTGAAAGGAGCACAAAGATAAAAGTCACAAATGAACGAGCCGTACGCTAAGAGCTCTGGAGGCAAACTGAAGGCGAGCGGAACGCCGCGTTCTCCACTACCATAAGTTGAGCAGGGGCGGTTACGAATGTAATCAGTTTTTAACCGGACGACGGAGTGAAATGGAGATATACTGAAGGACTAAATGACAGCATATGGTCTGGTGGTGAAACACTGAGAAATGTGACGACCAACACGCAAGCACCCTGAACTCTTACTTCCCGCTTAAATACAGGGCGATTGCCAAATATTATTGTGAATAACTAACTTGACAAGTAATTGTAGCGAAAAATGAAAAAGAAATGATGAAACTATTTACATTTATTTTCAAAAATACTAAGTTTTCAGGAAGCACCAAAAATACGTAATTATTTATTTATTATTGAACAGTTTTTTTTTCTGTGGAAGCTTAGGGAAATAAACGTAAAGCATAGTATTTGAGTTATAATTTAAGCTGAAGAAAAAAAGATTTATTTTAAATTTAACTCAAACTTAACTCGAAAATTGAGATACGAGGTTTGCTGCGACGACGTTTTGCCTGACTGTCCGCTTACTAAAATGAATTTGACAATTTCACAAATCAGATGTAATTTTGTAAAGGGCAGGGGTTAAAAGATAAAAGAAAATGTTTCTTTTTCTTTTTCTTTGTCGGCAATAAAAAAAAGAAATGCCTTTCTAAGAAAAGTAATTACAAATTAAGAAAGCAATTTAGCATAAGTTAAGATTCAAAACAGTGCTTAAAAAATAACTCAAAATCATGTATTCTTAAATAACAATTTAAAAAAATTTAAGTAAAGAAAAAATAATAAATTCAGACAAATTATCAAGAATAACAATTTGTTAAATATAAAATTTCAAAAAGAAGATTAATTCAAAACACAAACAAAATTTTATAAAGAGAAGAAACGGCATTCTGTGCATCAATTAAATTAGTTTGTAACGGTTCGTCATGTGACGGGTCGTCTTTCTTTTTCTGGCGCTTGCTGATCGTTGCTCTGCTCGACGTCGGTCGGTCCGGTGGTTCGGATTTGCTCATCTGTATCCAGGTTCAGTGGAAATAAAAGCGTCGATCACTTATTGTTAGTAACACAACTTTATTTACAAACATAGTTTATATTTACACGTATTTACAACTTGGAATGTTATTATTCCGGTAAACGAAATTCACTAAACGTTAAACTTCCGGTATTGACAGGAACGACAATATACGGTGTGTCTTACGGACACTAATGACAACGCACTGTGCATACGTTTCGGTACAGGCTCCTGGAATCGGATCGGTAGTACCATAATGAGTGAAACGCCCACTCACGGTCGGGATACATTAAATGTCCGTGTCAGATAAACAAGAATGAGACGCCCACTCAGGATCGGGATACATCAAACATCTGTATCAGGTAAACAAGAGTGAGACGCCCACTCAGGATCGGAATACACGAAACGTCTGTGTCTGGCAAGTAAGAGTGAAACTCCCACTCTGGGGTAGGGATACACGAAACAAACCGTGTCTGGTGAGTAAAAGTGAAACAGCCACGCTGTGGATCGGGATAAACAGGAGGTGCGGACGCGAACGTAGCACAGGTCGCTCAGCGCGTTTGAGTCAAAACACCGACGGACGGATGATTCAGCGAATGACTGCTTTCGAGCCACGAAAGGGGGGGAGTCACTGCCTTCGAGCCACGACCGGTAGGTCACTGCCTTCGAGCCACGACCTAAATTATGCTTTAAACTGCGCTAAGTAAACGGACCGTTAATTATAATATACAACGCTAACTAAATATGTAAAAAAATCATAAAATAAACATTATAAATTTTCTAAATAATAAGTAACGAGTGTCACTTCATTACAAGTTACTAATAACTCTGGCAATTAAATGAAATTTTGCCCCCAAACCATCGTACTGGATATTAGACACAAAACTTGGGATTTAATCACACTCTAACGGCCATTTGCACCAAACACTTAAGCTGAGCTTAAATTTAAGTGGTGTTTATAATGTGACGTTTTTAGGTTACACAGTAATGTGTAAGTCGTATTCTAAGTGACGCTTAGAGTTAAGTTGAGCTTAAGTGCTCGATGCAAGCGGCCATAAGACATTTTTTGAGTGTCAGTTCTGCCAATGTGACGTCTTTTGACTGTGCGACGCCAATTCACAGCAACAGTTGTCTTTTATTTAGTTATTAGACCGAAAAGCTCCGATTAATTACGATCAAAATCTGCAAGTTGAATCGCACACGTGTTCCAAAACGAACACAGGTGTTTTACGGTCATCGCAAAATCGAGCGAATTAGTTCGCTTGGGGCATATTTTGTTTATAATTTCGTTCCATTTAAAATCAACAAATCTCTGAACACAATATCAGTTTCTTGCAATCTTCCACAAAGTTCCTAAAAATTGGCAAGAACCAAGAAAGGTTCTTGTCTGACTATTCCCTCTCTATTAATTTCAATGTCTTCTATTCACCATTAATAATAATAATAATAATAATACGTTTATTTCCCGCAAGTAACAATATAACATTTTTTTTACAATATGTTCATATTATATTATAAGAGTTTAGAGAAAAGAAAAGAAACTTGGGGAAAAAGTCAAAGATCAGCTAATCAGCTATTCATACAGAATAGCAGGTCCGTGTTTTTCATCTTTGGCTGAGATAGAAAGAAAAAAAAAAGGAGAAGAGAATAAGTAATGTAGATAAATGCAGTAATAAGTGAATAGGCAAACAGCAGTAATATAACTAAGTAAGCTGGATACATCAAATGAAATATATAATGTAATAAATAAATTTACAATTCTATGAATAAATGCACCATAAAATATTGTCATACTAATCTTATAAACAGACGAATATATTTTTAAGTATACAGGACATAAGAAAATAAAGAACTAAAGAACTAAGATATAGTGTTCTGTTCAGAGAGCAGTTCATTCTTAAACTTATGCTTAAATACAGAGTAAGAGCCATACTTGATGTCATGAGGAATCGAATTGTAGATTTTTACGATTTGATAGGTGAACGAAAAGTTTAGTGCGACGAGTAGGCGGAGTAAGGGTGCCTTTAAAACGAATATTAATATTATGGACGTCCCTTCTAAATACTATTTTTCTCGAAAGATTTTTAGGTATTTTATATATAATAATTTTATGGAAGAGGCATGCAGCATGCAATATGCGTCTATTGGACATATTCAACCATCCGAGTTCTTTTAGCTTATAGGTAATGTGTTGGCGACGACTAATTCCAAAACTTAATCGTAGACAAGAGTTCTGTAGAGTTCGAATTCTTCGTACATCAGTAGCATCAAGGTTGGAACCATAAACAGAGTCGCTAAAGTTCAATCGCGATAAAACTAAAGATTCACACAGTAAAGTTTTTACTTTTACTTTTCTTACTCAGAAAATCTCTATTAGCAAATATCATTTTTAATTTAAAATAAGCCTCCCTTATGCGGCTGTTGATATAGGGTTTAAATCTCAGCGCAGAATCAAGGATTCTTCCGAGGCTTTTTGCCGATTTGGTGGGTACTATGTGTTGACCCGCTACATTCAACACAATATGTGTTTCGGTAAGTTCACGAAGTTTAGTAGGGCCAAAAACTAATACAGATGTTTTATCAGCGTTTATAACCTGTGAGCAAATAAAAATCAGATTAGAGCAGGCGGTGCAAAGAAAATGTATGTCTGTGATTAAATAAAAAGTCAATAAATTTGACAGTCCATGAATGTATTACATTAATTAATTCAGTTAATCACAGACATACATTTTCTTTGCACCGCCTACTCTAATCTGATTTTTATTTGCTCACTTTTTATTTAACGCATGTTTTTTTGACACGTCTATAAGACGCGATATATCATCATTAATATTAATAATTGCTCTAGATAAATCACAAGGAAAAAAGGAATAGTAAAGCTGTGTGTCATCAGCATATAAGTGAAACTTACAGTGTTGTATAACTTTCATGAGATCAGATGTATATAAAGTGTACAGTAGTGGACCTAGGATAGATCCCTGCGGTACGCCACATGACGATACCAAAGGGGAAGACACATTATTGCATTATTGCATCAATTGCAACCTGCTGCGTACGATGTTCTAGGTAACTACGGAAAAAATTAACTGCATTTTCAGATAAACCAATAAATTTAAGAATGGCTAGAAGCATCTGGTGATTTATGGTATCAAAGGCTTTTGAAAAGTCTAACAAAGTTAGCACGGTAATTTTTTTGTTATCAATTCCCCTCATGATATCGTCAACAACATCCAGCAGGACCGTCTCGCAGCTATGGCGAGGTCGAAACCCAGATTGCGTGTCAGGTAGAATGTTGTTTAGTACTACATATTTACGAAGTTGAGAAGCTACTATCTTCTCCAAGATTTTGGAAAGAACTGGGAGAATGCTGATGGGGCGAAGATCTTTAAATTGGTTAGCACTATTTGTTTTAGGTATAGGCTTGACAAGGGACTGCTTCCAACTATCAGGAAAAATATTATTGACGATACAGAAGTTTATAATATGTACAATATATTGTGACAAGATGCAAGTAACCTTGACACCTGCGTGAAAGAACCTTGAACGCGTTGGAACGGATTTAAATCATCTCGTAATCTGTCGTACCTTTCCGGTTTCGTTAGAATTCGGAATTGCTCGAGTTGCACTTCCTATAAAAACCCCACGATCTGCATAAAGAGATAAGATTATAATTAGCTGTCAGTACAGCGTGTAACTTCTTGTACTTTGATTTGTGTTGTGAATTAAGGATGTGAGTATTTTAATTATATTTGTATAATTAATGTTTGTCTAGTCATATTTCTAATACAATACTTAAGCTATGCCCCTTGTTTCGATTTATACCGTAACAATATGGCACTATATAAGGACAGCACATTATTAAAAAATTTATATTTATGCCATCGATACCTGGCGCGTTTGTTTTCATTTGAAGTAGATATTTGAGGATGTCCATTTCAGAAACAGTGCGGAAAGAAAAGGAGTTTTGTACCTTGTTATTAGCATTTAAGTAATAGTTTATGATATCCTGATCTATAATAGAATTCGAGTGGGAATCAGCAAAATATTTATTAAGCGCCTCTACGTCCTTTAAATGATTTGGGATTTGTTTCATTTGTTTAAAATTCAATAAATGCAAATCATTCCAAAATTTATTAACACCATTACGTCTAATTCTGTACTCAAAAAACGCTTTTTTTTCATTTCTATATGTTAATGTTGTAAGATTACGTAAACTTTTGTAATATTCAAAATGTACGTCTTCATTTACGTCGCGCATTATCTCTTAAGGACATGAGAAATTTCAAATTATCTGTCAACCATGGACAATAAGGCAGAGTAGCTTTAATTGTTTTTAACGGAGCAAGAAAATTAAGAATTGAAAGTAGATTTTTAATCCTGGTAAACTTTGTGAGCTTACGTTTCCTTTTGTGTATTATAGTGAACTAACAGGTTAAGTTGCAGTCAACATGGAAAAAGGAATTACGAAACAATTAAAACGTACGGATATACGTAATTGCATTTTATTTTTTGCAAAGATACAAGACGCTTCTTTGCTACCAAGAAATGGATATCACAATCTAAAAAAAAAATACACAGTACGTAGTTCTCTGTTACGCTTCAAAATCTTGCACGAAATAAGTTGGCAACTGTTGAGGTTAATTATTTTCAACTATGATATGCACTCATTTTTAAATATTTTGTTTTGTATAAGTTGGCAGCAAAAATTTAACTGTTATAAATGTATGTGTCAACCTTACAAGTTACAAGTGGTCTCACCAATCTACTCTTTGTCAATATGTCTGTTGAATAAACCAAAGGTATATTATTTGTTTCTTTGTGCAATGTATTTATTAAAATTGTTTGCAGGCGCCTTTGGTCACATTAAAAGAGTCCTGTTATGAAACTGCAGTAGTCTCATTTCACACCACCTCGAATGTCCAAATAATCAAATAAACATCAGCAACATTAGGGTATTTCGGCCAACTTAAATTTCATTGTGGCAACTCTGACTCTCCAAGCATTGTGGCGCAAGCTCGAAATTATTGATCGCCAGAATCGACCCGTTCGCGTCCGTCGATTCCTTGTATGGGCATGTAAGAAAATTGACGATTGCTGTTGGTCGGAGCTGACGTCTTTTGCGATTACCCCGCGTTTCGTTTTGTTGCACGGCGTTACTTCTCGCCTGATTACGCTGGTGCGTAGGTATATCGCGTGTGTGAATCATCGAGCAATTATTTAGCTAAATATAAAGGTAAATGTGTTCTCGGTATTTTCTTTGTTTCCGTGTTATTACCGTTTTAGTTATTTGATTAGTCTTCTGCTTTTAATAACTCATAACTCAGGTCACAAAAAACAATCATAAAATAGATGTAATTTACATGTATTTTTTGACAAAACGTAAATTGAAACGTATATTTTTATGATAGGAAAGCACATGAAGAGTTTTTACATGTAAAATTTAATGAAATTCTTATACAACAAGGAAAAACGTTCAAATTTACGTTTTGTCAAAAAATACATATAAATTACATACATCTAATTTATGATCGTCTATTGCAGCTTTTAGTAGTGCCAAAATGTGACACAAAAATTCATCAGAGACAATAATTTTTAACAAACCATCAAGTTATTTGACAAAATGACTTACTTTTCTGTTAACGAATGATTATTTTTATGAACGTTTGAACAATTAAATCTATATACAAAAAAAGCTGAAATTTAAATTTCGCGCGCTAAGTCCATACTTTCGCTTCCAACCACCAGAGTAACAAATCCAGACGCCTACTATGTACGTTAAGCATCTATAGATCAACTATAGATATAAGTGATTTGTGATTATTATTTTGAAAAAATTTGTCGAAAAGAAGCCTCGTGTCACTATAAATTGTAAGTTAAATTTCCAAATTTGTTTATTGATTAATCATCACAGTAACAAAGTTGACTAGTTGACATGTTTCGGAACAAATTCCATTATCAAAACTACAAAGTTTAAAAAACACTTATGATATTGCTAAAAAGTAGAAAAAATTAATTACAAACATATTTAAGTCGAATCCGCAAGCGTAGCAATTTCTAAACTAAAGTCAGATGACAGAGTGACAACATAAAGTAAGGCATAGTTCCAACGTAAGTTACTTGAAAAGTTCAATTCCCAAAGGAGACTAAAATTTTGAAAACTAAAGTAAAAATGTCAAAATTAAAGCTGAAGGCTTAATAAATACAGAATTCCGAAACGAACTAGTCGTAAATCACAAATGTAAAAAAGCTAAAAAGCTGAATGTAACACCACAAAACAAGTTAAAGCTAAAATTATTAAAATAAAAGTTAACATACCAGAAGAGAAGAGAAAATGGAAAAAAGAGAGAGAATTGAGGCCAATAAATTATTTGAACTTGGCATGTAAGAAAATTGACGATTGCTGTTGGTCGGAGCTGACGTCATTTGCGCGTTTTGTTGCACGGCGTTACTTCTCGCCTAATTGCGCTGGTGCGTAGGTATATCGCGTGTGTGAATCATCGAGGTTTCTGCTGGGGAAACTTCAGGAAGCATCACATCACGAAATTGACAAAAAAGACAAACGTCTAGGTAAGTCTTGGAAACGCAAGGACAAGGTACCTTCCTGAGGAGTTATCAATTCTTAATCTTATATAGATTCGTTATTATTTCTGAAACCTATCAGTCACAAATTGCCATTAACTTGACGCGATTGAAAGAGGAAATGATTTCACCACCTCAAGGTTTCTCGTCGCAAGTAATTTCATTTCAGAAAAAAACGCGCCACCTGTTTCCGCAATACCTCCCGCAGCAAGCTAACTGAATTTCAGACATTTCCTCGTCTCACCTGAACGCAATCCGGTAATTAACCGGAGCTCGTTGAACGGACCTAAACGAATTTCCGACCGCGTATCCGTCACCGTACCGCATCGATTTTCAAGCGAGCGCCGCTCCTGATTGGGAGCTCGGATCAAGGCCCTTAAAACTAAGGTCGAGGAACTCTTGTCGAACGACCGAAATCATCGAGTGCGCCAAACGAATCGCCCCCGTTTTTAACCACAATCAGACGCAAGTATCCTCGCCAGTTTTAGAAAATCGGAAAATCCAAATCGAGCGCCTTGCCTCATCCTACAAGTTTGTATCACCTCGACACAAAATGCATCTCTTTTCGCCTTTTGCTCTCCTGATACGCGGCGAAAAATTTTAACCCTTTTAAACTGGTCGGAGTTTAAAGTTTAAATCAGTGTAGTCCGTTAAGTACATAGTCAACATCAGAGTAAAACAGATGTGTGTTTATTTAAACCACGGTGTTTACGTCAGTGGGTAATAAAAATCTTTTTGTCCTTCCTGTATTTGAAACAAATTAATAATAATAAAAATTATTTTTCTAATTACGTATTTAAAGTAATCGACGAAGTAAGAAGAGGGTAGGTATCCTGTCGATGGATTAAAGAAAGCATAGTACTTACGACAAAATTACTTCCGGTCGGATATAACAGATACCTCTTTTTCCTGGAGAGGACGTTTCGATCCTTCCTGGTCACCTGACCGGAACAAACCTTGAGGCACACCGCAAGCGCAACGAAATACCACAACAAGAGGCCACGCATCTCGTGAGAGGACGATGCGTGATGATGAAGAAGAAGTAAAAGACCTTGCGGGGTTTACTTAAGAATTAGGCAGTTACTTAACGCGCATTAACGCAGCGCACAAAAACTTTACGGTTTCCGCCGACGATTTTCCCCGTACGTCTTCCAGGCAAACAAAATTCGGCCGCTACGCGCCATCGTCATCCGAAAATTTAATGACATCGCAAGAAAAACGTAAATCAATGAGCAAATATGCACAGTCGCGCACATGTTTGTCAAGACAATATAGCAGTCGAGTGCCTTGCTCTTATTTAAATTACTGTAACATGGCCTAAATTGCCTTTTGCGAGGCGGGAAGACTTTTTGTGACTTGAGACGACGCGACGCGACGCCGAAGATGAAGCGTCTGGGAGAGAAACACTCGGTGAAGGCGGTGTGTGCTCGCATCCTCGTCGTATTGTTTTGCGTGTTCTCCTGTCAATTGTGCGAGGAAGGACCTCGGAGCCATCATCGTGTTAAAAGGAGGCTCGTCTTCAGCAAGAGCAGCAAACTATACGTGAGTATCTCTTCGATGAACGGTGTAAATTGTTTTGACTATAGACACCTTCAAATATTCATCACTTGCGTGATAATAATTTGACAACGTCTAATGCATAATCTTTTCCAAATTAATGTATTCGTCCGGCTTACAAACACGGCGAAGATGAACCTTAAGACACGTACATACAAAGCTTAAGGCGATTACAACCATTTCAGAATAGATTATTAAAAAGCGACACTGAGGACCAATTTCTTTGTTCGCGACTGTACATCTTCTATGCAGATCGCCGAAAGCAAGGAACGTCGTTACTCTGTTCAAAAACGAAAACTTTTTTTTGCTTTAATCGAATGTACAATTTCGGAAACGCAATAGTAATCACGTGAGTACATTTACGTAAATGTCAGTTACATCATCACAAACAATCGTTTAGAGCCACTTTTACAACGGAATTGACGTTCATGTTCTGTGAACTAATTATCACACAGACAGGTCATCGTTCCGATCTACAATCAGATGACCTGAACTACGATGGTGTGAATCGTTCATCAACGTGACCGTCAATTTTGAAAAGATATTAAAAAATCCAATCAGAATTCACCCCCAAGTTTGGTGTTTTTTATTATATATATATGTTCGTTTTGATTTGGATCGCACGCGGTGGAAGGGGGGAAAAATTACAAAAGTGCTGAATCGTTTATTTAACATATTAATAATCACTGTCCAACAATGAAAATGTTTCGAGCTCAAAAATAGCTAATTCTTATGTATTTCCACCTACTGAATTCGATTATCACCATAAAAATGACAGATTAGCTCTTGCTTTGGAGATACAGTGACATGTCATTTTTTAGAGTCTACGTCTACATTTTCAATTTGGGGGAACTTCCGTGTTTGGGAATTGTCACATCTGTCAACTGACAAAACGCAACTAGCTGTTTGTAAGTTATAAATATAATTACTGTTGCTGTGACTGTGAGTTTCTTATTGTTTCTGTTGTAATTAGTGCAGAATTTCTGGTTTTGGGGTGCTTTTGAAGTGTAACATTTGTTAAAGCAAAATGCCACGAAAATGTGTAAATTCAGTGAATAATTTTTGTTACATTTGTGGTGAAATAACATTTTCGTCACAGAAACGCAATCTGACGCCTCTTGTGAAGACTGCCTATCAGCAGTATTTTGGTATGAAGGTAGGGTGCCAGGATAAGTCATGGGCTCCACATAATTATATGTTGCAACTCTTGTTCAGTTATACTGCGAGAATGGCTAAGAAATAAAAAACGATGTATGCCTTTTGCTGTACCTATGGTTTGGCGGGAGCCTACAAACCATACAGATGACTGCTATTTCTGCTTGACTCCACCTATAAAAGCCGGATTGTCAATGAAGAAAAGAGGAACAGTTGACTACCCGAATCTTGCATCTGCTGTTCGACCTATTCCACATTCAGATAGTTTACCAGTTCCTACTCCACCTCAAAATTATGAGCTTGAAGTAGAAAATGAAGAAAGTGTGGTAGAAGAAGAACCCAACATGCCTTACACATTCCACGATCCTGATTTTGAGGTAAAAGATGATAAACCGCACAGACTGAGTCAAGCGGAATTGAGTGATCTTATTCGAGATCTTAACTTGTTGAAGGAGAAGGCAGAACTTCTAGGATCAAGACTACAGCAATGGAATCTTCTCCAACGTGATGTCAGGGTCTCACAGTACAGACAACGTCAGAGGTATCTGCTTCCTTTTTTTGAGAAGAAAAACAATCTTGTTGTTTGCTGCGACGTTAATGGCTTGATGGAAAGTTTGAATTTGAACCATGATCCAACTGACTGGAGGCTATTCATAGACTCCTCCAAGCTTAGTTTAAAAGCTGTATTACTTCACAACGGCAACCGTCTTCCCTCTATTCCTGTTGCTCATGCGGTTCACATGAAGGAGACTTATGCAAACATGTCAGCCCTCCTCGACTCAATCAAATATGCTGAACACAAGTGGAAAATCTGTGGAGATCTAAAGGTCCTCGCTGTACTCTTAGGAATGCAACTGGGATACACCAAATACTGCTGCTTTTTATGTATGTGGGACAGCAGGGATAGGAAATCACATTATATTCAAGCAGACTGGCCTGCAAGAAATCTTAACTCTAGCGAGAAAAATGTCGTTGCCGAGCCTCTCGTGGACCCAAAAGATGTTCTTCTTCCACCCCTACATATAAAGCTTGGTTTGATGAAAAACTTTGTCAAAGGTATGAACCAAGAAGGACAGGCCTTTAAGTACTTAAGAGACAAATTTCCTAGATTAAGTGATGCAAAAGTTAAGGAAGGTATTTTTGTTGGGCCACAAATTCGACAACTTGTAAAGGATCCTGCGTTTGACCGAGTTTTGGAAGCCAAAGAAAAGGAAGCTTGGGAAGCCTTCAAGGGAGTTATTCATGGATTTTTAGGCAACAAAAGAGATGATAACTATGCTCAGTTGGTGACAGTACTACTGCAAAAATACCATCAACTCGGATGCAACATGTCCCTTAAAATTCATTTTCTCCACTCCTACTTAAACTTTTTCCCTCCTAGTTGTGGAGCTGTCAGTGATGAACACGGAGAAAGATTCCATCAGGATATTTCTTTAATAGAACAAAGATATCAGGGCCGTTGGAATGAAGCAATGCTTGCGGATTACTGCTGGTCTGTGTATAGAGATGCTCCGGAAGTCACTTACAAGAGGCAAGCCAAAAGACGATCTCATGAAGCTACCACATGATTCTCTTTAGACCCAACCACCTGCTACGTATTCTTCCATCAATTTAGAATTCTTAGAATGTAACTGTTATTAAAAAAAATTGAAATGGACTTTCAGTTTTGTTGGCATATGTAGTTAAAATGTATCGTTTTCTTTTAATCCGTTAAAATAAAAAACTTCCACCTCTTCTGTATCACAGAAACTAGAGCTAATAAATTTTTTTCTTTGTCATATTCGTTTTTCTCGACCCAAAATTAGTACGATTTGACTCATGAAGTGAAGGAAACATTCGATTTTTTTTTTGTTGGACAGTGTAATTTGATCAGTTCCTTACGGTTCTCTTACACCAAACTAACGTTTATTATCACTTCACCCTGCGTGATTTAATTGATTCGGCGTTATTAAATTATAGTGTCGCCGGTCGTATTTATAAACTGTCTTAAAAAAAAACTTAAACGCGTTATACAACGCGTATTAAGTTTTGATATAAAAAATAACTCTGTGATCCTTCATCACACGCTTGATCTTAAATGAATCGCCGTGTAATTCCGATTTTAGCTGTCAGACAAATTAAACCGTGCGTGTTATTAAATCGGCTAATTTGATGAATCACGAACTAAATTCTCAAATTTTAAAGCCAAAGTAACACAGCAATACGTTTGGTATTTTTTGTAAAAAAAAATGCAAGGTGTAATGTAAACGAGATAGTAATCACCTAAATGCTAACGAAAAGAGTTAGTGTCTCGTTCGTTGTAATTATCAAAATTACACTAAATACATCTGTGCATAAAACTATACTAATGCCTTCCCCGCTTTGTAAATCCTAACGTCATTATTACTATGGTTCTTAACTTTGCGTATATTTTATGCCTTGGATGCAATCTGAAGCTTGCATGGAAATAAATAGTTGCAAGTAAATGTGTTGCGGAAAATCGCACGAATACCTCCAAATAAAATCAATACCTAATCGTTTCTTCTTCCTCTTTTATTTGCAGTTCAGATTGAACGCCAAAGAAAACGTAATTCCGTGGAATCAGGTATTCGCGCACGGCTGGGGCTTCAGAGTGAACTGGGAATTGCCCGAGACGGTCTTGAGGAGGCGCAAGTTTTTCAAGAGGGACATACACGAGGACATAGAGAATATTCCATGGCAGTGAGTAGTAATTTGTAATTAAGCACGTAGAAGTCAATTAAATGCACGAGTTTCAGTTGGGGCATGCAGGGTTATTCCTGTATTATGAAATACATCTGCGAAACGGCCACAAAAATTAAAGCGTCGCCCAAGTGCGGCGTCCTATGCGAAATCGGAAATTTAATCACCGAGTAAGTTTATTCATTTATAATTCACTTCTTCAGAAAACTGAAACTATCCTTTTTTTGTAATACCTTCTTAATCCCTAATTTCTTTAAGTAAAAATCTTACACATTATCTCTTAACAACAGAAATATATTAAAATGAAGAAAAAATATTAGTTACTTAAATTATACGTGTTTTCTGTTTCCTGAGAAACTGAAAATGATACTGAAGATTAATACACTTTTGAACTAGGCCTCTTAAATATTATTTATGTTTAAAAAGGTGTAACAAGACGTAGACTTACTAATTTGATTAGTTTCATTTCTCGTCAAATGTACTGACCGTCGCGTCGCACTAATACACTTCATGCTGAAACAATCTTGAATTTATTACATTAATGAGGAGAATTTTCAAAATAGTTTTAGAATGATTCTCGTGATATAAATGTGTATGAATTAATCCTACCACTAACAAAGAGATGTTATTTGTAGAGTAAAATCAGAATCAGATTTACTACGTCTATGTGCCGACGCGTGCACGTTGTTAAAAGAAGCCTGTGAAACAAATTATATTCAGATTGGTTAATTATACTGAAACTTTACATTCTTTTACTTATTCCACTGTAAGTAATAATATGTAATTATGTACCTAATACCTTGTAACTGATCAATGTATTCATTCCCTGTTTGTAGTTTCGCGCCCAAATGCACCCTTAAAAGCAACAGCAAACGTTAAACGTTGCGTTTTATTTCATTTTTATTAAACCGTATTGTGATTTTTGTCGCAATAGTATCACTTGTTACCGTTTTCCATTTATTAGTAGTGCTTATGGTACTTATAATGCAATAAGTAATAAATAATGGCCGGAGTTTAGAAGTATTTTTGGAAAAATATAGCAAACTTTATATTCCACATGAGCTGACAATCTGCAGAAATTATTCAAAGCTCAGTTTATACATGATGATGTAAAAACAAAAGCTCTAAGAGAATCCACATCATAGATTAGGAGAAAAATGTTTAATAAATAGAATGTGCCCTAAAATCATGTTACGACACTACCTGACAAATACCATGAGAGCAAAAAAAAACCCAAAGCAAGGATATCCTTGCAATATGAATTTGTTGTTTTTGTTAGCTTCATACATTAAATTGTAGTAGCGTTTTATGTTAAAATATTGTGTAAAAGTTATGTCTATTTAATCTAAAGCAAGGATTCGAAATTCCTGGGTAACTTTGACTTTGGTTTTTATTGCTATTTATTTTGTACATGAAGCAGTAAAGCTGCAATAAAATTTTAGAATTATTTACAGTCCTTATTACGTGACGCAGTTATCACCAGGTCCTGAAAAATAGAATCGATATTTTTTACGCAAATTAGTCTTCAATAAGAAATGGTGACATCAGAAATACAACCGGCAGATGTGCGTCAAGATGCTTGTAAATGAACTAAAGTAAAGGATTGCCTTAAGTTCAATTAATTATTTTGTGTTTATTATTATGTATACATATAGCTATAGATCGGAGCCGCTCAAAGTTGAGCTCTTCTGACCTTGATTACTCTTAGTACGTGGTAGGTCACCCCTCTGTACTTTTTCTTTCTACCTTTCTTTAAATTTTTGTGTTTTTTTGCTTTCTTCCATTCCTTTCTGTTTAGTATCTTCTTTCTCCACTCGTCAATTTCCATTCTCTTAATATCCTGGTCTTCCCATCTTATTTTCGACCTCTCCTTTGGTCTATCTTCAGGTGGTTTTCATTTTGTTATTTTCTTTATTATGATATTATCTTCTCTTCTATCTCATCTACTTCATGGTTTATTCATCTTCTGCACTCGTCATCGTTTATCTTTTTTGGTCCACGTCTTATGATTTTTCTTTCAAAAATTTTAAATTTTTCTTCATCCCTGCCTGCTTGAATTTTAATTTTATGCGTGTTCAACAGAGAGCGCACTTGTACGGCCTAAACTACAAGAACGTTTTTTTTTTGTCAATAATCGGCTTGCAGAATCAGCACAATGTTTTCTCCGTTGCGTTTTGTTTCATCAAAAGTAGATAGGAGTTCTTTTTCCGTCAAAAACAGTGTTGCGTAGCTTACGCAAGAAAAACATCCGTCTAGGTTTAGGTCATATATCGTATAGGCCGTAAGTCGTAACTCATTAAAAATTAAACTAAAACTTTCATATATTAAACTTTAAACTACTGCATAAAAAAGGAGATTATCTACAAAACAGCAAAAATATACGAAAAAATTATCGTGAAAAGGATACTTGATTTTTTTATACAAAAACGAAGTGTTGCCCGGTAATCTAAATGGATTTATCAAGGAACGATCAACTGGTAGGGCAATTTTTCAAGTCACTGGAGAAATATGTAATTGAAGGGAATAAATAAAGGAGACCTATCCAAAACATTTGACAGTATTAACCATTAAATTCTACTTTATGGTTTTCGGGGACCAGCCTTGGAATTACTGACTTCATATCTGGATAACAGAAAACAACGTATGACAACTACTATTAAATTTATCCAGCGTTTCAGTTTACTCATCTCTGTTTAAGGCAAATTTAATTTTATCTAAACGATGGGGCTAAGGATTTCTAAAGGAGATCGCAGACTCGGCGATCTGGTCGCTGCAACGTGATCGCCCGAAAATTGCACGAAAAGTCGTCTTAGGTTCGAGAATCGTCGGGCTTAAGAGGCCCGATTGAGTATCACAATCTGGGCTAAGACGACTCTAGTAATTACTAATAATAAATACACGATTTGCGCAGCCAAATTCATAGATGCTCCCCCCCCCCCATAGATCGCATGAACGGGTGGGAGCTTAAAACGCGTGATATATTTAATTACTATTGTCGCGTTAAAAAAATCTATCTGACTATATCTGCTTCTTCACTATTTATCACCTGCGGGTTGGTCTCTTATCTTTTATACATTTCTAAATCTACGCCACAATCGATTCTTTCGTCCTGGTGGCTGGGGTTCGGTCCAAAGTACAAAGTTCTAAAGGTGTCAGCCAAATTTGTTTCTTACAAACGTTCTAATTGCCTCAATTTTAATTGGCACATGTAAACATACACGCTTACATTCCGCAGAGCTTGCATAAGTGAAATGTGAGCGTGTGTAACGCGGCTGTCCTACTTCTGATCACTCAAAACATTTAAAACTTTTGCCGTTGTTAATTACTTTAAAAAAGGCCTCGTTTTTTTAAATATTATTTCTTCTTTTTACATGTAGGAATGAACATTTAAACGTTAACAATTTCTTAAGTGAAAAGAAACTCTTCAGAGTAATTCAAAATCAGTGATGGGATTCAAATTATTTTACAGGTGGTTCGGTTTACTAGTACCTAATTATAAGAACGATATAGAAAAGAAAATGAAGATTAAAAAAGTTAGTAATCGATTCTGCTAATCCGATGTGACAGGATTGAATCCCATCCCATTATTAGTCATTTTAACCTAACTATCATCTAGAAATTTTCTGCAAGTCGATTTTGATTGCAATGGATTGCTCGAGCATCCTCTGGACAGCTATTTCGGCCTTGTTTGGGGACCTCTTCAGCAGAAGAGTAGCTCGAGAACTCCACTGCAATCAAGCCGACCTGACCCAGTTATCTCGTCCAAATAGGGCCGAGAAAGCTGTCCAGAAGCTGCTCGTGGAATCCGACTTGCAATACATTTCTAAAACTTTCAAAATATGCTTTGACAGTAGATTTAACCGCCTTGTGTGGGATGACCTATTAAGCAGCAAACTGGTTGCTATTTGTAAATTCTCACACAATGTTAAGTCAAAAATCGGTTGCAGGAAGTCGCGACTTAAACTATTCAACCAGTCCAACCCTCGGATATCGAAAAATTATGAAAAACTTGGTATTTTGTAATAAAGAACGAGATTTCAACCTGCATTGTCTTTGAAAATCAATTTAAATTGAAATCATTTCATAAATTAACTTACTTTCCGAAAATCATGAACAACGTCTTAAATATTTTCACCGAAATAATAGTTAATTGTAAAATAAAACAAATAACGAATTATGCTTTTAACTAATCTTACATTCCGCTCTAAAAGAACAATACTCGTAAAGAACGTTTGTATAATTTGATAATGAATTTTGAAAGCATTTTTTTTAAGTTAACTGAGGAATAAAGAGACAAAGACAAAATAAATAAATGACTCAAAATGTTTTTACAAAATAAGTAATCAAGGGAAGGAATTAATCATGAAATAAATAACAAGTTTCATACACATGAGCGGAAAAGAATATTAATTTTTTTTTGTCTTTAAATTTTCTTAAATTTGAGTTTGTCATCGACCTGAATTTTTTTTTTTAACTCACGAGCCTTTAATACTAGAATATGATTGACCACAAATTAACAAGTTTTAATTGGAAATTTAAACATACACGCTTACATTCCGCAGAGCTTGCATAAGTGAAATGTGAGCGTGTGTAACGCGGCTGTCCTACTAATTGTTAATGGGTTCTGATCCTGCATAATTTTGAAACGCACAGAATTGCAATAATTTATTTAATAATAACTTATTTTTCCAGATAATGACATCGTGACACTATGTAGGTCAGAGAGTAAAAGTCAAATGCCTAGACCGACAGTAATTAAGTATGATTTCCACAAAAAATAACTATTAATTGGTACAGTGCGTTCATGAAATATTTTGCAAAAGTCCTCGCGCGCTTTCTTACCCAAATATTTACAAGGTCTGCCCTAATCATTTTACACAACACTGGCTATTAGTATGTACAAGTGGTTACTTGTGAGACCCGGGAAATTAAATTACGTATAAATCGCCATGTATACAGGGTGTCCCAATGTGGATGGCGATCGATGATATATAGAAAACGGTAATCCTAGTAGAGCTTATAACCAAAGTGACCATGAGAATCAGATTTGACCACAACAGGGCACAATCAATAGGCTCAACCATAAAATCTCATGATAACAAACAAAGTCTCAGTGCAAGGTGCAGTTTTAATAGCGCCTTTGAAAAACTGAACTAACGCTGCACGTATTTGATTTGAGACTTATTATCGTGTGTCGCCATTAATAAGAGTAGAGGAAGGGTTTGAATTATTTAGTCTCAACAACCCTACAACTTACCCGTACCCTTTATTATGATGAACGAATTTAGGCTCGATTGAAAGAGATTTTTTTTTTGCACACGACTCCGGCTACTTTATTATAAATTAGTTCGCAATAGTGTCACGATGTCATTATCTGGGAAAATAAGTAAATTTAAATTCGTTTCGTAATTATTGCAATTGTGTGCATGTGAAAATTATGCAGGATCAGCAGCCATTGAGAATTAGTAGGTCAGCCGCGTTACACATGCTCACATTTCATTATGCAAGCTCTGCGAAATGTAAGCATGTGTAACCTACTAATTGTCAATGGCTGCTGATCCTGCATAATTTTCAAATGCACACAATTGCGATAATTACGAAACGAATTTAAATTTACTTATTTTCCCAGATAATGACATCGTGACAATAGTAATAATTTTTTGTGCAGTTTTCTTGAAAAGATGAAGTGGAAAGTTATATTTTTCTTACGGTGGTTACAAAGCTTCACAAAACCCGAAATTGATATGTTGCCCATTCTGTAGTGATCTGTCGCTGTCCCGAATATCGCCACGTCTGTGGTCTCCTTAACGTCTAGCTGGAAATGAATTGAAATTGATTAAAAAAAAAAGCAAACAAGGAAATTTTCTGTTTGAATAATAAAGATTAGCTCTAATTTAATTTGCTTTAGTCTTGGCCGTGAACCTAAAAGTGTATTCGTGGGTAAATATTGGTCGGAACGGAAACTTGCCCGAGCTTTCACAGTTCCGTATTTACCATTAACATTTTTTTTCCACAATATATCCACGCGAGTACGTACATGTTACCGTACGTTTGGTAATTAAAACGTTAAACAAACAACAAATTTGCAACGAAACAAATCCTCTGCTTCTGTTTGATATGTAACTGAACTTACACCGATGCACTTTCGTAGTACGAGTACATAAATGAAAGAATTACAATGAAACAATCATTTTTTTAATACGATTCTTCTTGTAGTACTTGTAGTAACAGCAATGAAAATACATAGTTGTTAATTTTACAAAAATAAATATTGAAGATATACTGTTCACGTTTGAATATACATAGAATATTCCTGAGCTTACTAATGTTTTATTAGAAAATTAAAAAGTGTCGGGAAAGTTGCGCCGCCACACAATTCGCCTTCAAAATAAATTAATGTATAACAATATGACGCGTACTTCTCCAATTCCCATTTTGTTTTTTATGGCCTTGCAATAAAAATTATTATCGACGCCGTAATAATAGTTGAAGTAGCCTGCAATAAATTATCTCCTTTATTTTATTTCGTAGTTCGCACCTACGTTTATGATAGGGGTGTTACTTAACAATCATTTGCAGTTATTTGTTCTTCGTAAATCGAGCCTGTAAATATGAGTATGGTTCCACAAATGTACAGATCCGCAACTGTCCCGGATTCAAATTAAAATAAGAACTAAAGGTATCGAAGATTATTTGCGCATAATAATTCCTTACGTTTTACATACGTTACTTTTTTAAGACCTACTGTATATACATACAGGGTGACTGTCAATTAACACAACAAAATGAAACAGAAAGACTGTAAATACAAAAATTCGCGAAATACGCAGACGATAAATAAACTAATTGCTCGAAAGTAAAAGGATTAATAAATAAACAAAAGAAAACTGCAGCTAAAACAATCGATTCGCTGAGAAAAAAACGGATGAGAACTGAAGCAAACAACACTAGACTAAGAATTAAAGTAAATAGGAAACAAAAGAAGATCGCGGCCGTTCTTATCCGGCAGAGGATGAAGTGAAGAAGCAAGTACGAAAAATTAGTTTCAAATTTCGCGCCGAGAAATAGATATGAAGTGCGGCGAAATTTATGGCGCCAAACAACAGAAAAACACAGAATTAACTGAAAAGAAAACAAGGGAAAATCGAGTGTTTTCACTCAACGGAGGATGATCGAAATATAAATGAAGCAAATACGAAAAAATAATTTCAAATTTTGCACTAGAAAAATTGTAGTCCGACAAATTTTACATAGATGGCGCCAAATAACTGACATCACAGAAATAACTGAAAAGAAAACAAAAACGGCTGTTCTTGTTCAACAGAGGAAGACCAAAATACATATAAATTAAAAATAAATACAAAAAAAAATAATTCCAAATTCCAACAAAAAACGATCTCATTCAAATATAATACATAGACGGCGTCAAATAACGAAATATGGAATTAAACGAACAGAACACGAGAGTAGGTCGACGATTTTCATTCGAAACATGAAAGCAAAAAATATGAAAAATGAAATTTCAAATTTCGCGCCAAAATCGTAGTTCAATAAAATTTACACAGATGGCGCCAAACAACAGAAAAATGGAAAGAATAAACAAGAGAAAATCAGCTGTTCAACGGAGGATGACCGAAATATAAGTGAAGTAAATATGAAAAAATAATTTCTAACGTTGCCCTAGAAAAATTTGCACGAAAAAAAAAACGAAATACAGAATTAATCGAACAAAAAACAAAAAACAATCGTATGATTCCTTATTAGACAGATGTGAAGTGAGGTGAATATGAGAAATTAAGTTTAAATTTCGCGCCGAAAAAATTTACTCCTACAAAACAACAACTGCGAAATACAGAATTAAACGAACAAGAAACAAGAGAAGGTCGACGATGTCATTGGAACATAGCGCGACAAACTGCGGTAAACAGCAACGAAATACAGAATTAAGCGAATAGAAATAGAACACAAGAAAAGGTTGACGATTTTCATTCGGAATGTAAGAGAAGTAAACATGAAAAATTTCTCGCAGAAAATCGTAGTTCAACGAAATTTGTGTAGGTGGCACCAAACAACAGAAAATACTAAAAAATACAGAATTTACTGTTCTCGTTCAACGATCATAGATGGCACGAAAAACGACGATATACTAAGGTACTAAATCAACACTCCGTACAGGTAACGCAATCCCATTCCTCTCGTGAGAGGATTGAGAAACAAAGATAACAAATATAATTGTCGCAAGTGCGATAAGGAAGACAACAGTTTTAGGGAATTCTGTTTACCGCAATGTCACTGGTTTCAATTTAAAAGTGTGTTAGATTATGTCTAGTTAGTTATTTACCAATCAAAAAGTTGTTATTTTGAGAAATGCAGAATGTTTCTTTTACGAAAAGGGCGGAATCATTAAATGTCATGCGATAAAAGTTTGGCTTGCGATATTTAAGCTCAATTTTCTTAACCACTGACAGTAACTTTGACAAACGTCACTTCAAATAATATTTCCAACTGTTTTTTATCCCTAGATGAGAGGAATGTGCGACAAGGATAGATATAAAAAATCACTAAATGCGTTACCTCTATACGAAGTATGTTGATTTAGTACCTTACGATAGGTATACATAGAATTAATCGAACAGAAGCGATCGATGATTCCTTATCCGGCTGATGTGAAGTGAGGTGAATATGAGCAATTAATTTTAAATTTCGCGCCGAAGAAATGTACTCCTACCTACTTCGAAATACGAAATTAAACGAACAAAGAAGGGTCGACGATTTTCATTCAAAATTTAAAAAGTAATAAAAACTGCTATCCTGCTAGAACTCACGAGTCACAACTGTTCCTAAAAGTAATAAGTATGGACAATTAAGTTTCAAATTTCGCGCCAAAATCGTAGTTCGACAAAACTTATGTAGATGGTACCAAACAACAAAAATACAGAATTTACTAAAAAGAAATAAACAAGAGAAAATCGGTTGTTCACGTTCAACGGAGGATGACCGAAATATAAGTAAAGTAACGATAAGAAGCGATGTCCGAGAGTATGGGAAAAATGTTAAAACAATTCTTTCCACTTTTGTTTTCGAGAAATAATTAATCAAAAATTAGCCCCAAGACGACGATGTGCCTCTGGTTAAAAAATAGTGGAGCAGATGAACGAAATAAATGCTTTCATAAAAGTTTTATGGTAGGCACGGTGATCGTGAACTTGACCTTCAAGTGGAATTTCACGACAACTCCGTTTTTAGGTCAGCACCCGAAATATTTACTTGATAAATAAACTCCATATCCTCTGTTTTTACAGACGTCATGCCGTTCATTGGGTTTAACTTTTATTACCTTATGAATTTTTAATTGAGTACCGAATTGTGTTCTTTTTATTGCTACTAGTTCACCAATTTTATACAGTCTTGCTTTTTTTTTCTTCTTAAATTATAGGTTCTTTTATTTTCTTCCTGAATTTTTAGTAGCTGCTCTTTGCTTCGTTTTCTTAATTATTCGCGCTTATCTTGAAACTGATCAATCATTTCTTCTTGTGAAGTTCGAATTCTTCTTTAGTTCTCATTTTTACACCTGTGAGCGATTCTAACGACGCCGCGGCGGCGTAGTGTTTATACTTCGTTGAAAATAACTGTTTAAAGCTCTCTGCGTTTTGTCTACATGTTTGTACCATTGACGAGGATCATTTAAACTTAACTAAATTTTGGCGACATCTTGTGGACCTAAAGCTTTTGTCTATCAATTTTACTATTTAATGTTTGTTTCTCACAATTTTAGGTTAAAAATCGACCGCAAGATGTCGCGACCTAAACTATTGAATATTTAAATTTTAGAATAGCGGCGAACAAACAGAAAATTCCAGCAAATTCTATCACCATTCGGTGCGAGTCTGGAATACAGTACAATCTTGTCTGCATCATAGGTGCATATTACAACAACAATATTAAAAAATTATTGCACTGGTTTCCACTATCGATTCCTCTGAATTCTTTTTTCTTCCTTCTTCTTCTCTCTTCTTTTCGTTTTGATCTTTCTGGGCCCTTTTCTGCCTTTCTGGTCCTCCTTGGGTCCTTTTCTTTTCATTCAGTTTTTCATTACCGTGCTTTTCTTTCTTCTGATTCTTTCGAGTCCTTTCCTTTCTTTCTGGTTCTTCTACTCAACCTGCAAGAATTTTTAAATTATAAGATGATGTAATGAAAATTAAGAAATGGAACAGTTCAAACATTAAATAGATTTAATCAATTTAATCCCTTCAAAAACAGGTCATCATAAAATCATAAAGTCCGTAAATAAAGAAACTTTCTTCATTCATCAAAAGATGGAGCCTCATAGCGTTCCCGCCTTACATAAATTATTCTTACAGAAATATTCCCGCAAATAATTGTAAATTATTTGTCGTAAATATTCTCGCAATTGCCATTGTGGAAGTGATTTCCTAGAAATCATAAGTCCGCAGATAAAGAAACTTTCTTTTCTAATCAACAGAAGGCGCTCCACATCGTTCCCGCCCGACGTAAATCATTTCGCGAAAGTGTAATCCTGGAAATAATTTTTTTAGATTTATCATAAATGCGCAAACGAAAAAGCTTTCTTTACCGATTAAAAGATGGCGCTTCACAGCATTCTCGCCAAATATAAATTATATTTTACAGAAATATTATCCCGACTATAATAATATATTATTATACAAGTTTCACAAGAAGGCTTATTGTAACACGAGTGGGGTTGGGGCACGACTAGCGAAGCGTAGCGAGCTAGGAGTGGCCCAACGAAAGTGTTTGTGCGCCATTTAGTGTCCGTTTAAAAGAGTTTGTGATAAAATATCTTACATTTTACGAAACTAGCACTGCGGAAATAGTTTTGTAGAAATCATAAATCCGCAAATAACGAAGCTTTCTTTACCGATCAACAGATGGCATCACATATCTCCTCTTCACCCCTCCCCTACTCCCAAATAGAAATTATTTTTACGGAAATATTCGCGCACTGTCATTGTCATTTTATAATCAATACAAACACGAGCAGTGTTGTCCTTTTTCCTAACCACGACTACTGGACTTGCAAATCCTGATTAATTTGGTTGTACTATACCATCCTTAATCCATTCTTCTATTTGCTCCTCCCCTTAATTTCTCTCATATAAAAGAATTGCATATTGGAAAGTCAAAGCGATCAATTGTGAGTGAAACGCGACGGTATTGGAAATATTTACATCAGCACATACAATTTGCAATCGTTACCTCTTCCCGGTCGTTCTCTTCATCGTTTTCTTCTTCTTTGTTTTGACTAATTTCTGGGTTAACGAAATTTCCTAGAAACAAACATATTCTACTGGCTATTTCTTCATGACAACCTGAATAATCCAAATCAAGTAAGTGACAAGCAACAACGTCAAAATTGAAACCTTGAAACTCTCTCAGCTTACGTCTTACTTGACGAGATTGACCTTCTGAACCAAATATAATTACATGCAAAGTTTGTACGGATTTAAGAGAAGCATGTTTCAAATTATACTCAACTTTTGAAAAACTTTGTAAAGTTGACGTTTCGCTTTCTAATTCCGAACCTTCCTTTCAATAGTTTCGATCTTTTCGATCCTCTTACACCTTCTGATTCTCTTGAATCTTACGATCTTTTGGATCTTTTTGTACATTTCGCTCATTTCGATCCTCCAGAACTATTGAACCTTGTGATTCTTTGGATCCTCTTAGATCTTGCGATCCTCTTGAGTTTTGCGACGCTCTTGATTCTCTTGGATCTTGCGATCCCGGACGAGCCCCCAAAAAATATAGTTTAAACAACCTTTTATTGAGTTTTTTATTTTTGACATCTTTTCCTACATTACTTAATTACAAACTGTTCCACTGACTGATCCGTAACTTGCAGTCACGTACGCTATTTGATCAAAAATTCTACGCGGCGACGTTTAAAACAACTGTATCCTAATAGTTTTTTTATTGTCTCAGTGCGATATCAAGTCGAAAGATTTTACTACCAGCTGCTGTCGAGCCGTACATTGACCTCTGCGATCAGGTGATTTTTTCTTTTGAACGAAGCAGCTGGTACATTCCGCTCTAGATAATATTCCGCACGAATTATTTGTGAATTTGTTACTCCTATTTCACACGTAATTCCAGATATTTTAGAAATTACTAATAATTACGTCCCGTAAAAGAAATAACTCGGACGAACCTGAAGGCGCAAAAAATAAGCTTTTTGCTCAAGCGTTTTTATTTTATTTTATTTTATTTTTTGAAAAGTTGATAGTCTTCAAAATATCGAATTTGATAAGCAACAAACTAAAATATTTTAAGCGCACAGGGGCACAATGAAATTGGCTGTAATGTTGCTGTTTATACAGGGTGACTGTTAATTGTCTTGAAGCCTTTGCAACTCCCTATCCTGTGCTTTTTTTTGACGCACAGTTGTGAATCGTTCCTCGTTTCATCGTAAGCATTATTTGTACATTTTTAAGTAATTTGTTCGACTTTGAATAACTTAACATAATTAATTTAATTAATTTTGATTAATTTCATAGTGTTATACGTCAAGGCCATGATATGTTTTATTTCAGTTAAAAAGAAGTCATTAGTTCCAAAAGAAGGGTTATGTTGTAATTTTGGGTTAGGCCTGTTAAAAAAAGTAATACCCAAAAAATCTACGACAGCAGATGTACGGAGTGAACGACGAAATTGCAAGAATAAAAAATAACGAGGAAATCAACAAAGTTGCGATCTTTTTGCTTCAAATTAATTAATTATTTTATGAATTATTCCTATTTCATCGTTGGTAACCTATAAAATAAAATTCAACTAATATTCTCTTAAAAGACGTCTTGGTTTTATATCGAATGGTTCAAAAAAGTTGAAGTTAATATTGTCCCGAAAGACATCTTTAATTTATACCGAGCGGTTAAAAAAATTTGACCGTGAGTATTCACCATCGACTTCAAATGTCAAGGAATACTTTATTTCCTTGGATCAAATGATACTGAATCCCTTATGGTTCACTTCTTATCGTTGGGGTCATTTTAATTCAAATTTTCAATTTATTTCAACAGTTAATTTTCATTTTATCTCCTCAGTTGATTTTCATTTCATTTCGTCAGTTAATTTTCATTTCAAAAGTTAATTTCAATTAGAAAAAATATTTCCTCATCAAATTTATAAAACGTACCGAGTGGTTCAGAAAAATTGGCAATGACGTAGCCAGAAATGATTTCAATTGTCAAACGACATTTTAAGATTTCAATTAATTCTTTGACGATAACCACAGGTAATGAGCTTAGCAGATGGCTCATCAAATGTTTTAAATTTGACGCCCCAATTTGGAGCTAAACTTGATTAATTAGGAGCCGGCTCACCAAATACGTGGTGGCGGTACTGTTATAGTGAAAAAACGAAACCTGTAAATATAAGTAACATACAAATAAACAAATTCTATAACTAAGTGATGTGAAACAAAGTTTAAAAAGAGAATTAACAGCAAATTACTTATAACCATACGTCACTATTGCTTCCTAGCCTCACTTTACACTTATTTCTCTATCATTTAAAAGAGACATATAGCGGTAAATAAGCCAATTGACAAACCAACTGACAAACGTTCAGTTTTCGAATTTTGTTAAATACTCAATAGACATCACTACTATTTTTAGAGCATCCATCGTTTCTATGCCTTGGGCTATCTGGAGAGATCTATTATGTGTGGGAAAACAAAATAGCTCTCTTTGATTTATACCGAGTGGTTCAGAAACATTGACTGTGACGTGGTGGCCCAGCGTCGACTTCAAATGTCAAACGACATTTTGGTTTTTTAATTCAAATGACAGTTAATTTTTAAGGATATATCAACTTCAAATTCCAATGAGTTTAATTTCGTCGATGATTTCTTTCGTAATCCAAATTCCAAATGTCAGTTTCCTTGAGAATAAAACTTCTTATTGCTATTTATTGTTGCAAAACCAGAAATTGAAACCCAAACAATATTCTTCCAAAAGACGTCTCTAATTTATACAGAGAGGTTAAAAAAATTAGCTCTGACGTATCCAGCAAAATTAAATTGTCAAATGACATTTTAAGATTTCAGGAATAGTGACAGTTAATCCTTTGATGTTAACTTAACAAGACAACACTTTATCTTTTTATTTCGAATTTCAATTAATCTATATTATAAACGTCGATTATCACAAAAATAGAACATTTTCTGCTAATTTAATCATTTGAAACATTGAAACCTACGAAATGAAACCCAATGTTCTCCCAAAAAATATCTTTGATTTATACCGAGCGGTTCAGAAAAGTTGACCGTGACGTAGCCCAGCATCTACTTCAAATGTCAAACGACATTTTCAGCTTTTGCTTCAAACGACACTTAATGTTTAAGGATAACTCAACAAACGACAGTTGACTTTTTAAGAAGACAATACGACATTAAGGGCCAGTTGTACAAAGTAGGTTTAAACTCAAGTTTAATGGAACCAGGTTTAAAGTAAACAAATTCGCATAGGGTCTTAATGACATAATTAATGCATTCGTAAATAAAATTTAATGCGATTTTGTTCACTTTGAACCTGGTTCAGTTGAACGTCAGTTTAAACCTCCTTTGTAGGTACAACTGACCCTAAGAAAAAACAGACGAACGCCACTGTAATAACGACGCCATCTTGAAATTGAAGATGATCGAATTAAGATCAAAACTGATTACGTAAAACAGAAACCCATCATGTGAGGTATCAAGTTAAAAGTCTCGAAGAAACTAATTTAGTTGTCATATCGACGCCATCTTGGAACTGAATATGCTCGAGTTATCGCTTGACGCATCAATTGAAAATACTCGGTGTTTTTGACATATTCCGATTTTTAAGATTGTAAAAGGGGAGAGGTTAAGAAAAAACAGATGAACGCGACCGTAGTACCGACGCCAACCGAAGATAATCGAATTAACTGTTCACGTAAAAGCGGAACCCATCGTGTGAGACATCAAATTAAAAGTCTCGAAGAGGGGAACTTACCTGTCACATTGACGCCATCTTTGAAGCGAAAATGGTGTAATTATTAAGATTTATAACTCTGTTAAAGTTGGCGCCCGAAACAATGAATGATTTTTTTTACTTGTCGTTATTAAGTGTTTTTTTTAAACAAATTACAACAAGATTTTTTTGTACTTTCAAGAGAAATTAATACATACTAAATAAACGAACCCAAAATCCGCCCGCCTTAATTTCGTTGCGAGTTCGGAAGAGTCCGCCATTCAAACAAACGACTTCGTAATTAGTTTGTGACTTCGCCTGCACCGCGCAGCGTCGCGCCGTGCGAATTTTCGGGGGTGCGGTGGAACGGGTTGAATTTAAACGATGTTGAAATTTAATTCAGGATGCGCCGAAAATGGAATAAAATCGCACCAAATTCGGGTGATTGCGTGGCCACCTCGCCCTCGAAAATTTGTCGCAACGAAATCGTGTTAACGCGATTAAATTTTCATCATTTGAATGTACTCGAAAGTCGGCGATTAAATATTAAAATAAATTTTTAATAAATAGTTTTAACGTCTATTAACTCTAATAACTTAATAATGGTTCAACTTTAAGACGCGTTAGCATTGAAATAATGCCCTAAGGCATTCTATTAAGGAAAATAACATTTTGGGGTACAAGGGCTTCCGCTGCAGTCCTTTGCAATCTTCAGCCGTACATTTTTTTTAATTAATATGCATTTTGTGTTTTAGATCACGTGGCATAGACGCAGAATTCTTTCAATCGTTCACGACGAAATGCGACGTATACGACAAGAAGTGCCCCTACGTGCTGAGCAAATTATCGCCTCACCTGGACAATTAAGATTGCCTCACAAATCAAGATACAGTTGTACATAATGGAATTCCGTTGTAAATATTTTAGCGTAAAATAAATATTTGTATACCATAGCGGTCCTGTACTGTTAAACCAACATTCCCCAGCTAGCTCACGCGCGCTACGGTACACTTAGCACTTAGCAAGCCGGCGCTAACTATAACGAAATGTTTGTCAGTTTTTCAAGCGTCCTCCTAGATTAAACCCTCTCACCATGAGGCCCGAACGTGCACACGTGTTCGTGTTACTGGCCCTGCTGGGGCTGATAGATTCGAAGATACTCGACACGAGCCAGGTCTTGCTCGCCAGGCAGAAGAGGTTCTTGATATACCAGCCGGGAATAAACTGGATTCAGGTAAATGCACGAGAAGTGCAACGGGGCGAGGGCTGTTGTTGCATAATGCACGTTTTGTTGAAGCTCATCGTCGGTATAGGCTTGCCGATCGAACTGGAGGATCAGAGTCTTACGTGGGGGGCTGCGGCGAAGAGTTATTACCTCCTGCCGACTAACGCCTCCGATTTTACGAGCCCTTCGATTACAATAGGAAGAGGAAAACGATCCACGTCGAGATGGAAACTCTACTCTTCACTTGAGTATTTCGCCGACAGGTAGGTATGATTCAATCTCAGAATAGCTTTTAGACTGATTCAGGATTCACCGTCTTTTATACAAACCATTGCATTGTGACGTTTCATTATTTATTACGAAATTATACGATACAATCGTACCTAACGAGATCAGCTGCACGGAGCCGTAATATTTGGATAACTCTTTTTAGATCCCACCGCTGCCACCATTCTGTTACTCTTCGGGGTAGTAAAGTGCCCTTAACTGATTGTCTAATTGAGCCGAATATTTCAAATGTATAAAAGAGGTCGGCCCTTTAATTTTCACTTAAAAAAAGAGCATTCACTCTTTTACGAAATAAAAATGACGCCGCGGTTTTTAACTCCCGCGCCATCTCGTAGCTTCGCTTCGAATTCTCGAAAGATCACACGCTCCAGAATCAACACGAATCAACACTTACACTTTTTAGATCCCACCGCTGGTACCGCTTTGTATGAGTTCTTGCGCAAATGTGTTGGCAGCTATAAACAAAGTTTAATTAACTTAATAAAGGTGGTTTTGAAACGTTTCCCCTTCAAGGGGTCTGTCTAGGTATAAAAGCAAAATCGCCCTCTTCACCTTTCTAAATCCCACCGCTGCCACCATTTTGTATGAGTTCTTGCGCAAATGTGTTGGCAGCTGTGAACGAAATTTAATTAACTTAATGCAGGTGGTTCTGAAATGTTTCCCGACAACGGGGTGCGTCTATAAAAGCAAAGTCGCCCTCTTCATGTTTATTTAGTAGCTTCTCCTCAAATTCGTTGTGACTTATGCACACTCCAGATACGACGCGAATTGTCCTTACTTGTTTTGGGATCCCACCGCTGCCACCATTTTGTTACCGCTCGGGATAGCAACGTGCCCTTAACTGATCTGATCGTTTATCACCGGGGTTGCGCAGTTAAAAACGACATTTAATTAACTTAATAAAGGCAGTTCTGAAATGTTTTCCGGTAGAGGGGTGCGTCTATAAAAGCAGAACCATACACAAAATTTTTCACTTCTAATTTTTTTTCGTTCGCGATATAACTGGCTATTTTATGAATTGAAAGCAGTCAATAAAATCCCGCTTTTTCGGCCTAGGCCACGCTTGATTCTAGATTCTAGACAACTCTACAAACCAAACATGACAAAAGAAAAATGATTGAAGATTTTATTTCTCTCTCGACTCGATCTCATTTCATTCTTTGTTTGCTTTTTCTGCTTTGGTTCTTGATTTATTTTCTTCAATTTCGTTCTTCCTTTCACTTTGCTTTCATTTTCATTATTTATTTGCCTTTTTTGCTTTTCATTCTTTTTGCATTCTAAGTACAAACCCTAGCTGTTTTTTTTTTAGCCAAACATCCTGTATATTATAGTTTTCGGAAAAATTAAGACTTTTTATTTGTAGAATGATTTATACTATACCTAAAAAAAAATTGAAAATCATGTTCACGTGACTGTTAAGGACTCCTCCCAACCCTTGTAGTTATTTTAGTCTATTGGGGGCCTACATAACTAACGACTTTAGCCTTGTGCCTGGGATCGTATTCTTTCCAATATATTGAAGTAACCCTCTCGCAATTATTTAAGGTAGTTTATTAAAGTAGCCCCCAGTCGATATTTAGGTACATCTATTGGGGACTCGGCCCAGTTTAACCCCTAATAATTATCTAACTATTGGGGTCTTGTAGAAGATAATTAAAAATTTCAGCTTTCAGCGTTAGTGTCGTGTTGAAACTTGCTTCCAGTTTGGTTAATTAAGTAAGTCTATTGGGGGCCTGCAGAAGATAATTAACAACTCTAGCTTCGTGTTTAGGGTCATGTTAAAACTTCCTTCAAATGGTAATTATTTAGGTACATCTACTGGGGAGTCAACCCAGTTCAATTTACAATAATTGTCGATCTATTGGGGGCTCGTAGAAGATTATTAAGTGTAATTAAAGACTTCAGCTTTATGTTTAGGATCGTATTCAAACTTCCTTCTAATTTGTTGTAGTAGTCCCCAATAGTCAATTAGGTAGGTAAGTCTATTTGGGGGACAGCAGAAGGTAATTAATAGATGTAGCTTTGTATTTAGGGCCATATTGAAACTTCTTTTTAATATATTGAAGTGGCCCCCAGTAGTTATTTAGATACAATAGGGGACAATAAAATCCCGGCAAGAATTTGACTTGTCGTGCATACTTAGACAAATTTGGTAAATCAGGGCCTTAATCAAAACGTTTCACTAGAATATAAAAGTAAATTAAAAAAGTCAGCCACAGCTGGGGGTGTAAAACAAAAACCTAGGTGAAGTTCAGACATTTTGATCCAGCTCGAAGGACCACTCGAGATGAGTTAAAATTTATTACAGCATAAGCTATCACACACAAAGTAGCCAACGCAGACAATTAACTACTCTCGAGCTAATATTTTGCTGATGAGGTCCTAATTAGAATCGAGGATACTCGGGGGGCCCCATTGCAATCCAAAGCACGTCCTTTGGCGAGTTTTTTTCATAGACCTTAGAGCTTTAATACGCTCTAAAATTATTTCCGATAATTCATTTTTCGCATTAATTTGCAAAAATTGATCTTATTGCCAGAATGGCACAAAACATTTATTATTATTTATTGATAGAGGGTCGTTTGGTAATTAAAATATTAAAGTATTTTGTGTATTTGTTTTAAGTTCATTTTTGCTTCTTGAAATCTACAGATTTTCTACTATATCGCTAAATCTGATTTGCTAACTCGTTAGAGTATTGAGTTGTTACCAAATTTAATTTTAAATGACTTGCCTCGTACATACCTACCTTGACAGATGACAAGCTGTTCACCTCGACTAGCAATCAGTAAGGATGGGGGTGAGTTAATTACGATGGTAAAACAACAAAAGGACGCCAGGTCAGACATGAATAATCAAACCGATCGAATACAATCTTGCCGACATTCCCGAATCGACAAGAGTGGGCAGAAAGTCAAACCTAAATAGAGGCTTATTTAACTCACTGGTACGTTAAGGAGTAAACACAAACGCAACAGCAAAAGTTAACAAGTTTAAGGCGATACAGGTGCCTGTTTACAATAAACAAAATTCAAAGATAAGTAAAATGCGGACAAACTTCGGTTGTCAATTTATTTACTTAATGACGACGACTCTTTTAAATTTCACCAACCGCATCCAACCGAAAATTCGCTCTCCGGTAAGCATGCAATTATAGTTCACGAAAGAGAGATAAATAAATAAGGTTGAACGTCAAACTCACGGCCTCGCCGTCAGGACGCGGCTACGTTCACCTGTCAGTCGAGCCACGGAGTGAAGTTGGCACTTACGACGCCACCTGTGGGTTGTTTTTAACGTCGGTGATTCGGTTGAAAGCGGATTCGCAAGATACGCCGTAGAAACGCCGGAATTGATTTCTTCACAGGGGAGACGAGTTGGCTCGATACCATAAATTGAAATAGTACTTCGAATTGTTCGTGAACTGATAATTGAAAGTCGCACTAAAAGAGAAATGAAAAGCGTTAGCGTCCTAAAATGGCGTTCAGACAAAGCGCTGGGTTTTACCTGGAGTAATCCAGGCTTGGATGGGGCTTAAAATACCCCAAACTCGTTCGGTGGTGTAGTCAGGAATTCCGACAGGGCCTTGGATGAATTCTCCTCACATAAAGAGCAAGAACCCCGAGATTACACTAATACATGACAGCACCTTACGATGGCCGAACGTAAAATGAAACGGGAACGCGAATCTAAGATGGTGGACGCTGAATAACGCGCGAAAGTCGCAAGCGGTAACCAATGGCGAACCATGATATAGTCACGTGGTGTCCTACATCGAATGAGCTTCGTGATAGCGGGAACAGAGTACGAGGTTGCCAAACAAGACAGGACGCGCCGGGCGACGCTTTGTTGCCACGTTTTCCTAGCGGAAAATTCAAACGTAACAGAATCTACTAGATACGTATAGTAGAAATTCTATTAAATTTCCAGAACATTTTCCGTGCGGCGCATGATATTTACGATAAAACAATAAATATCAAATTTTTTAATAGTTTTATAATTACACTAACACAAGTTCGGTTTAAGCATATCGACTAATCGAGCACGTATTCTTAATGCAATCCGTACCGATCGAAATCGGATCGTGCGAAGTGAGCCTCCCTTACAGATGTCGCTGCGACGATACCTTCTTGTCCGAGCTTTAATAATAAGCTCCCAAATAATTGCATCTCGAATAGTATTTCCAACCTCACTTGGACAGTGAGCTAAGTGTCAAAGCGGATTAAACGTATTAAACGCTGCGTTGCATTAATTTTATTTTAAGTGAACAATTTTGGAATGGAATGGAAAGGCAGATCTGTTTCTCGGTTAACGATTTAATTAATCGAAATATCATCCTTCAGGTATGTAGCAGCCTGCTGCGGCTGCGACCAATTTGCTAGGTGTTTTCCTCCTTCGGCATTTGCCTTACAAATTGGGGAAACGCAAGAAACCAATAATTTCATTTTTCACTAACAATAAGTACCTAACAAGAGTTATCTTCGCTCATAAGAAAGGAGACATAGTTGATCCCAAGAACTTAAAAGTACATTCACATTATCTATCTTCTCAAAGATACCCGAATTTATTTTATATCAACAGATTATACCGGTTCTGCAGCAAACAGTACTGTCATGAAAATATGTATAACAGAAATTTATTATTAAGTCGGTTTTGATCGAAACGGATTGGAGCATACTCTGGTCAGCTGTTTCGGCCTTATTTGGGACCTATTCAGCAGAAGAGTAGCTCGCGAACTCCACTGCAATGTCACCGCTATTTCAGAATGGAGCACATCAGTAATTAACAGTTTAGGTCGCGACCTCTTTCTGGCTGCTACTTCGGTTGCTAATCGGCCGCAAGATGTCGCTACATAAACTAATTAAAAAAATAACACATTTAGTAGCGCTATTATCTTCTTATTTACATTTATAATGTTCTTTACCGTCATAGAGAATTCGAAATCCAATTAATAATTTAAACAAAACTTTTTATTGCTTCTCCTTTTCCTTCTTCTTCCTCTTCTTCTTTTACTTTACTTTTTTTCATCTATTTTAACCATTAAGGCGTTTCTGTTGATGAGAGATTCACTTTCTTACTCTCGTTTTTGTAGTCTACTTTCATCTCTTTTCTTTTCGTCTTAAATCTCTTACTGTTTATCATTCATATTGACGCCCGACTCTTCGCTCTCTATCATCCGTTCTTTAGTAATTTATTGACACTCCCAGCTTACCTATGTATGCGTACTTACATGCATCGTCGATCTACTTTTGTTTTTAAATCACTTTGTTCTGCTCGCTTACGTTGTTTTTTTTTTCTTTAATGTTCTCGTACGCTGTCGGTGAGCCATCGACCTTCTTTGCTCTTGACTCACTCTCTTCTCTATACTTTGTCACCAAGAGTTTTAAATTTAAATTTACTTGCCTCTACTTACCACGATTCAGGATGACAAGCTTCTGCCGATTCTACGATCAGCTGAGCCCCAGCCAGCAACAGTGAAGAACTTAAGGTGGTAAACTTATCAAGGGCGCCAGAAGACATTCGATCAACTAAACGTAATTCGATCGGCCGACGTCTCCAATCGACCAGATCGTGCAGAAAATGAAACACGAATAATCAGAGGCGAGAATGTTACCCACTGGTGTGCGCGAATGTAGAAATTAAAATCGTAGTTAAAGTTAACACAATTTATTACACAATTAAAAAGGAAAACACTTCACACTGTTAAGAAACAATTACAATTGGCTGCTTACTTTAGGCTTAAATTAACTATCGTAAGCGCAGCGCAATTCGTACTTCGGAATTCGTACTCGCGGTTTATTACTCACGAGCTAGTAGTAAAATATAAACAACCGATCGGTCCCTAAAACGTCAGATTAAAGTGAAAACCTAACCTTGAAACTGCGAATAGCGATGTAGAGGAGGGGCAACAGGGTTGCCAACGGTGTTAAAGCGAAATTGAATGACGTTATATCGCCACGATATTTTAGCGCGAGATTTGAATGTAACAACTTCCACGTTGTTTGTTTCGTTTTTTTTGCCTTTTTTTTGTATCCAATTATTTTTCATATTTAACCATAGCTCACCATTGTCCTCAATTTTTTTTAGCTTGATCATTCCATTGTCTTCGTCTTTTCTAACAAATTCCATACTTCATGTTAACCCGCATTCGCTTCTTATGATATTCCTCTTTACTTTGCTGGGATTTTTGTTATTTCCCCTTTGTCTTTGTGTTCATCAGTGACGTTTCAATTTCGATATTGTCACGTTTCAAAAATTATTACCAAAATTCGGCAGAACGATCCCCAGCAGGAAAAGAATCCCCTCCAAGGAATATGATTCTCCAATCTACTAGATTCGGTTACTCCCTCAACCCTACATGTTCGTGCCAGGCCTCGGTTACATGCCTCAACAACCTCAAAGACATACGGCGGCAAACCAGTTCTTAAACCTACCGGTCGATTTTTTATCGAATGGTAAACCCAGCTTGATTTACCAATGGCATGGTGGTGTTAACCAATTTCCGGCGGATACTCGGCCTTTACCACCAATGGGAACAACGATAACAACAACGACGCCAAAACCAGTGACTACCAGGAAGGTTACGCCCAAACCACACACGAAATTCACAGATTCTACCATACACAGATTGAAGGGCAAGTATGTCTTCAATGGCAAACCCAACGGAATTTATTTGCTGAACGAAAAGTATAATTCATTGTACGGGGACGCGCTACAAAACTTTTATCCTTAAAAAGATTTAAAAACCAGCTAATTTTGTTTTTTAAAAATGAAAATAGCTTTTATCTGTGAGGCATTTGAGATGTAGGATTTCGAAAAGCGGTCTCAAATCAGATAAAAACCTCGGGTTTTTCTTAAAACTGTAGCCTTCTTTCTTGTATAAAAGTTGTACAAAAATATATTTAAAATAAATTATATTTTTCTAATCCATGATGTAATAATGTTAGCGCTATGCTAGAGGCTGCATTTATTTTATGAGAACTATTCAGTAAAAAAGAATGCAATAAATTATTTAAAATAAGTATAAAAGATTGGCTTTTAAGCAGGCAAGTGTTAATTAGATTATCAAAAGTATTCCTAATTATTTTTGAAAGTTATTGCATTGTTTGTTTTATTTATTTATGGAGTAAACAAAAGGGAACGTTTTGCTATAAAATTAAAAAATATGTATATATTTCTTACTAAATAAATAAGTGTAAAAACTGTTTCGTGACGAAATAAAATTCTAATCACGATCAGTGGTAGACTGGCCAAGGTATCAGGAAGTGAGTCCCTAATGAAATTGGATTAATTAAACATTAGATATTTTGTTAAAAATGCTAGCCTTACAGTTGTGGGTGGGCCCCCTTTGTTTATCGGCAAACAATATTTTTAAACAGTCCACCCTCATGGATCATGATTTAATATAAAAAACTTCAATATTATATTTTTAGTTTGTATTTATAAAAAGAACAAAATATTATTTGTATTTATAAAAATCTATTGATATTCAGATTTTTATTACAATACAAGTAGAGGGTGCGTTCATTAAATGTTTTCATTTCATAAAAATACGTTTTATTATACTAATAAAATATAATTTGCAAGTACATCTAACATGTCTAATAAAATTATAACAAATTTTGATGTCATGAATTGAATAGGCGAAATAATTCTGACAACTTGATTTTTTCAAATTACTCATCACATATCACAGAAACCATAAAATTTATAATACACAACAAAACAGTTTTTACGTCGACGTTAAGAAATTTAATCAATAAGTGAGAGAGTACAAAAAAAGCACTTTAAACCTGCAATTCAAAAAAAGTTTTTTTCCACATAATGACATTTAATTAAACCTCTCGCCGTCACTCACGAAAATTACTATCATAGACTAAATTAGAGAAGTTCTTATTTGCTTTGGAAGCTCCGCCGTGGTGCGTTACTAATTTGTTACACTTTTAACATATCTTTACGTAATGCCGATAATTACCATTTTTAGGTTTAATTGACAAAATCGTTTAGTTAGCATTTCACGGGTACGGTCATCGACGCAGGCTTAATCGCCGCGAAAGTTGTCTAGCATGAATTATCGACGTCTGCTTAGCTTGCCGGTCAAATTCTTTGTCGGTCGATGAAACTTGCAAAATTAAAGTTTTAATAGAGGAAATTCCATGCTGACAAATGAAAACCAAGTTGTTTGAACTTACTTAAGAATGCTACACCACAGTTCAAATTTCATTCAAAACAATTAAAGTACTCGCTCATTAAATGTGACGCTGACAATCGACATTTGGATCCGAACTATTGGAAATGCACTTTGTGGCATCCAGCACGGGTGATATAAAAAGGGAAATTTGTAAATCAAATGGGCAATAGTTGATTAGTGGTTAATCAATGAGTAGTATAGTCGGAAACAGTCGACAGGCAGTTTCCAGAGTATTCATTAATATAATTAGTTTAATAATAATAATAAATAGTCTTTATTGGCCCAACTGTACAAATACAAATACGAGTACCAAGTAGAGTAAGCAGAGTTATAGATGTAACATAGTTGGGTCAAAAGGCGAAGTTCAGTTGCAATCAAGTTGCCCTGTTCTTCCACTTAACCTTGACTTGTTTAAATTAATGCAATGACAAGTGAGGATGCAAGTATTGGCAATTTAACATTTTTTTTTAATAAAAAAAAGCAGTAAAAAAGTTGACTATTAAGAAACAATAAAAAATATACAAACTATATGAAAATAATTCACAAATTTTAACGACCTAGTTACATACATACAAGTAAATTATATTTGTTGCATGTGCAAAACATGGCTGTATTTATTTTTGAATTGAATCTTGTTCAAAATTTTTAAGTCATCGGGTAGTGCATTAAAAGTAGTAGCAATATTATATTGAAAAGACCTTTCAAAAAGAGCAGTTTTATGTAGAGGTGGAGTTATTACATTTTTGTGACGAATATTTATATTGTGTACATCTGTTCGAAAACGTATTTTATTATAAAGATAAGGTGGAACTTTTTCATGAATAAGTTTAACATAGAAACCTGCTAAATGAAGCTTACGCCTGTTAGCCATATTTAACCAAATCATTTCTTTTAATTTACATGACACTCGTTCTCTACGTCTTAAACCGTAGATAAGGCGTACACAGGTGTTCTGAACTCTTTGAATTCTCTTACTCGTTAACGAGTCTAGATAAGGACCATACACTGTATCTGCAAAAGTAAAATGCGATAAAACCAGGGATTCACAAAGCATTTTTCTTGTAGCAACATTGAGAACTGATTTGTTAGCATAAATTAATTTTATATTAGTAAACGCTTTTTTAATGCAATTATTAATATGCTTAATAAATCGGAGATCTGTATCGAGAACAAGTCCTAAGTTTCGAGCAGATTCAGAACATGATACCCTCTCCTCACCTATTTGGATATGAAGTAAATCAGTCAAAAGTTTACGTTGAAACGTTTTTCCGAATAGCATTACTACGGATTTTTTTGGGTTTAAAATTAAACAGTGTTGCTTAGAAACTCGCGATAAATTTGAGATATCCGAATTGATAAATTGACTTGCTTCTTCAATATCGGTAGCTTTAAATGAATAATATAATTGAGAGTCATCAGCGTAATAATGACTAGAACAATACTCGAGACATTTACTTACATTACTGGTATATAATGTGAACAGTAATGGCCCTAAAATTGAGCCCTGAGGAACGCCGGTCTTAATTGCTCTTGCATTAGATGGGTTATGGTTAAAATTTACTATTTGATACCTATCATTTAAATAACTAGCTATAAAAGATTCTGCACAGTTACCGAACCCAAGAAAATGTAAAATTGATAGAAGTAGCTCGTGGTTGACCGTTTCAAAAGCTCTAGAATAATCTAAAAGAATTAGCGCTGTAAGTTCATTCCGATCAGCTGCATTCAGGATGTCATCAGTAATATGCATAAGAGCTGTAGAACAGCTATAATTTTTACGAAATCCTGATTGATTACTTGGTAACAAGTCGTGGACATTCAAATAATTCATAATTTGCTTGTACATGATTCTTTCTAATAGCTTTGACATTATTGGCAATAAGCTTATTGGTCTTAAATCTTTAAAATCAGCAGGTGCTGATACTTTTGGAATCGGTACAACACGAGCTATTTTCCAATCTTTAGGAAATACTATATTTAAGATGGAAAAGTTAATTATGTGAGTGATAAAAGGTATTATACGAGGGCAACAGTAACTGAGCATTTTAATATTAATTCCATCATATCCACTTGCATTCGTGTTAATGGAGCATAACAATTTACTTATTTCAACTTCTGTAACACCTGAAAATTTAAACGTATCGCGCACATTTGGATGCAAATTAAGTCTGTAAAATTGTAAAATTTCATCATCAGGAGAGTTATTCGAAAGAGAATCTATAAGATAATCATTAATTTGATTTGCATCGGATAAATGAGTTGGGATACAGGTGTTACTGGATTTAGAGTAAATATTTAAATCCCTAAGTTCTTTCCACACAGCATTTCGATTACTGTGACGCAGCCTATAGTTTAAGTATGCTTTCTTTTCGTTTTTGACAGCGGCATTTGTCAAGTTTCGAAGAGTTTTATAGTATTCAAAATGCTGAGGAAGACGTGATGATTTAAAACGACGGTGAGCGTCATCACGTAATTTCATCATTAGCTTCAAATTGTCAGTAAGCCATGGTATTTTGGGCTTTGTAATGTAACAATACTTTAGTGGCGCATGGATGTCAAATAGATTACATATACTATTATTTAGGTAACTTACCATGTCATCAATATTATTCATATAATAGATATCATCAAAGTTGGTTGCTTCAAGGTCTATTTTGAAAGCATTATAATCAAAATACTTAAAGTCTCGAAATAGTTTTGTAAAGGGAACTTCATCTTTTGCATTCTGTAAAAGTTTACAAGATATAAGCTCATGATCTGAGATATGATTTACACTCTCAACACAAACATCTGTTACGTGGCTAGCATTTGAACAAATTAGCAAATCAATTAAGCTTATTGAAGAAAGCGTCAACCTCGTAGGTTCATTTATTAATTGGGAAAGACCACATAACTCTAGCATTTCGTAAAATTTGACTGTGCATGAGTTATTCACATTCAACAAATTAATATTAAAGTCACCACTTAATAAGATATCATCGTACATTGGTATTAATAAAAACAGAAGCTCCTCCAACGAGTCCATAAAAGTGTTACAATTAATATTAGGTGCACGATATAAGACGCCAACGCAATATTCGTATTTAGAAATATTAACAGATACCCATAGTTGCTCTATACCGTCATTTTCTTCCGTATTTATAATTGAAAATTTGATGTCCTTTTTTATGTAAATTCCGACGCCTCCACCTCTACTCTGCCGATCTTTTCTCAATAACTGATAACCATTAATCATAATATTGTCAGTGAGAATGTTTTCATTTAGCCATGTTTCACACATTAAAACGATGTCATAATTATTACTAAGAATAAGCTCTTTGAGATCAAAAAAACTTGCTAATAATGATCTTACATTTAAATATGCAATTTTTAATGGTCTCATTATGGTAATAGTATAAATAAAATGATTATGTCATAACTGATAAATAGTACCGAAAGAATTATTAACTACCAGAAAGAATAACTATAATTTCAACTAAAAAAAAAAAGAAATAATAATAATAATAATAATAATCAAGCTAACAAATACATCGATAATATATTATTAATTAATTATATTACGTACTAGTAATGCTAATACTATTTATGTATATTACGTAGCTGCAGCCGAAATTAAATTCCTAATTCTTCGCTTGTTAAAAACTCCAAAGTTGATTTATCGTACCCTCAAAAACAATCGCAGTTATGCGTATCGAGATAGTAACAAAAAGAAAAAGAAAAAAAAAAAAACGGCTTGCCAAAAAAGTAGAAACAGAAACGTTATTTCGCCTAATTAAATTTTGTATTTGTGAATTTTATTTGTGACTTCTGAATCGGTCCTTAGGGGCGGCGTTTGGTCGAGCGTGGCGCAAAGAGGCGAGGTAATGTAAAATTTAAATTAATTATTATGTTTCGTTCGCCAATATCCTCCCTGCGCGCGAGTGCTCGATATAAGGGAAAACGTAACGTGGTGGCGACCCCCTTATAACATAACTACGTTGACTATATTTCCCTTACAACGTGACGTGATGGAGGCGCACTTAAAAAAGGACAATTTACTTCTTTTTGGGAACCAACGTTTCCTATAACCTAACAAGGCGGAGTACTACATCCCTTCCGTTCTTGACACGGTGTAAGCGCCGAAATTATAACTTTTGTACAACAATGTTTCGTATCTTGATACGGTAAAGACTTGAGAGCCTTACCGGATTAGGATCCTAGATATCTAAGGCTGTGTATGGTTCTGAAAACACTTCTCTTTGTGTAACGAACTCTTAGGACTTGAGACTCATTTCTGACGTCGACAACTTAGGTCACCTGTACATACAAAAAATATTAATTGGTGATCATCTTTTTTTAGGATTGGCGTTTTCGGAAGTGGAAAGGCCTGTTTGCTTCGGGCCATTTGCGAAATAGCTTCGACCCCCCTCGACGACAGGGCCGGCCTCCTGGCGGAAATTCTGCACCTGATTTTGACGTGAGGCCCAACCACGCAAACGTCTCGCGCTCCATTAAATCCCCTCCCGTTCCATTTTCAGGCCTTCCTCCACGGACGACGTGATCGAAAGCAACTCGGATTTCGAGTACCACGGCGCCGAGAAGCTCGGGAAGGAGACCGACAACTGCTTCGCCCTCTTTCCAGAATGCCAGACGAATCTATTGGATCAGTTTACCAGAATATTTATGTAAAAGAAAAAATAAAAATGTACCGTCTTATTTAAACTATTTATTTCGAATTAAAGCGAAGCCTGGTGAACATTTCTAAGTAACTGATTTTGCAATCGGAAAAGAAACGCTCGCACGTCCCCTTCATTTGCCGCCCTATTTGATGGGCGGCGTAGAATTCGTTGTCGGAGTGACGCTTGAGTTCCTCTTTGGTGGTCGTGGGGCTAAAAATGAGATGCCCAAAAGTTTGGTTTTGAACGCAAAACGCGGGGGGGAGACTTACGTTAGCAACGCGTGGAATAGTTCCTCGAAAAGTCCGTTGGACCGATCAATGGGGATGTCGGCCATTTCGCAGACGGCCCGTAGAATGCATGATCGTCCTCCATGACCATAACTGGAAGTCACTTCGGATAACGAAACTAATTTCCTTTTAAGTTTAAGAGGAGACTTACAGATCTGATATGGTGGACAATAGCTCGTAGACGTCCCAACGAGATAGCGAACGTTTTTTACGACGGGCGAAAGTGATCGAAGGGTTCGTGTACAACGAACTGTTGGCAGGGACCATGTAAATTCCTTTCAACACGGTGCCTATAATTACAGTTTCTTCTTCCAAATCCACGGGAAGACCGATGCCGGTTATTACCTACAAATGACATGATGATGAGTACCTACTGACTTTGCGATGCAAGAAAAATATTTCGTCGTAATGAAGTTATTTCCCCCCAGCTTTTGAGAACGCGCATCCTGCGCCGACATTGATTTCAACGTGGAAAGCTGCACGTCAACCTTCGTTACATGCCACGCTCAATTGGCTCTTTCAGGACGGACTCGAGAAGTTTCTGTAAAAAGCTTTGGTCGATAGGTGCTCCCCGAGGACCGAACCTCCTCCTCCTCCAAACTAGGCTTGACGTAATTGATATCTTAAACATCTTGCGTTGCCCACTTGGTAATTCGCTAAAGCTCGCAACTTATTAATTAATCGCATGATGCCCAAAAGGAACTATGTATTTCAAACTTAACATGTTTCTACTCACAGTCGGTCAAGAAGTGTAATACTTATTGTCCTCGCTTTGTATATACTTAAGGTACGGTCGCAATCATAATTCATGACATAACCTTTATATAAAAACTCATCGTGGACATGGACGTTCATAGTTTTGAAGGAAATGGAATTATGAATTATGATTGCGACTGTACGTGGAAATATAAAGAAAAGTTTAATTAATCACTTACTCTTACTTCGCTGGATGGTTGAGGAAACACCAGCGCTCTTTCCTGCCTTGTTTTCTCGTATTCTCCGTCGCAAATGCAACATGTTAAAATGAATACCACTGTGGAAAACGTGCACTTTGTGCAGTGCATTGTTGGCTACTAACAAACTAAACAATTTGGAATGTGTTCTGTAGCGATTAGCACTTTCGTCGTAATTTGCCCATCATTCTTTTTTTTTATTGGAAACCAGACGTAACTGTTGTTTCGAATTGGGTTTAATGCGTTTAATGTTAACAGGCCGCGGCGTGATTCGGCTTAAATGCTGCCATACGTTTCGTATGGTCGTATGGTGAGGACGTTCGAGCTTTTTTTATAGTCGTTGTTAGCGCCAATTAATTAATTTATGTATCTGTGGCGTTATTTTGTAAGCTCTAATCCAAAGCCGTCTCTACCTAACAAGCCGTGCTGTTACGCTTGGCAACGTCGCATTGATACCCGAAAGTAGTCCTAATCGAACTTGGCATCTACAACATAAACCTAATTAATAATTCAGAAAGAATAGTTATTTATTTACCTACAACGAAAAGTCAAGTTTTAAAGTAATTAGGAGCAAGTTGTTTAGCCGAGGCTGTGATTACTTCCAAGTATATATATTTAGAGTCAATTTTCGTTCGAGGTAAATATGAAATTTTCTTTCAAACTAGACGTTTAACGAGTTTAAAATTAAGTACTAGGACTTTAAAGTCCTACTTTTTGTACCATTGAAAATCCGAAAAATGTCACATTGGTATGAAATAAAAGCAAATAAAGGAAAGCGAAAAAGTTTGGTTATCTAGCAGAATTAGGCTTTGTGGACTTACCTTGATTGTTAATATAACATTTAAAACGTTATTTTAGTCACCAATACTATAATAAACAATAAAATTTGATTGATAAGTACAGAATTACATTACAGCATTATCTCGTACAACTTACGTCAAACTGGTGAAATTCGTGATCGGACTACTTGCTCTGTTGCCAAATTTACAAGTGCACGGCTTGTTAGATAGAGACGGCTTTGTCTAATCCGATTTATCTCGAACATAATCTACACTAAAATGGCTGAAGGTAGATTGTAAAGAATTTTTTTTATCTTAAGTTTACGACTTACGTTACGACTCGGTAATTTCGTAGTACTTGTTGCAATTCAAAGAGGGGATTTTTTTTTGCTACAGTTCCAATTTTTTCTTAATCGCGCGCTTGTGGATGTTAAAATATCTAAATGTATTCTGCGAAAAATATATTTCTGATAAAAATATGAAATGTTGAAGAAGTTGCTTTTGTTCATGCTCGTCATTAGTTGTCACGATCGCAATCGCAATCGTGTGTGTTCTTTCCTTTTCCCCCTTCACTACGTAAACGATTTTGGATAACCGCAAATTGTTATGAGTAATTTGATTAACAAAAATGTTACCTATTTTTCATGCCTTGTTTCTCATTCTTCCTTTCATTTGCGCGATCTCTTGCTGTGCATCCATTTTTTACCATTCTTTTCCCTCATTCCTCTTAACTTATCTGTTAAATTATACTTAGTATAGTATATCCTGTTTTCTGCTACACTTGTTATGTCCCATTATAGATGTAATGTCTGCTGGGAAATATATATATAAATATATATATTATTATTATTATTATTATTGTTATTATTAACTATCATTTATCCAACGTCTTTCTATTAGGTTGTCCTTGTTCTGCCTCGAACGCTGTTTCCAACGAAATGTGGTTTGGTTTAATTTTATAATGTATTCATACCATTCTACAAATTCTTACTTATTTCTCTTTCCTTCTACTCTTTCTATTGCATTTATGTTTTTCACGCTATCCTGCTTTATCTTATCTGATATTTTTCTTCAAATATTTGGATTCGGTTGATCACTATTATTTTCATACTCTATAATTTCTCCTCTACTTTTGTTAAGTCGTCGTTGGTAACTTTTTATAACAGCAGGGAACACTGTTTTCTCTGTGGTTTTTCGCGCCCGAATTTCCGTACGTTAGGGGAGGAGGCTAGCCATTTTTCGAGCTTTGTGGTTTTTGGCACTCCATCACGAGTACGACTCGTAAACGACGGTCGAATATTTTGAGCTTCTTATGCTGCTGCTTTGTAGTTAAGACTTCCCTGAGTTAAGGGGTTTTGTTGTCGTCTGTGAGAGATCTCTGGAAGTTTTAGTTTCCAACGCCTTGTTGTGTCTCTCGAGGATCGAAATGCCACGTTTCTTTTGTCGGCTCGCTGATAGTGGTCAGTGACGTAAGTTTTATCGAATCAGCTTCCCCTCTCGTTGTTGGTTTCTCTTATATTTGTGTTTCTTCCATTAGCAAGTTTTGTGGGTTAGGATCACCTCTGAGTCCGAGTTCCTGGCCTTGCCTTCGTATCTTGAGATCCTGTCTACTTTGACATTGTATTCGCAGAGGAGGACCCCTATTTGAAGCTGCCGAATCTCATAGGACATGCTCCGAGGGCTGCCCGCACCCCTTCCGTGGCCCAACAAACTTGTAGATTGGTGGAGATCGTGTTGGTATCGTTAAAATTTTATCATGTTTTGCGTTGTTTTCGTACACGTTAATTTTAGATACTTATCTGTGACTCCCAATACGTAATTGCCCGACGAAGACTACTGGTTCCTTATGAACCCGAATTTGAACTCAATATTAGTATTCATCTTAGGATAAAGTTGTTTGCGAATTAACGTTGCTGCTTGTGTCTGAAGGACAGAAATTTGTTATATATAAAAAAAGTGAGCAAATAAAATCAGATTAGAGTGTGAGCCGTACTATCATTTTGCATGTTTTATCTGAATGTTGGTTACGATACAGCGTGACCGATAATTTTGTTACAATACAGGGTGGTCTTCAAACTTACATGTTAAGCGGGTATAAACCTGTGGGAATCATTAAATTGGGGCAAAGTTGCGTATTTTTGTCCCAATCAACCTAATGTGTAAACAAATTTCACTTATTTAAAGTTATTTTAAATTATTCGAGGAAAAAGTGAAAATCATGATTTCCGTTTTCCTTTTTTAATAAAAACCAATAAAACTTGAAACAAAAGTGTTGCTTCTTGCTTCTGTTTTCCAAAGCTCTCTTTTTTGCGCAAACGAAATTTGATCAAAAAAAGAAATTTGGTCAAAATCTATTATCTGAATCTTGTTTTAAATTCATGTCATAATAAGAAATAGAAATACTCTAAGTGCATGTGCAGTCAAACGACAACGCTATAACTCAAACTGTCATTGTAATCAGAAGAAGAAGAAGAAATATTTAACATTTAATTAACGGCATGAGAAAAACAATTTAAATATCTCATAAAAATGTACCTTTACCATTTCCGACTCAAAAATGCCTAACTTTATCTTTTTATTAAGATGTGAGGGACGGGTGGTTAAAAATGATAAAAGAAATTCTTTACTTTCAGGCTTATCAATTTTTCACTATACTCCTCTAGATATCACGAGGTGAGTGAGAGAGAAGTTCCACTATTACACCCAAACTCTAAGTCTTAATTCACTTTACAAAAAAAAATAATCAACAATTTGTCACCAAATTTACTTTAAATTGACAGCCTCAACCTTACCTTGACTAGGTGACAAATTCTGCGCCGTATTAACTATCAGCTATTCCCTCGGCTAGCAACGGTGAGAAGGGAGTGGGTCAGTACGATGTTAAATTCTTAAGGGCGCCAGGACGGAAGACCTCAGCCGATAGGCAAACAATCCCGTCAGTATCCCCGAACTGACTGGAATGCGCAAAAAGTCAAAAACAAAATAGAGGCTACACTTGACTCACTGGTACGTGAATGTAGAAATCAAATACATAACTAAAGTTAATAAATTTACAACTTTATTGATCGACAAGATTCGAGCAAGTGCAGATTACAATTTATATCAACTTATACATATAAATGCTTATTCACAACCAGTAAAATTACAAGCCTCGATAAACTACGTATAATCTACAGTTGTCAATATATTTATTCAAAGACAACAATAAAATGCACTGTCTGCATTCGGCCGAAAATTCGCTCTCCAAAAAAAAACATGCAATATTTGCGCAACGATATGATTTCCAAACCAAACAACTGAATTCACGAATCGTTTCTGTCATGTATCTACAGTTGGTAACGTCAGGCGCGAAGTTGGTGGTTACCGCGCCCTCTACTGTTCCTGTCCAGTGTCGCTATTCCGGATTAAACCGGTGGACGCAACCGCTAAGATGGCGGTTCAGCATACCAGATCAAGCGTAGAGAAACTTCGCTCGGCCGCCAGGGTTGAGTCGACTCGAACTCCAAAAAATACGTCAACGCGTAAAGCGTGAGTTAGAAGCAGGGCTAACGCATGAAGTGGAACCCAAACGTAGAAGCCTGAGTAAAGAAAATCCGTTGGCGTCCCAAAATGGCGTTAGACAATTTGTTCAATATTTTACCTGAGATTTGTGGGAATCCCAAGCTTGGAACGGGGCTGAGAATACCCCAAAACTCGCTCGGTGGTGTGAATTCTATTCCGGCAGGGCCTCACTTTCAGAGCAAGAATTTCGTTAACACAAAACACGCAACTGTACACCAAGGGAGCAGTTCCAACACTGAACGAAACACGAACGTAAGGCGGAATGACGCCGACATACTATTACGTCATAAGCAGCAACAAATGACATGAATATGACGTCAAGAGTTCTGAATAAAAGAACCAATACGAAAGCGGGATTTCAAATAGATGTTTCCGGCACGGGTAACAGTATTGTCAGATGTTCAGACAACATATAGATACAGGAGACGTTGCCAGCTCACTATAAAAGGCGTGGCAAAATCTGTGCAACTAAATTTCCACTTCTCCTGTCTTTTATCAAAATTTTAATCAAACCATAAAGGATTTCTTTGTTTGTACGTATCTGGTTTAAGCTTATTTTAGCTATTTTATTGCTCTCAATGCCCCCCTTTATATGGAAAAGAAATTTAACCACTATTTTTCTGGATTGTCGAAATTTTTGTACGTTGTTCCTTTTAACTGAATTTTAGTCGTAAATAAAAGAAAAAGTATAAATAAATATATGCACTTATTGAAAACAGTATTAAAGCAATAACTCAAAATTATGTAATTGAAATTTATCTCCGCCCACAATAATTTTATATCCGTAGATACGTATTTCGGCAGCTAAGCTGCCATCTTCAGTACAATTTAATATTTATATAAAACTACATAGTTTTATGTAAATATTAAATTGTACTGAAGATGGCAGCTTAGCTGCCGAAATACGTATCTACGGATATAAAATTATTGCGGGCGGAGATAAATTTCAATTATTCCTTAAACCACAGTCTCCTTTACTATTTTTAGTTCAAAATTATGTGACAATTATAAGACAATTTTAAGAAGGAACAAAAATGACTACATACTTGTAATAATTCAGTTAAATTAGTAAAGAGCATAATTTAGACAAATGTAAAATTTAAATGTAATTATTGAAAATTACCTCAGAACGATATCGTACGACACAATGCAAAAAATTGTTTTCTCACCCAAACCATGGTACTAGATACAGAGAGAGGGACGGATTTTCGGACTTTGGGTGATGCACGCGACTACACTAGTTGCGATTAGAGTTCGACCGATTAATCGGCTTCGGCGGAAGCCAAAGGCTCACTTAATAAACGGGCGTCGCCAACAATTGGCGGGCGCAGCTTTATATTGTGCGACTGTAGCTTCAGATTCGTAAAAAGTAAATGTCAAATGGGATCAGAAAGTACCTAGACATGATGGATTTTCGGGACATTTTGAAAAAATGCAAAAAGAGCGAACTATTGAGGACCGCTGATAGCACTTATGGAGCGAGCACCTATTAAAGCAGATGTACCTTGCAGTGTCTCTTGCCTGTTGCACTGCAGCACGTGCATTGCACCTACATTCTCCATACGATGGAATATTATTATAAACCCTGTACATCTAGTGATCCAAAAAAGTTTTTTTGAAATAGTTTTATTTCGGTCTTAATTCTTTTAATGGTTTTTTTTTTTAGCTTGACTGAACTCCTAATTTTTTTTTCTAGAATCATGGAGGTTGTATATCTACAATCATGGAGGTTGTAAATCTAGAATCATAGACGTTGTATATCTAGAACCATGGACGTTGTATGTCTACAATCATGAACGTTGTTTGTATACAGCTGAATTCAGAAAAAAAAAACCGGAAGTGTCTGCTTAAGAATCATAGACGTCTAGAAGTATAGATACTAAACATCTGGATTCATGGACATTGTACATTTAGAATCATAGACGTCTAGAAATATAGAGACTAAACATCTAGATTCATGGACGTTGTACGCGGCGAAAATAAACTGGGACAAGCAAATATTTTTATCAGTTAATGTGGGTTTTTATTAACGATTTTTTCCTTGTCAGTTGATATCCTCGATGACGAGCAAAGATTAAATAAATAAATAAATAAAATTATGAACCGTTGAAAATATCCTTCACACTTTTGAGGTGAGACAAGAAATTTCTTTCCGATCACTCTCGTTCTAAGTTTGGTTCAAACCATAACGCTGCCTGATTTCCATCAAAAATTACAGCTGTTTTGTCCCGATTTTTTCTTGACCGCGATGGTACCTCTAAAATCATGGACGTTGTACGTCTAGAGTCATAGACATTATACACGTAGTTTGTACAATATAAACCTTTACTATTTTTGACATTAAAAATGCCATCGGTAATTCTGGCGTTTAATACGGATTTTACTGTCAATAATTCGTTTTTGTTTTACGTATTTTGGCAATGTTTGAAAATGTAATTTGAATGTAATGAAAATGCCTCGTTAAGGCCCAGGAAAGTTTAAACTTTCCTTCAATGGTATTGCTTAATCACACGATTAACTTGATCGAGGCGTTAACTACGTTTTATGAAACTGTTAACTAGTTAACTAGTTAAACTAGTTAACTTTTACTGGCTTTGCTAGGTGAAGGTTGGAATTGCGAGATTTCAGTTTATTAAGTTTGACATTTCAATTTTTTATTTACGTTTTGTCAGTAAAATAATCTCAATGAAAGCCTGATTCAAAATATGCACGAGATGTCAAATTCTTATCCGGAATTTATTGTCCACGTCTACAGTCATGGACGTTACAAGTCTACAGATCATTTTTTACTATATGCCGATCGTATAAAACTGAGTTAAGAAAATATACGACGAAATGACGTGACATGACAAAAGCCGCAAGGCTGTTTCACAAAAGTTAAAAGGAGATAACTACATAAAAATTCTCTGACTTATCGATCGATCGGCATATATTAAAAAATCAACTGTAGAGTCATGGACATTAAATGTCCCTGACCCGCACACTTCGACATCTGTTAAGACACTGAACGTGCGTTATTTGCTTGTCATAAAACAATAAATCGTCTGGGAATTTATGGAAAGAGATCGCCCGCCCGGATGGCGTTCGGCACATGTGTGTAACAGTAGATAACAAAATCAGTGGTTTCGAAACAATTTTTATCGATTTTTGTTTGATTTTTTTTCTGGAAAACGAAAACCGCAACACCCTTGAATGTAAAGGCTTTTTTACCGTACAGAGTGTTCTCAATATGTGGTTTGAAGGTGTCCAGTCAATTACCTAACACCCTGTATATTCATGTTTGAATTGGCTTCCGGTTGGAACCGCGTCACGTTGACTTCTTCTACTTCCTCAGGGCTGATGCTGCTGGTGGTGTTACTGCTGCTGCTTCTCGTTAGTCGTTGAGTCGTTGACTCAGTCTCAACGTCGGCAGTAGAAGAAGTCAACGTGACTTCCAACCGGAAGCCAATTCAAACATGGACGACGTCCGCGGAAGCCTTCAAGTTAAACCCTGTATATTCGTATTACATATTTTGAATTACAACTTTTATACCTAACTTGATTGATGACATATCAAAGTGAACTGGAAAATTAAAATATTAATTCAATTTCAATATACCAATGACAATTTTTAAAATGCAAATTAAAGGTAATTCCCTTTTATATGGTTCCCTTTTATACGATTTACACCGGAAATTCCGATTACGAAAAATCTTACGTATGAAGCACTTTTAGATTCCTACATAAATTATGTTGTTGTGTCGTTCATACTTAAATGACACAATCTCATATACGGTTCATACTATTTACAACGGGTCACTCATATTTGAATGACGCAGCCTATATGGATCAATTTTGTCATTCGTGTAAGAATGATACGGCACGCAATGTGATATGCAGCTGATATTCTACGAATGCAGTTTTATTGCAAGAGTCAGTCCTGATTCATGATGACAAAGCCTTTGAAAAAGCAAGTCGTTTGTTTACTTACTCTTTTTAGGTGGGTGAATTTTCCCGCGGTCGCGTAGGCGACGTTGTATCGAATTTAACTTGCGCAATGAACTTATTGATTTGCGAAATATAAAAATTATACATACCTTTACCTTATCTTGAGCCGTACTTTGGTCGTTCTCAGATGAATTACCCGAACTTGCCTTCAATAAAACGCCCAACAAAGCAGTAAAAAACGCGAGTTTTCTGTCCATTTTTCCTGGACGCGTCGTTCGCTAATCTTTAACGGGCGTAGTAAAATACCGTAGAAAATGTAACACTCCCAAGTTGACACTATCGACGCTAATTAATGCCGACCATTGACTTGGGAAACGGTATTGACCTATTCGCTTCATTAAAATGTCTCTTAAAATGTCATCGCATAGTCATGAAACACTCATGGTCTAAATTCTATGCAAAATCAATCAAACAGTAGGTAAACAAATCTACTCTGTGAAAGCGAAACCGATAAAAAGTTTCACCTGCGCGACGCATTACTGAAGCCACGCCCGCATTTGTAATAAATAAATCGGTTAGAAGTAGGCGTGGCTTAACATATTTCAAACAAATCGGGAGTAAATAAGGCATGGAAATTAAGTGCACGGAAATGTCATTGAAAATACCTGGATGTTCAATTTAAAAGATGTTTAAAGCTACGCCCACGTAAATGATTGTCCGAGTTAAGTCAGAGCGCGAGTGTGGGGTGATTTAGGAAACGGTTAAATGTACAATGTAGTAAATCCGTTGGGAGTAGGCGTGGCTTAATATGTTTCAAGCCAATCAAGAATACACGAGGCAAAATTATTTGTACAGGGAAGTCACTGAATTGTTTCCTGGCAATCAATCTAAAACGTCTAAATTTGCTTTAACACTGAAGCCACGCCCACGTTTGTATAAAGTCGGTTGGCGTGAGAGAGTAGGCGTCGCTTAATACATTTTAAACGAATCAGGAATAAATAAGGCGGAACTTAATTCACGGAAATGTCACTGAGTTGCACCTTGCAAATGTGCATTGTTTGAAGCCACGCCCACAATTGACTCATTTGATCGGACTTAGTGCAAAATGTGATTATTGAGTGAAACAAAAAGAAATCAGCCCTGACTAGAAGAAGAAAACTAAGAAATATGCCAATCGACATAAATAAAATAAAAGAAATTACACAACGGTCGGATGTGGGAAAACAAAAAGCAGTCAGCCAGTCAAGCAGTGTTAATAATATGACATAAGATCGAGAAATAAAGAGAATTTATAAAATTATTATTATTATTATTATAAAATTTTAAAAAAATAAAAATAAAAAAAATCTCGTTGAATAAAATTAGAAAAAAATAATAAAAATAAAAGAAATCTCATTAAATAAAATTACAAAAAAATAAAAATTAAAAATTCCTATTAAACAAACAATACTTTCTACTTTCTATAAAATTACAAAAAATTATAGAAATTAAAATTTTTTTATTAAATAAACAAAACTTTCTAAAAGTAAGATTTGACGTTTGTGCAATTTTTGACGTATAAAAACGTATAAAAAAATCTCATTGAATAAAATTAAAAAAAAACAAAAATAAAAAAATCTCATTAAATAAAAATATGTACAAATAAAAATTAAAAAGTTCTCATTAAATGAACAATACTTTCTACTTTCTATAAAATTACAAAAAATTATAAAAATTACAAAAAATTATAAAAAATAAAAATTAAAAAATTCTCATTAAACAAACAAAATTTTCTAAAATTAAGATTTGAACTTTAGGCAATTTTTGGCGTAAGATAAAAGACGATCGACAAATTAAAAAAATTAATAAAATTTAATAAAATTAGAAAAAAAAAATACAAAAATAAAAAACTAAATAAAATTACAAAAAATTATAAAAAATTTAAAAATTCTCATTAAATAAACAAAACTTTTCAAAATTAAAATTTGATATAGGTGCAATTTTTTACGAAAAATAAAACGAAAGACGATAAACAAATTTATAAAATAAAAAAATATATATGTATATTAAAAAATCTCATTGAATAAAATTACTAAAAAATTAACAAAAATTAAAAAATTCCATTAAAGAAAATACAAAAAAATAAAAATTAAAAAATTCTCTTTAAATAAACAATACTTTCTACTTTCTATAAAATTACAAAAAATTATAAAAATTACAAAAAATAAAAATTATAAAAAATTATAAAAATTAAAAAATTCTCATTAAATAAACAAAATTTTCTAAAATTAAGATTTGAACTTTAGGCAATTTTTGGCGTAAAATAAAATAAAAGACGACCGACAAATTTAAAAAATCTTATTGAATAAAATTAGAAAAAAAACAAAAATAAAAAAAACTAAATAAAATTACAAAACATTGTAAAAATTCTCATTAAATAAACAAAACTTTCTAAAATTAAAATTTCATATTTGTGCAATTTTTTACGAAAAATAAAACAAAAGACGATCGACAAATTTATAAAATTTAAAAAAAAATTAGTATAAAAAAATCTCATTGAATAAAATTAAAAAAAAACAAATAAAAAAATCATTAAATAAAAATATGTACAAATAAAAATTAAAAAGTTCTCATTAAATAAACAATACTTTCTACTCTATAAAATTACAAAAAATTATAAAAATTACAAAAAATTATAAAAAATAAAAATTAAAAGATTCTCATTAAACAAACAAAATTTTCTAAAATTAAGATTTGAACTTTAGGCAATTTTTGGCGTAACATAAGACGATCGACAAATTTAAAAAATTAATAAAATTTAATAAAATTAGAAAAAAATTACAAAAATAGAAAACATTAAATAAAATTACAAAAAATTATAAAAAATTTAAAAATTCTCATTAAATAAACAACTTTTCAAAATTAAAATTTGATATTTGTGCAATTTTTTACGAAAAGTAAAACAAAAGACGATCGACAAATTTATAAAATTAAAAAATATATATGTATATTAAAAAAATCTCATTGAATAAAATTACTAAAAAATTAACAAAAATTAAAAAATTCCATTAAAGAAAATACAAAAAATGAAAATTAAAAAATTCTCTTTAAATAAACAATACTTTCTACTTTCTATAAAATTACAAAAAATTATAAAAATCACAAGAAATTATAAAAAATAAAAATTAAGAAATTCTCATTAAATAAACAAAATTTTCTAAAATTAAGATTTGAACTTTAGGCAATCTTTGGCGTAAAATAAAATAAAAGACGATCGACAAATTTAAAAAATCTTATTGAATAAAATTAGAAAAAAATTACAAAAATAAAAAAACTCATTAAATAAAATTACAAAACATTATAAAAATTCTCATTAAACAAACAAAACTTTCTAAAATTAAAATTTGATATTTGTGCAATTTTTTACGAAAAATAAAACGAGACAATCGACAAATTTATAAAATTAAAAAATATATATGTATATTAAAAAAATCTCATTGAATAAAATTACTTAAAAATTTACAAAAATAAAAAAATCTCATTAAATAAAATTACAAAAAAAAATTAAAAAATTCTTATTAAATAAACAAAGCTTTCTAAAATTAAGATTTGACAATTGTGTATTTTTTGATGAAAAACAAAACAAGAGACGATCCGAGAAAAAGAGAAAATTTGTAAATTTACGAAAAATAACGAAAATTAAAAAAAATTTCATTAAATAAACAAGACTTTCTAAAATTAGGATTTGACGTTTGTGCAATTTTTGACGTAAAAGACGATCGAGAAACAAAAAAAATTTATAAAATTACGAAAAACAACGAAAATTAAAAAATTCTCATTAAATAAACAAAACTTTCTAAAATTAAGATTTGAAACTTGTGCAGTTTTTGACGTAAAATAAAACGATCGACAAACTTATAAAATTTTAAGAAGTAACAAAAATAAAACAATTTTCATTAAATAAACAAAACTAGTTCGACTTTCTAAAATTAAGATTTGACATTTGTGCAATTTTTGACGAAAAATAAAATAAAATACGATCTAGAAATAAAGAAAATTGATAAAATTACAAGAAAATAAAAATTAAAAAAAAAATTGAGTTGGATTTGGCTGTTAGTTAGTTACTTTAGTTTTTGTCGGCTTCCGGCTTTAGTGATTTCTTTATTGTCAATAGTAAAGCTAACATCACTAACAAGTCGTCAATCAAAAAAAAATTCTTTTCCTTGAAAATACCCATTAAAAAAAAATACGTATGTATATTTTTTTTACCCGCAAGGTTGCTTAAATTACCCGTAATTCGGGTAATTATCCGCACATTGGCAACCCTGTTGAGTAAGTATGTCTGTTGTCGTGGTATTTATAGTGGTCGGTGGGGGTAATGGGTCGGAACGGTGAGCGGGGATTGGTCTATTAGGGCGTGACGGATCGTCAATGAGATGTTTCTCGGTATTGTAGAGTAAAAGCCGGTTCAGGTTATTGGGGTGTTTGAGGATTTCTATGGATTATACAATTGAAAAAATAAGGGATTCTTAATCGAGGATTTACAAATTCTAGACAGTTTTTGCACCGTTTATTTGAACAAGTCACAGGACGAGTACATTTCATTGCAGTCACGCATCTCATTGGCGGCCGTGTCGTATTCATCTTCTTCATCAATTGGGCTTGAGCGCACCCTGTTGACGAACCGAAAATTGAGGATTTGTAATCAATTCGTGTTTACTTACTTGAAAATCGCCTTCAATATTTCCTGCCAGAACGTGCCCTTTTCGTTCGCGGAGACTTTATTCACTTGACAGATCACTTTGAACAAGCAAGCTTTCGCATCCTGTTGTTTCCTACAAGTCGAATAATTAACAAACAAATAGAACTCGATTCGTATAAAATGAAGGGCTTACGACGCCAATAATTTTCCCAGTTTGGCATACAAATCCCTCCTGCTCGTCCTGTGCACTTGATCGTAAACCAAACGGGTGTAATTAGGTTTCGGTTGCTCATTCCCATTTCGTACGTGCCAGTGTTTTCTTCGTAAGCTCTCGCGATATGCTGGAGAGCTGATGATCGTGCTGTAGCGTAAGGGTTTGTATTTGTACGTATTATAATAATAATTTGGATATTTTTGCGGGTATTTATTATGGAGAAGGTCATTGTACTTCTTGTTATATTTAAACGGCGATGGCGACGGTGCTGAAGTTGTTTTGTTACTGTTGGGTTTGTCCACTCGACGATGTACAACTTCAGCTGGTCGACGGAAAGGGGCGGTAGGGTCGTGGGGAAGTTCCCAAGCCAAGGCTGCTGTGATGCCTATGGTAAAAACGTTTGGCATTCCTACCATAGGCACGACCCAATCGAAAACTGGAAGGTACCCCAAAATCAAATGTACTTATGTATGTTAAATGTACTTACTGAGTTGAAGTGAACTTCCCTCGGGAAAAACGAGGAACCTCTTCTTCCTCGACAGTATCCTTTGGTCCTTCGCGGACGAATCACTCGAGCTTGTCTCCGATAAAACACTCAACAAGACGATAAAAAGAAGCACGACTTTTCTGTCCATTTTTCCCTGGACGCGTCGCGTCGTCCGCTAATCTTTAACGGGCGCCGCAGTAAATACCGTACGAAATGTATCTTTCCCAAGTTGACACTATCGACGCTAATTAATACGACCGTTGACAGGAAACGGTATCGATCTACTCGCTTCATTTCTCTTTCACGCTGTCGTTGTACAGTGCGTGCTCTAAATTTTATTCAAAATGAATTAAAGAGCGGATCAAATTTGCTTTGCGAAAGCGAAACCGAAAAAAGCTCCGGGGATGGCGTTGTTTACTTTTTCTTTGTCATGGAAATTGAACGAGATGAAATGTCTTAGTTTCATTATAGTTCTTGTATTTTATTTTATTGTTTTAATCTCAAACAAATTAGTATTCTAATGAGTCCAAAAAAATAATTTGAATTGACCAAAAACTCTCTATTAATTGTACGTAATCATTTTCATTGAGGTATAACCCTTTCTAACAATAAAAATAATAATAGTAATTGTTGACTTTAAGTGACACATATATAGTGTGTCTCGATTCAAACTGATTCAAAACTCAAATGGTCCGCAGAATCGCAAAAGAAGCAACCGGTCCCTATATTTTTTTTCTATCATATAAGGTAAGGTCGATGGTACTATTGTGTTCTTACATAGAGATCAATGTGATCAATTAATACAAAACATATATATATATAAAGGTTATATATTTGTAAAGTAACATTAAATAATGATACTTTTTCTTACTAAGAGCTACAGACGAGGAAAAATTATTGCCGTTCGGATAATATACAGCTTGCGAACGGCTGCTAAGGTCATACCCGTACTTGGTTGTGTAGCCCGGAAGGGGGAGACTTATTAGGGTCATTTTTTCACACGAACGAAAATAAATACATTACCATCGCGGATACTCAGTGAGTCAGGGAAATTGCAGGTTTATTTCCAAAAAATTTAAAGACACTGCATTAAAGGAAACAAACAGTTCGACGATTTCGTAAAACGTTAACGCGATATTCAAAACGGTTGGCAATCTCACATTGTCAATAAACGTTTACAGTTTAAATAAAAGCTCCCTCTTCTTCTTCTTCTTATTTTTTAGTCTCCTGGGATGCGTTCAGAAATTATACTCACTCTAGATATATTTAGTATATTTTCTGAACGCAGCCGTGGCGTTTTGAAATATCTAACTTTGACGTCGTGTCATTATTAACCACTGTTACTATGTCAATCTTCGTTTCAATATTTAAAACTGCTGGTAATATCAAATTATTGATAACTCGTTATTTTTATCTCAAAAGGTTCCTCACTTTGTTGATGAAACGATTGTCAATTTGGAGGGTGTTATTTTATTTGAAATGTCAACAAATGTAGTCACCAACCTAACAAAATAAAATTTCGAGCGCTTTAATGAGGTGTCTTATGAAACGCAAATGAGTTTCGTAAAAGAAAGTCATTAAAGAACTATGTAGTTATAGGTAATACGGATAATTTGATAAAATATTCAGTTGACGCCTATTGGTCAGTTACAACGATAATAATCGATTAAAAAAATTAAAACATGTAAACTGAAAAGAAATGAAATTGCTTCGCGCATTGCTCGAAAGATGGCTCTCTGAATTTCCGTTAGTAAACAAGTTTTCTTATTTGAAAAGCCAAATTTGAATCGTAGTTTTTGGGAAAGACGAGATTTTCTTAAAAAAAAAAAATTGAAGCTAAATGATTTTATTTTACGCATCTGAGGAAGTCTTCCGGTGATCAAAAGATGACGCCGGAATAATTAAAAAAAAAGCGCATTTCCTTTACAAAATTATTAAAAGAACTTTCAGAGTTGCGTATTTTAAGAGTTACTTCTATGAACTGCCAAAGATGGTTCGGGCATTGGTCCACAGATGGCGTTCCTAATCTGCCACCGCAATTACAACAAACAAAACTTTCTTTTCTTTCTTTTCTTGCAATATCATTTTCGACTTAATCTGCAGAGAAGGGCCACTCCTTATTAGGAGGACTTACGGTATGGCGAAGTGATTTGACGAATTTTACTCGAATCTGGTTGACCTTGACCTTTAAATTTTTAATTTTTTTCTGTAATCTTAACACTTCGTGAACTCCCCCCACAAAGAAGAAAATTTGAAGAACGCGCTTCGCGCAGTTAGCCAATTGAATTGAATTTTCGCTCGGGTCCCTTCGACCTTGACTCCGAAGCCTTTCGTTTAATTTTTTCACAACTCTCTTTTCGTCTCATTTCCTCGCTCTTGTTGATAGTAATAACTATAAAATGTAAAAGATAAACGCAAGAATTAAATCTTTACTATAAAGAATAGAGAAAGTAAAAATATGACGCAAGCACAAAGCAATAAATCCTTACGAAACGTGGAGACCCAAGGATGTTATAGAGGACAGTTCGGGCTCCAGGAATCGGGCGAGACACCCTTATCCGGAAGGTAAGAGCGCGACACCCACTCAAAGAGACAGACCCGTGTCTGGTCGGAATGAGCGAGATACCCACTCAAGAGTACTGTATCTGGTAGGTATGAGCGAGATACCCACTCAAAGGGACGTCATCTACTAGATACCCGTATCTGGTAGGTAAAGAACTAGATCCAGGTCGCTTAGCGCGTTAGAATCAAGCACCGACGGACGGATGGCTTGTTCTGGCTACGCTTTCACACGTTTATATAGGCGTGTGAGTGGTAGGGAGCCCCGCTCTGCTCCCACCCCAAAACAAAACTTTTAATTCTGCGCAGTAATGAACTTACACTAAACAACAAATTGTATTGTAAATAAAGTTCATTTCCATAAGAGACGTGCCCTTCATCGCCGGAATTATAATCAATCAGTCATTATAAACACATTCGTAATCTGTTTCGATTGTTAATTACTATGATTTCGTTTTGTGCGTGACGAATTATTAACGCAAATTTATTAAAAGTTTAACAAATTCAAAACGCGTTTGCAAATCCATATCCTGTGTTTTTTAACGCACTTATTCGCATTATTTCGTCAGCTGGTTAAAGCTGTGTACAGACTTGACTAAGGACGCGAATTGCCTCGTCGCGCTCTTGTAAAAATTCCGCACGAGGACGTGTGGGGGTGTTCGCCGTTGATTCGGTCGTTCGAAGTCGTCAGTAAACAAGTTTGGATATAAAATATTACGTCTACACTGGGCATCGACAGCATTCGAATCAACCCGAGGTCGTACGCCGCGCATCCCGAGGCATGGCGAAGTGTATCCAGTTTAACACGTCTTCTCTGGAAGATCAAGTTTTACAAGCTTTATTCTGAGTAACGTTTATGACGTATGTAAGCTGTAAATTTGGAGTTTTAGTTTAAACATACCTACTTTTTTGGGTAAATTTATTTATTACAAACTGTTCCACATAAAATAAAAACAAATATTCATAGTAACGAAAAAGGTTACTTCGTTGCAAGCTAATTAATGTACAAGAACTGCTGAAAATGACTACCACCAACTGGTATGCAATTTCTCCTCTTTCGGAAACACCAGGAGTATTCTTTCGACTATTCGATTCCTTAAGTCATCTTCAGTTTACAGTGGAGTGGTATAGCCTAAGGATTTCAAATATCCTCACAGGAAATATATCTATGGACTTTAAATCCGAAGATCACGCGGGCCGTAGATGAGGGCCATGTCGACCAATCCAACGACCTTGATACAATGGAACAAAATATACCAAAGAAGTAATGCTTGCGGCTCCTGAATTCGATCGGTGCCAGGCGCGCAAAGAAGCGACCATGCATTCGGACCTATTTGTTGGAGACTTTAGTCATAACCTAACCCAATCTATCAATATGCTGAAGCCGCAAGATTTAGTTTTAAAATACTTTGCAAATTAATAGGTATCAAACAAAATGGCAAATGTGACTGTTATATTCGAGTGTCTCTACCGTGCAACTGTCTAAAAATAAAATCGAAGGTTCTTATGTATGTATGTAACGTAAATCAATCGTTTGTACTAAAAAAAAAGAGATTTTTGTAATTATCAAGCAGTGGCGTTCGCCTAGGTACTAGGTTAGCTGTTTTCGATATCTTTTGCCTTCATGAATATGCTTTCAAGATCCAAACTTCAGTTTTGGAACACCCTGTATATGGATGTACAGATTAGTCTTCAACTGAACCGCCTTAATGATTGGGAATTAATTTCTTTAAGACATTTTGATGTCGCGTGCTCTTTTAAAGCATCAAGTTCTAACCTCTAAATCTTGTACAACGTCTAATTTTATTATTAAAGAAGAGGGTTGTAATTCTTATGTTACCGGAATTGAACAGCTATGCTACTCTAAAAAAAAAAGTTTGCTGACAATCATCGTAAACCTTTCTCCGACGACGGACTCTCGTAATATATGTTTTCTTTCACCATTTGAGCCCTAAGCTCTATGAGGTTGTCGAGGAGGCGTTAAGGCTGATAAGTCTTATATTGCCTGCTGCGGCTGCGAGCGACTTACTAGATCATTTTCTCCTCAGCATTCGAAGGTTTTTGACTACATGTTTCGAAACCAAATATGATTTGTTTTTATTTATCTTTATTAATACAAACTGCAAGTCGGATACATTTCAGTACAATTGTTCTTCATTTGGCCAGCCAGATCGTATTCGTCCTTTTCGATATGATGATAGGTTCGTATTCTTAAAAAGAAAAGAAAAATATCAATCTTAAGCAACACGTTGCGATCAATTAAATGTCCGATTTGTTCTAATTAAATTAGATTAAATTATGAAAATAGTGTCACGATGTCTTTCTCTGGGAAAATAAGTCAATTTAAATTCGTTTCGTAATTATTGCAATTGTGTGCATTTCAAAGTTATGCAGGATCAGCACCCACTGACAATTAGTAGGACAGCCGCGTTACACATGCTCGCATTCCATTTATGCAAGCAAGCTCTGCGGAATGTAAGCGTGTTTGTTTACGTGTGCCAATTAAGATTGAGGCAATTGGAACGTTTGTAAGAAACAAATTTGGCTGACACCTTTAGAACTTTGTACTTTGGACCGAACCCCAGCCACCAGGACGAAAGAACCGATTGTGACGTAGATTTAGAAATGTATAAAAGATAAGGGATCAACCCGCAGGTGGATAGGTAATAGTAAGAAAATAGTCGAGTGATAGTTAAGCAGTAACAATGTGGCAATGTAGTCAAGTAGTAGTAATTAAGTGTCGGATTAAGTGATTAGTAAATTAGAAGTGTGCGCAGAAGGAAAAGGCCAAGCAAGTGACTCTACGAGCAGGGCCAGACCCTCCCCTAATTAAAGTTAAAATAATTAAAGTTAGGTAACTATAATTAGAACTGTAAGGTTTAAAGTTAAGATTAAATTAAAATAGTTTAGATTAAATAAAATTTATTTAAAAAACTCCCGCAATTCGTAAAAAGTCTTATTATTTTATTTTGAACGCGACAATGGTAACAATGGTAACATTGAGACCGAGTGTGTTGGGGTAAGTGTGGGGTGAGTGCAAGAACGAAATTACATTTTATGTTGCATGCTTGCAACGATTGACTAAATAAAGAATTAGTACAATACATATATTGTAGTTAGCTCGTAGTTACATGTAATTAACAGTTACTTAATTTATTCTTTCCTACTGACTGCGCCACGTTGTATGCTATAATTACTGAAAAAATCTACAAATAATATACTTCTGTTCCATCTAAAATGAGTTTTCTTCGGAATCTGTGTTTAATGTAATTACGTCATTTCGATGAAGAAGACATTGGAATTATGAAAGCCAAATAAGCTTAAATTTTTCTTTTAAAATAAATCCACACAAATGCAGAGCGACTACACATTTTATTCTCACGAGTAAATTTCTAAAAGGATCGATTTTCTAAATGTCTCATTAACTTTTGGCTTTCCCCCGTATATGAAATAAATTATTACAGATTGCTGTTTTATACTTTCAAGATCACAACCGTTTAGTTTGAAATCAATTTCCCGAACTTCTCAAACAACGTCCAAAACCTGAGTTTCATGTATGCAATTATTATAAAAAAAAGTATAAATACCTAAATACTGTTTTCAGAATTTCTTCCCAAAAGGTGCCCACTTCGTTCGCTGCGGCGTTGCTCATTTTACATATTATTTTCAAAATACAAGCTTTACCATCCACTTGTTTTCTACAAAAAAAAAAAAAAAAAACATTACGTTAATTTATCTATGATATACAGGGTGACTGTTAATTAATCAACCCGACAAAATGAAACCACGATGAGAAGCGATGTCCGAGAGTATGGGATATTTTTTTTAAAAACCCTTTCTACTTTAATTTTCGAAAAATAATCAATCAAAAATTTGCCCCAAAACGACGATCCGCCTCTGGTTACAAATAAAGAAAAAGATGAACGAAATAAATGCCCTCATAGAAGTTTTATGGTAGGAACGGCGGCGTAGCATCGATCTTGACCTTTAGGTGGAATTTCAAGTCAACTCAACGGCCCGGCCCCACTTTTTATACGCGCTTTGACAGATAAACAAATAAATCACTAAAACGGCGCACAATTTAAATCTCCCTGTTAAGAATTCCTAGTATTTTTCTTTCACTTTAATTTCAATTGTATTGTAAATAAAGTTCATTTCCATAAGAGACGTGCCCTTCATCGCCGGGATTATAATCAATCAATCATTATGAACACATTCGTAATCTGTTTCGATTGTTAATTATTATGATTTCGTTTTGTGTGTGACGAATTATTAACGCAAATCTATTAAAAGTTTAAAAACAAATTCAAAACGCGTTTGCAAATCCATATCCTGTGTTTTTTAACGCACTTATTCGCATTATTTCGTCAGCTGGTTAAAGCTGTGTACAGACTTGACAAATGACGCGAATTGTCTCGTCGCCCTTTTGTAAAAATTCCGCACGAGGACGTGTGAGGGTGTTCGCCGTTGATTCGGTCGTTCGAAGTCGTCAGTAAACAAGTTTGGATATAAAATATTACGCCTACACTGGGCATCGACAGCATTCGAATCAACCCGAGGTCGTACGCCGCGCATCCCGAGGCATGGCGATGTGTATGCAGTTTAACACGTCTGCTATGGAAGATCAAGCTTTATTCTGAGTAACTATCGTAAAACGTTTATGACGTATGTAAGCTGTAAATTTGGAGTTTTAATTTAAACATACCTACTTTTTTGGGTAAATTTATTTATTACAAACTGTTCTACAGAATTTTTTATACATTTTCTCGTAATCTGTGATATACATTCACGTACGCGATTTAATCAAAAATTTTACCCGCGACGTATAAAACGATTGTATCCTAATAGTTTAATTGTCGCTGTGCGATGAAATTTTACTATCAGCTGTCTACCGGACCGTGCATTGACCCTGTGATCACCAAATTTAAAACCTTGCGATTTTTTTTTGCGGGCGGAGCAACTGGTACATTCCGCTCTAGTAAATAATCCGCACGAATTAACAAACAGTTATTTACACAATTATTTGCGAATTTGTTACCCTTATTTTAGAAATTACTAATAATTACTTCGCGTAACAACTGAGACTTCTGCTCCCAGCTGTTAAACGTACAATAAAACGAAATTGAGATGTGTATTGAGCTCGCAATGTGTGCAGATAAGAAGTCAATAAAATAATAATCATAAAATTTTGTGCAAATTACAGCAGATTCCTCGAGCATGCTCTGTACAGCTGTTTCAGGCCTAGTTGGGCCTTCGTCAGCAGAACCGTAGCTCGAGAAATCCACCGCAAACCAAACCGATCTGTCCAGGTTATTCGCCCTTGCGACGTGAAAGTAATAAACAATTTAAGTAGCGACATCTTGCAATCGCTTTTTGAAATTTAGGTCAAAAAGCGATTGCAAGATGTCGCTACTTAAATTGTTTATAAAACTTATAGTTCTATTGTACTGTTGCGTTTATAAAACGTGGTGTCGTATTTCATACGCAATGCCGCAACTTGATTTTGGGGTATTTTTTTAATTAATGATAAACTTTTCAAAAGAATTTTTTAATGTTTTCCCAAACTCTCGGCCATCGCTTCTTATCGTGGTTTGATTTTGTCGGGTTGATTAACAGTCACCCTGTACTTTCAGAAATTTATTTTTGATACAAGAAGTTCAACAACCAGGGTTTTTACACTCAATTTCTCTGATTCTATAGAAGAGGAGAAGCGGAGTTTTTTCCCTATCAATTTTATTACAATAATTAATTAATTTTTAATTGTTGCGTTTTCATTATCAACCTGCCTATTTCCTTACTAAAGCTAATTGTAAAGTCGCACCAAACAAAGAATCTGGGGAAAGCATAGCGTAGGGTCATTTACAATTGATAATTGGATCATAATTAGGTCATAGCAAAAGTAATTTCGACACAGGGTGCATTCCTTTGGGTCTTCCACCCGATAATACCATCTGTTGTGTTGAACGATTCGAGGCGCCCAACAGGTAAGCCGGCCAAACCTCTCGAAGTCATAAATCGTACTTGTAAATTCCAGTGACATATATTTAATTATTTACTTACGTAAACTATTTGTCTGTTTACTTGTCAGTATTAATTAATAACAGTAATTACTGGGCCCGTTACAGTTAGTATGAGAAGCTTAATCTGTGCAGATAATTCGTAGCCTATTCCTTGTATCTTTACATCTTCTCTTAATATTTGTATTATTTTGCTTCCTTAAATAATATCGAATTACTTTATTCGAATTTGTTATCTGTTTTAAAATTTACTGGTTTTGAAAATTTTTTACATTAACAAGAAATAGTTATTCATATGACAAGGCAGTAAAGTGGCACTTTATCCAGAGAGTTTGCGAAGTCAATCAAAGGAGCGACGCGAGAGCTAAAATGTTGTCAATTTTTGAACTGATTTGAATTACAAATTTTTTCACATTTCATTGGATTCCACGATAAGACAGACAAGGCTTTTTACAATGTAGGTAAAAGGAATTAAAAATAATAGATACTAATTGATCAAAAATATAAAGATTTCAACATTATTATAGAAAAATAATCAAATATAACACAATTAATTAGTCATCATTTATAGATAAATAATAATATTAATTAGAACCAAATTAATGTCACTACAGAATATGTCCGAGTGGCCTTAGATCCATAAATATATCTTTATTATTCTTGTATATTATTGCAACTTATTATTATTAAGCCCCCCCCCCCCATGACAAATTCCTGGTTGCGCCATTACAACACGATGTGATGAGCTTTGTTTGTGTGCTGTCAGACCTTAGGTGCCGTTCGCAACCTGTATAGTTGTTTTAGAGAAAATTATAATTGCAGACAATTAAAAGGTATAATTAGATAATTAGAATAAATATTAACTGTTCGAGAGGGTAAAAAACTACTTCAGAACATGTCAAATATCCTGAAGTTTCAAATATATTCCAGTAGTCTTCAAAAAATATTTGCATTTAGGTAATATGGCTGTAAACTTTTAAGAATTTCAAAGAAATTGAGACGAAAAATTCCTAGTAAAAATATACTGTCGATCAGGAAAAATATGCTTCCGTAATAAACCTTTTACTGAAGTTTTCATGAAAACTGAAGAAAAATAAAACTTCTGTTAGTAAGACCTTGGCAGATAAAATCCAAGAAGTGGAATAGAAATTTAATTAGCAATTTCAGAAATATTCTGGAAGAGTTTGTTTCATTTAACACAGCACATTTACGTTTATCAAGTTTAAATAAAAAAATCATCATAACGATAGGTACGTACACCTCTGGACACAATTAAAAGGCTACCAACAAAAATCAAAATTGCTTTATGACAATCTCCTAAGTATAACTTATTAAAATTAACAAATGTCACAGCCAGACGACTTCTATATTATTTAACTGGTACGTCAAAGAAGAAAATTAACAAATTCGACATAATCTAGCTTAAATAAAAAACAATCAAAATTTCAAAAAACAGTAAATTAAACAAATCACCAAAAGAAATCCTAAGCTTCCACCCTTCTTGGGATACTCCTAATGAGATCTCGGATGTTTTCCTGTGGTATCCGGTTCAATTTTTGTATGAGCAAGTTAGACCGCAGTTCAAGAGTTACCGAAGGCCCAGGAACCCTTAAAATTCGTCGAATAGTTCAAAACATGCACTCATTAGAGTTGTACTTCTCAAAGAGCTATCAAAATAATTCACTACTTCGTAGGCAAACTGATTCGAACGGTTTTGAATTGATCAGGACCTACGGTTTGAAAATAAACTAATTTTTCGTAAAAACGTTAGTAACTTAACAAAGAAAACAAGGAAAGGAAACTGTGGGTTGCAGTAAGAAGTTCGAAGAATAAACAAATGAGGGCGCTTTGTTAATGATCGCGTGAACCTACGACGCGTCACGCTATGATATCGCCGACGCGCGAATTATGACTTATGCAATGGAACCTTTGCCGGAGCATCGTATAGAAGACGTATGAGTAAAACTTTTGGGAAGGTTTTGTGAAAAACCCCGCCCTAAATATTATAAATTACATTTTAAAACCCGAACTTCTTCTTGCGGAATAATAATTAGTTTGTGAAAATTAATTATTTAAAATGGTACAATAAACTGTGTTTTACGTTTTTATTCTACAACATTTCTTTATTATACACCCACACACACACACTCACAAAACTCTGACACTAGATAATTTTGAATGTGTAAATATGCCTGAAAATTTATTTAAACTAATCATTTCAATTTTTATATTAATTAGGTAATAATATGGGTAATTATTTTTCTCAATATTGAGAAAGGTGTGAGACGTCGATACTGTTTATTATTTTTCGTAAAAACGTTAGTAAATTAATAAAGGAAACAAGATCGGTTTGTGTATGTAAATATCTCAAAATTACTAAAATTTAGAATTGAAGTATGAGCCTAAATTAATAGATTGCCATTTTCTTATTTTGCTGTAAACTTTTATGCACATTAATTGAAAGAATTAAAAAAAAGTTAATCTGTGTTAATATTCACACTTAATCAGTGATAAAATTCACATTTAAGTTACGTTAAAATTAACACTTAATCTATGTTTAAATTCACACTTAATCTGTGTTAAAATTCACACTTAATCAGTGCTATAATTCACATTTAAATTGCGTTAAAATTTATACTTAATCTTGTTAAAATTCACACTTAAATTCGCACTTAATCTGTGTCAAAAATTCACACTTAATTTGTGTTAAAATTCACATTTAAAATATGTCAAAAATCACACTTTACTCTGTGTTAAAATTCACACTTAGTCAGTGATAACATTCACATTTAAGTTACGTTAAAATTAACACTTAATCTCTGCCAAAATTCACACTTAATCTGTGTTAAAATTCACATTTAAATTACGTTAAAATTTACACTTATTCTGTGTTAAAATTCACACTTAATCTATGTCAAGAATTCACGCTTAATCTGTGTTAATATTCACATTTAAGTTACGTTAAAATTCACACTTAATCTCTGCCAAAATTCATACTTAATCTGTGTTAAAATTAACATTTAAATCGCGTTAAAATTTACACTTATTCTGTGTTAAAATTCACACTTAATCTATGTCAAGAATTCACGCTTAATCTGTGTTAAAATTCACATTTAAGATACGTTAAAAATCACAGTTAATCTGCATTTAAATTCACACTTAATCTGTGTCAAAAATGCGCATTCAAATTGCGTCAAAATTTACACACGCATGTGTAAAATTCCTCTGCCAATTGTGTTAATTTTTTCACACAGTACGCGTGTAAATTATTAAATCTAAAGTCTTGTGTTAATTTTCACGCAAAAGTCAGTGTGATTGTGTCAGTTTTAACAGATTTGAGGTATGAGTAATGCAACTCGACTGAAGAAACATTTAAGATTATGTTAAAATGCATAAAATAAAAATAGTAATCATCATAATAACAATTGGCAATGAATAAACATTGCTTTTGGCAATTTGTGGAAAACGAAGAACGAATGAATGACGATCGAATTCACTCTGCAAAATCTACCGAAAAGGCCGTATCAGCAAGGGGGAAGAAAAAGTCATCTTAGGCCCGAGAATCATCAGACTTAAGAACCCCGATTAAGTATAACAATCAGGCCTAAGACGACTTCGTAATAATAATAACAATAGTTTATATTTTTAAGCAAGAAACTTAGACGTTAGAAGTTAATATTGAAGTGATGTGATTTGAGTATTTTTTTCTTCAATTAAATTCTCAGTGGAGAAAAGAGAGTGGAATTTCCGCAGGTACTTACGAAAACAAGACCTTCTCAATTTTTTCATAGAAATCCCTCCTTGTCCTCTTGTGTACCTCCTCGTACACCGGATTCCTATAATAATACTCGTCGTAATCTTTGCGACCGTAATCTCCTCGCGTCGAGGACCATTTCATCCCGTATTTTCTCCTGAGGGTGTTGCGAAAAGAGGGCGAGCTCCACATCGTCGCGTAATACGTCGGATTGCGATAGTGAACAACGGGGGGGCCCTTCGCGTAAAAAGGTCGGTTGTAAATTTTGTTGTATTTAACATGCGAATGGGAGCTCCATTTATTAGATTGACTCGGCTTGTCCACGCGCCTTGTATCCGAATTATCCTTATCCGGCTTTAGCTTTCGCAAAACGTCTTCCGGTTTGGCTGGAAGCTCCCAGGCGACGGCCGCCGTGAGACCCATCGTGAAAATATTTGGCATTCCGATGATTGGCACCACCCAGCAGAAAACTAAAGCAAAACAGATTTTCTTTTCTTACATCATCTACAAAGCCATCCCTTTCTTTTTTGGCCTTTAGGGCGTATTACAAAATTTAAATTCACTTACTCAACTGCAAAGAGCTACCCTCGGGGAAGATGAGATAGCGTTTCTTTCGCGAAAGGCTCCTCTCCGAGTGTGTCCGTCCCAGATCGAAGTCGGTGCTGGATTCTTGTACGAAATTCGCAAAAATCACTAGGCACAGGAACGCACGGCTGTCCATTTTTGTTTAAGTTGTACTTCGTCGGAGGGAATAAGGCAAAAAAAAATATTGTTGTGGCTCGACGCACAACCAGTGCTAATTAACAACACCGTTGTCGGGGAACGGTATTTGCCCATACACTAATCCTGTTGTAATTAGTCCAATTTAGGTCGGCATTATTCTCTGAATTGCCACTGGTAACATTAATGTCGAGAAATGGGAATCGGAATTAGGTCGAACACGATTTAGTTCTGAATTGATTCTTTAACTAAATCGTCCTTTTATTCAGGAGCACGTCCAATTAATTAAAATTACGTTCACACACTCATAAACAAAGTGAGCCAGCAGTCTTTGTATTTAGTTCTAATAACACTAATTTGTTTAAAACCTTTCCGTATATTCAGTTGTTTTCTTCTTTAAAACAATCGCGTTTGTACTAATTATTAATTGTTGATTGTTAAACCTAAACATTTTACTTAAGCAATTTTAAATTTCGCCGAATAAACTTGACCATTTTGGTCTTGCCATGCCTCAGGGGTGTATCTTGAAACCCACCTTCTTTCTGACGATGTCAATCTTTCAGTTTGCTTAGTAGGGAGTAATGTTATGTGATTCAATTAAAAAAAATTGATTCTAAATTAATTACCTACTCGTACACCTCATGCAAGAAGAAAAGAAGCAGCTTTTCGTAATAACGTTAGTGAATTAATAAAACGAAGCAAGATCGGTTTATGTATGTATACGTCACTTTTTTTATTATATGCCGATTGGATCAATCTGAGTTAATAATAATACAACGTAAGCTGCGGACTGCGAGCGGAAAAGCTGTTTCATGAAAGCTAAAAAGCGATAGCTATATAAAGTTCTTAAAATTATAGATCGGCATATGATAAAAAAAATGACGTGTACCTACACACATATTTTAAAATGAATAAAATTTCGAGTTAATCAGAAACATGTTGGAGTACCTTGGAACCAACTCTTTCTCTGATATACAGAGTGACTGTTAATTAACCCGACAAATTTTAAGTGATACAATCAACTGCTTTTAGGTATTTTTTTTTCTACGACATCTTTTCATTACACGTTCTCTCACACACGCACGCAACTCTGATATTAGATATCTTTGAATGTGAAGGTAGTAGCCCGTCACGCTTTAAAACCGCCGACGCGCGGAATCCGAGAAAAGCAATAAAACGTGAAGACACGTGAGTAAAACTTTAGTAGGAAGGTTTTGTGAAAAAGTGATACAATAAACTGTTTTTTTTTTCTACGACATTGTTTCAATATACTTTCTCTCACACACGCACGCAACTGTGATATTAGATATCTTTGAATGTGAAAGCTCGCGAGTGCCATCCACATCCAAAAATTATCACATAAAATACATTCCACAACAAAGAAATTATTGGTCTACGAGATAAGAAAAAGAAAAGAAAGAATTAATTATTCGAAAAACAAATATCCCTGAGATTTACGCAGAAAGAAAAATATTTACAACAAGAAGCTAATATATATCTAAAAGAACCCAGATTACACAGTAAAAAAATTGGCTCATCAACGTGTGACATTATACAATAAATACATATATCAATTGGCAAACGTAAAAAATAAATAAAAAGCAAAGAATTGTCCAAAATACCCTGAGATAAAACAGCAATTAAATTGTCGCCCAAATTGACGATTTAACACTGCATTAAATTGGCGCCCAACGTGGGGCCAGGAAGAGAAAAATTTGCAAAATACCCAGAGATCACAGCAATACGCTGTAAACTTACTGGTCGAACGGCAATTTTAAGTAAAAAGTTAGAAAGAAAGAAGAATTAATTTTTTTTTAATTTAATTCAAATAACTTAATAAACGCTCTAAGGAAAGATGTGATATAATCGCAACACCGCACGACTATTTTCAGACCTGTAAATTGTGCCGTGGATAGCAAATAGCAACGAATACTGCTGCACCAAAAGCTATCACGCACAAGATGGCGGCCAGTGCGGACAAAATTTTTGTATGCAAGTAGGCTGGATTGCACTTTAGCCTCCAAGCACATTCGTACAGCTATTTCGACCCTATTTGGGGCCTCATCAGCATTACATTAGCTCAAGAACTACATTGACATATGACTCCATATGACGTGTTTGCATTTACGCGCTAACCGTGCGTACCTATGTCTTGTTGGTCGTCGGGGTTGCAAACTTTTAAAATTAAAAATGCTTGTAGGTATATCCGTTACGAACGAGTTTTTGACATATTGCGGCGTTTATGAACAGTACATGTTTCTTTAAAAATTTCATAAGAAATAAGTTTGAAAATAATAAACTAAATTGACTGCAGTCAGGTCTGTCCGTATCTATAGAAATGAAATTAATCAATTAAAGCGTCACGTATTCGAGGTGAATCAGTGACCACTAGTCGCCAGTAGAGAAACGTACAGAAAAACTTCGTCTCCTTTGAGAAATATAAAATAACTGGACCGACAATGTTTACTTGCGAAGAAATTCCCAAGAAGAGTCACCCAACAGTTTATTACTGCAATTAGTCCTATCCGTCTGGGTCGACTACAGCTACCTGACTACGTAAGATTTATGGCCGGCGCTAAGGAACTATTCTGCTAACCTACTTAATTGTTTACGTTTTGATATGGCCGGGAATCCGCAATAAAATAATAATATTTCTACCTCGTGATCGTCACTGCAAATCTGAACTTACGTTGTTGTAACTCAGTTCTTTTGGTGCGTCGACGAATAACTTGAAAGATCAAAGGAACTAATTACGTTTGAATAAAAATGCGTAAGTTAGGTTTAATTAATTATTTATTTTAAAAGGAAAAGGTAAAAACTCCTTGTACCAGCCACTGTGGAATCTGATATAATGAGCGAATATTTATTTAATTTAATTTAGCAACTAGCTTGTTAAGTGTAATTTAGCAGATTTGTTTAAGAAATAATTTAATTCAAGTTTTTTTTTTCAAATTTCTTAATATTCTTAAATATTATTAGAATTAATCAATGAAAAAGTAGTAACTATTTATTATAAATAAATTATTTAGATGTAAATAATATAATGTAAGTTAGAATTGTAAATATTAGGATAATTAAAATAATCTTATGTAAAGGAAACTGTAGGTTATAGTAAGAAGTTCGGAGAAGAAACGATGAGGGCGTTGTGTTTGTAATCGCGTGAATCTACGACCCGACACGCTATGATATCGCCGACGCGCCAATTCCGATTTATCCAGAGCATCGTATAGACCAGTTGGGAAGGTTTTGTGAGAAACCTGACCTAAATATTAAATTATCCGTTAAAACCCGAACTTCTTCTTGCGGAATAATAATTAATTTGTAAAAAATAATATAATAATTATTTAAAGTCGTTTTTCTTCCACGACATGTTTTTATTATACACCCACACACACACAAACAACTCTGACACTTGATAATTTTGAATTTGTAAATATGCCTGAAAAGTTATTTAAACTAATCATTTCAACTTTTATATTATGTAATAATATAATTATTTTTCTCAAAATTGAGAGAGCTGTGCAACGTCGATACTGTTTATTAAAATTTTCAAGGAACAAGAAACTATCAACTACAGGTTGCGACATCGTGCGACCAATTCTTGACCTAAAACTGTGTGAGAAATGATAAGTAGCTACAAATTGTTAAATTCCAATTTAATGTTTGTTGGATTTTAGGATTTATCGAATTTGCTGTTTGCCATAATGAAATAATAAAATAAACAGATAAATTCGATTTTATTAAATATCAGAATTATTGTAATTTTTTAACCATAATTTTGGAATTAGATCTCATTACAACATTTTACAACGAAAAAATCTAAATTTTGTAATTACATTGCAGAAATAAAAATACAATAACGGAACGCTTTAGAAAATAGTGCATTCAGAAAGGCATTCACTAATAAGGAAATACTGATTCACTTTAGCGATCTATTTTCCAGTTAGTCAAAAGAAGTATGTGTGTACATTATTGTTGAAATCAACCGGCGTACAATTATATATAAATTTCTGGTCCTTCGAACCGGATGCAAGCGACACGCTTGCAACAAGGCAACAATTTTTTTTTAATTTAAATTTCATGATACAAAACGGGTTCAAAATTGTACGACTGCTTGGCTTTTATCTCATAAAACAAAAAGTAATTCAAGGTCATAGCCTTCTGTAAACAGTTGGATGAAAACCAAAACTTCTTGTTGTCGAACTGTAGAACTTATTATTTTTGTTTAAAGTTCAACAGGAAACCTGTTTATAGAAGGGCATCTAGGTATTGGCGTGCCTCAGGAGTCTATCTGAAGGCCAACACACTTTTTGATGCATTATATTAATTTCCTAGGGAACAAAGTTTTAACTATTTCACATTCTGTGGATAACAACAGTTTTGTAATTAACACCGCCAATGTCACTGAATCAATTACACAAACACGCAAAATAGTTTACTTAATTAATTAGAATTTTTGCCTATTTGATTTTGCACGTAGACACATATCTCTTGATAGATAAATAATATAAGAACATTTTTATTTGATTCAAGAACTCTTTAAAGCACAGAAACAAAGGACAGCAAAGGATACGCAACCCTAAGGAACTCTAAAACCATTCGCTTGATAACTTTTCTTTAATTAAATTGAATTTATTATTTCGATAAGCTTCCACGTTTAAATCGGCATCAACGTAACAAAATTTATAAATATAAAACGTAGCTGGTTTGCTAGCTATATTATATAATATACAGGTGTCTCGCAACGTCATGCCACTAACTGAACTGTATTCTATTAAGTACTCAGGCAAATTACCAACCACCAATTAATCCAGCTCACTAAAATTAATATAATTCACTAATCACAATCAACCATTCACTTGTCTATTGTCAAAAGTATAATAAAATTAAAAACTAAAATAAAATCAAAGAATGTTTTACTTCGAACCTTTTGCCAAAGACTGAAGGTATGCAAGTACGTTTTGTGTTATAAACGACTAAAATTAGTTTTGTTTATTCCACAATTATGTGCAGGTGTATTATACTAGCGGTATATGGCATATTCAGTGGTGAGATTCAGCCGGTTCAGACCGACTCATTCGAAAAAATTTTGCGGTTCACCGAACTACCTACCCATTTATTTTTATTTAAATATGTACACATGATAAACACGTTGAAATATTTTTGCAGCGACCGTGATTATCTACTTATCGAACTTTCATTTCCTAGTGCACTTCACATAAAAAAAATTAACTAAACCAAGACAAAATTTAAAAAAAAATTCAAGTCAGTGTTTAATCCAACTTAGGTCCTAGGAGGAATCGCTTTACTCAGTGTTTCGTCCCATATTAAAAGAAGAACAAAAATATATATTGCTGAAAAGAAAAACTTCTGTCTCGTTAGCGTTTTAAGTAAGGACCACATTTGTTATTGTAATGATTGTAGTCGTTACTTAAAAGACTAACGAGATGGCGCAGAGTGGAGTACATGCTAGTTGAAAAGAGTAGTATTGCCAACTTGTTGAGGATTTCTCTTTTCATGGGTAAAATTGGGAATAAATGTAGTAAATGGGGGAAAAGGGGAGAATTTTAGAATTAGCAATGTTTTGTGAAGCAAGTAAATGAACATGTCCTGACCTGTAACTGTGGATGTGGAAAGCAATGGATAACCGTGGATTTGCCATCCACATGTACAATTACAGGCCAGAAAACAGTCGCACGCAGTGTCATGACTATATGGTATGTTTGCAATTTGATGGTCGTAGGGATTGCGATAGAGTTTTCGAGCTGCTCTTCTGCTGATGAGGCCCTTATTAGGGCCACAGTAGCTATGCAGAGGATGCTCGGGGACCCCATTGCAATCCAGTCAACTTGCAGCCGCCAAAATTTTGTAAATGAACATACATACATATAATGTGTTGTTCAAAACATATTCACCAGAATCTACGTTAAAGAAACTATTTAAAAATGTCTAAAAGCAACCATATTCCATTTAACTCGATTGCTTGAATGTTCTTCCTCTTTCCCCAATCTCTTCTACTCTGTTCAATTGTTTAGGTTTTCATATACTCTTCCAATTGTTTTATTTCTTATTATGTTTCTGATAGGATATATATAGTCTATACGGGGAAGCCCCGGTAACGCAATTTATAAAGATGAGACGTCTTCAGTGGTTGGGCCATCTTGAAAGATTGGAAGATGAAAGATTAATAAAGGATATAGGAAGGAAGGTTTGTTGTCCAGGTTTTCATATACTCTGCCAATTGTTTTATTTATTATTATATTTTTGATAGGATATATATATAGTCTATAAGGGGAAGCCCCAGTAACGCAATTTATAAAGATGAGACGTGTTCAGTGATTGGGCCATCTTGAAAGATTGGAAGATGATAGATTAATTTAGTCAAATTAAAACAAAATATAGTAAAAGCATTATTTCTATGGAATACTGATTCTGAATGGTTTCTAAACAGTAGAAACTGTTGTTGGAACAAACCTAAGAGGACTTTTACGAAATTTACAATTCAGAGTGAAAATAAGGAAAATTTTATTTGAACATAAAATGTTTATTACGCCTTTCTATGAATCATGAAGGACAACATATTTCAGTGCTCTAAACCAAAGTACTAATTTTAAAAGCTTTATATTTATAAGTCTGTCACAGCATATTTATTTTATGTCTGTATCCAGGTATGATGCGTTAATGTTTTTTTCAGGATTATTATTTAAGTATTTATGTACATTTCGGTAATTAGACGTGTATCAAACAAATATATCAAATTAGATTTAAAAAAATGTATATAGATATAATTGAATTAAATATTTTTAAAACTTAACCAGTGCATTTATTAAAAAAAAAATTGCAGGATTATATGATAGTTTAGTTGAAGTTTCAATTAAAACTTATGGAAACTATGTGGAATAAAGTATATACTACACTATTATGTAGTAAATCGCAACCGGAAAACATCTTAGGCCCGGTCTTTTCATCGCCAATTAACTTTATCTGTTGATTTATTCCCATAGTAACAATTGTGATCACAATCGTTACTATAGGAATAAGCCGACAGTTAACAGATGATAAAACCGGAACTTAATCTATCAATCCTTTCAATTGACTGCACTAATGTGCATTTGTTGCGTTCGAAAATTATACGTCGGATGCATCTGAAGCGTATGATCTCATTTTTCTCACTCACGAATATCAACCTATTTTGTATCTCGCACATCTGTTTAAAAAATCTTGTGTTTATATTATTTCCATGATAACAGGCGATCTTATCACACCCTCTTAATGTGGGATGTATATAAAACTACAAAACATAAAACAAAAGATGCAAATATTATGAGTGCAACCAGTGCAGGTGAAACGAAAACGCTATATGAATAACATACCGATTGCATAAATTTTTTAAAAATTGTAATTTTGTAAAACATTAAATACGTTCTTTGAATATTACTTATTGAATTTTGACATTACTAACAAATTTTACAACTTGAAAATTCCTTAAGTTTGAAAAAAAATTGTTATCTTCTATGCTATTTCATCACAGGTATGAAACGGTCCATTTCTGTACTATTTAAGGAAAAAGAGAAATGAAAACATGAACTAAGGTAAAGAAAGGAAAAACAAGAACGCAAAAGAAATTCTTTTTCAGACTTAACAAGTTGCAATGTAGGCAAAAACACTAAAAACAAATCAAATATGTCAAGAATTTTGTTCTTTAACTTATTTATTTGTAATTAAATGATCATATTTATTATCAACTTGTTATATTCAGCAAAATTACTGTGTCAAAGTGCACTTAAAAAAAAATAAGTACAAAACAGATATAAGCTTTTTTTCTAATGCAAAATGTACTGATTAAAAAGCAAAATAAAATTAAATAGAATATGTATACATAAAAAAAAATGCACAACAACACTTGTATATTTCTTATCAAGTGCTGCTTTTTTAGTACTGCTGTTTTTCTTACATAACTTCCATTTATAAAAAATATAATATTTAATGCTTAAGAAAATAATTACTTTTGATATCACTTTCGCACATACTAGTCATGAATTTTCTGAATTTTCTTTATTCTTCTTAGGAGGGAGTACCTGAAACTTGACATCGCTCCCCTTTGTTCTCTTCTGCACTATTCTTGTTTCACTTGCAATGTTTTCTTCTAAAAATTTGTACACTCAACGCAATTTATAAAGATGAGACGTCTTCAGTGATTGGGCCATCTTGAAAGATTGGAAGATGATAGATTAATAAAGGATGGAGGAAGGAAGAATCCGCAAGGCAAGAGAAGGAAGGGCAGACCAAGAAAGGAATGGAGAGAGACCGTAATGGAGGACGTGAAAGAGAAAGGACAAAAAAATTGGAGGACGCAGGTAGAGGATAGGAAGAAATGGAACGAGTTCATCAAGCAATGGACCTAATAGGCCTGTAAAAGCTTACATATGTATGTATATATATAACACTGCGTTCGTAAAGTATGGAATAAATTCATTTTCTACGAAATAAACTATTTTTATGTAAAATCCTGAAACAGGTCGAGTTTTAATTAAAAAATTACACTATTTTAGTGGACTTTTGTATCTCCCCCTCCAACCCCCTTCGAGTGACAGTTGCCCCTGTAAAATTTTTAAATAGAATGGGGAGTCATGTTATACCTCATTTGGAAGAGCTTTTCATTCTCTATTCAGTAGTATAAGAATTTTTTTTAATTCCTATTTTTTCTAAAAAGAATAATACATTTTAAAATCAACACAACATTTTAAAATGAAATAATTTCAATGCAATATTCGAACTGGGAACCGTTTGATTCATGACAGTAGTACAAACGTTGCTGACGTTCATCTAAAACATTTCATTTCCAGGGTAATTTGATTAATTCCAATTTTCTAAATTTTTTTTTAAATTCCTTATGAAAACGAGTAGAAACTGTAGATATTAATGTATGTAATCAACGTAGAAGTAATAGTAATAACACCAATATCAAAGAAACTGTTCAAAATGTCCTCCTCCTACCTCTTGACAATAACCAAGACGAAATTCAAACTCTTGCAAAACATTGTCGATTATCTCCGGACTGATTCCTCGTATTTCATTTCTTATTCTGTCTTTTAGTTCTTCAAGACTGTTTGGTTTAGTTCTGGAGACTTTACTTTTTAGAAATCCCCATAAAAAGAAATCGAAAGGTGTTAGATCAGAAGATCTAGCCGGCCACTTAATTGCCCCCCTTCGACCAATACATCTATTGGGGAAAACGTCATCCAAATAATCCATTTTAAAATTTTGTGTGTTGATTTTAAAATGTATTAAAGAATGAATTAAAGAAAAATTCTTATACTACTGAATAGAGAATGAAAAGCACTTTCAAATGAGGTATTACATGTCCCCCCATTCCATTTAAAAATTGTAAATGGGCAACTGTCACTCGGAGGGGGTTGGAGGGGGATATGCAAAATTCGAACGCAGTTGATAGTTTTTGTAGTAATCTGTTTAAAAAGAAAATTGTGCAAAAACAACCGAAGTAATATCGCCAGAGTGAACGGTGAAACTAGATGGAGAATGAACTAGTTAAAAGAAAAAAGAGAAATAGGAACGTTAATTAAAAACATGGAGAGTAGACACATCTAAAGAAAACGAACGTAAACTTACGTATGACATAAAATCTTGAAGGAAATTTTGTCTCTTCTATATCTGATGTGTTTGATGTACTTTTATACTTGATGTGCAAAATGGCGGACGATTTGATATATTTTTTTTATCCGTCTGTGATGTCGGCTCTGGATTTCACTTCTAAAGTTTTCTTTCCTAGCTACCTCTTCCATTTACCTGCCTTGCTCCAATTTCTTCCACTTTATCAAATCACGCCTTCCCAGTTCTTTCACGCGTTTGTTCTTCACCTCTTCTTACTTTAAGCATTCATTGTTTTCACATTCTGCTTAGTTTTAGTTACCTTTTCTTCAATTATTATTATTATTATTTTTGTTCTTTCAAAGAGAGGACAATCTCAATATATGTACTCACGTAAATCAACATTAACAAACTCTTTCATTTCCTTACTCCAAATTACTACATTCCATCAGCTGAACGTCCACCAGAGCGATTTAAAAATATTGTTGTCGTTCGAAGTGGCGTCCGTCATTAGCGAGACACAGACGAGCACGGCGAAGAAGCTTTATAATATCTCGCCTCAAGCACCTCTTCTCCATTGCTTTCGCTCCAATTATTGTTTAACATCTTCTTCCAACAAGAAAACAGATCTTTCCATTCCATCTCCATTTACACCCTGTTCTTTACATTTGTTCCTCAAGTACTCTTTTCTCCATACTATTTATTTTATGACATGTTCGTATATGGTTTTTAAAGACAACACGAACAAACATGAACAACATGAACAAAGTTTTTTTTTCTGGATGTCAGGTTTTCAAGACGTCTTGAATCCTACTCTTCTCTCTTCAAAAACGATCTTCGACGATGTCGGTAGAGTGTGGAGTTCGTGGGAACTCTTGTAGATCGATTTTATTCCTGCGGTGTTCTTATTCTCCAATGGAGCGCGTGTGAACTCTTCAAGACGATCAAACACCTGGTGTGTACCTCCTCTTCTCTTCTACAACAGCTGGCTTCGAATGTGTCGATGAATGTGTGGAATGTGAGTGGTCTCTCCAAGCTGCTGAAGAGGTGTGTTTGGTGGTGAATGCTCCCGATAATGGCTGCATAGAAGGCTTCCGACAATAGCTGCACAGAATGCTTTACGTTGGCCCTGACAATTGCTGCACGGAAAGCTGTGTAATTAAAGTCTGTCATTCTTGAAAAATTGACGGTGTAAATAACTTTAAAGAATTATTTTAAATAAATTTAGTATTAACTAATAATTATTCTCCGTTAGTTTCGTTTTAAACTTTTTTTTTTTTCTAAAAAGGAAAGCGCCACTTAAAACTTTAAACTTGATTTACCGACGTCCCCTCCTGATTGGAAAAGGAAACCCCGAGGCCACTATAAATTTTCATTAGCCGCTAAACGACAATTTCCTCGTAGCGAGAGGCGACACGCGATACTTAACTCCTGAAAGATGTGGACGACGTCAAGAACTCCTGGAGTGCATCGATCGCCATTTGTGCTCGACGCTCGCTCTATTGTTCATCGGAATTGATGAATGTCACAGTTTATAATAATTATACGATCGTCTGACGGCGGGGCCGATCAATGGCGGGCTCTGAGAAACGCAAGACTTCCGCTCTTCGAACGAAAATAAATATGTACACTTCATACACGTGTGTAGCTTGCGAAAGAGGAACATGTTAAATTTAACGCCGCGTATAACAGAGTGTTAACATCAATAAAGTATTTTATCAGGTCTTTTTACAAACAATTTTTTATGTACTTCAAATAATTTCGCAATAACTTCTACATTCAGTAGGTATTCCTAAGCAAGGTTTCAAGCGATTGCGAAACTTAAAGGAGTTTGCAAGTTTTAAAGCTATCTGCGAGAAGATAATTTAAATTCCTTCGTCGTTAACGGAGAATATGTATTATCAAAACATGTAAAGTAGCTTTGAACTTTGTTGTATACTGTTGACCTTCCGAAAAGCAGTAAGGCTGTGCGAAACTGAATGTAATAAGGTTCATGGCGAAATTGAACCTAATAAGGTTCTTTACGAAACTGAATCTTATTAAGCTCAATTTAGCACAGCCTTATTGCTTTTCGGAATGATACTTTTGTCAATCAGTATATTACGTACATAAATGATAAATAGATGACAAATTTGAGGCGAAAAGGAAATCTGAGGAATTTTGACTAGAACTCGAATTGATTTCGTAAAAATATTTTATTCAAAGTTTGCACAATCGTCAGAAAAAGTCCCACAAAGAATGATTACAACTCGGATACATTTCCGTGCAATTATGGCGCTTCATTGCTGCTGAGTCATAGACGTCGTCTTCCTTTCCGGTGTGATGAGGATGAACTCTGCAAAAATCAAAACGTTAAGTCTTGGAGTAACTACATAAATAAAAATATGTACGTATAATTCGCATACTTTAAGCAATTACAATGAGAAAAGAAAACCCAAGATACTTTTAACATTTGAAGAAAAAACTACTTTCACAAGCTAACATAAATTCCAAGGAATCAGTTTTATTGATTACATTATCTGTTTAATCAAATTTATTGTTTCCTACAATTTTGAGGTTAATAATTTTATGCGCTCGAGTTGGGCGCCACAATTTTTGGCGCCCAACGCGGACGCAATGATATTGTACTTTAAGCCTGCAGTTCGCTAAAGTATTTTGAAATTATTTAAAATGCTTGAAAATATTTATAACGAGAGAAAGCATCGACTGTATACTTATACATTTGGTTTATGATTTTCTTTAGAAGAAACAATAGTTTAAGTCGCGACTTCTGTTCGATTTGCAACAAATTTCTAAGTAGGAATTTAGAAGAAACGTTACAGGATTTAACATACACATTGCGATGTTAATGCACAATATATATTTCTTTGAACATAAGAAAAAATTTGAAAATAATAAAATAAATTAAAGGATAACGTGTTAAACATATTTTAAAAGAATTATTTAAGAAATTCAAGTTTGTTTTTTCAAATCTCTTAATTTTGAGTAAATATTTTTAGAAATAATTAACTATTTATTGTAAATGAATTATTTAGATTTTTTAAAGGGTAAATATGTACGTAGGAATTAAGTTTATAATTGTAAATATTAGGACAATTTATTTAACGCCATAATAATTCAATGTAGGTTATATAAGAATTTCGGAAAATAGACAAGTGAGTAAAGTTTTAGTGGGAAGGTTTTGTGAAAAACCCGACCTAATGTTATAAATTCCTTTCAAAAAAACCCGAACTTCTTCGTGCTTATAATTGGTTTGTGAAAATTAATTATTTTAAGTGATACAACAAACTGTTTTTTACGTTTCTTCTACATCTTTTCATTATACACTCTCTCACATACATACCACAACTGTGATGTTAAGATATTTTTGAATGTGAAGGCTCGCGAGTGCTGTCTACATCCAAAAGTATCATGTAAAATACACTCCTCAACAAAGAAATTGGTATACGAGATACACTGAAAAATTCATCATCAAAGAAGAGCCTCCGAGAGGAAAATCAATACCAAAATACCCTGAGAGATCACACAGCAATTAAATTGTCTCCCACAGCATTAAATTGGCGCCCAACGTGGGGCTAGAAAGGGTAAATCCTCTGGTTGTTTGCTAAGGACTGGAGGTCCTGAGAAATTATAAGAATTTATAGACCTTAATTATTTCAAACTGCTCACGCCTTCTTCCAATTTTTTTTTTAATACGTGGTATATTTTTGTTGTCGGATAATTTGTGATTCACGGTGTAACCTCAAGAAATAACAACAAATTCGAGAAAAATGTGAAAAACTAGGTTGCCATAACTGCCTTTAAAAAAATTAAGAGGGCGTGGACGCCCCGAAACAATTGAAGATCGAGGTCATGTTAGTTCTTTTCACGTAATATAATCTTCCCAATATAAATTAGACAGTCCTAACACAAACATGTGACCATTCATGCGCTATAATGCAGCGAAATCGACTTCGATCTTCAATTGTTTCGAAGTGACTATGAATTCATCATTTTTTTAACAATATGATATGATTCTTATAATAGACAATTTGTATTTCTTTTTCTAAAAAGTTGACCCTCATAGATGCGAAAAATCGTTGTAATCATGACCTCCTTTAAAAAAATTAAAAAGGCTTGGCAACCTCGAAATAATTGAAGGTTGAGATCATTGAGATCATCATCAGGTTTGAAAAATTATTATCTAAATTCGTTTTTACTTTCGGAGTTACACAAAATTTAACGCGCGTATTTTTTAGGTTTAATTGATAAAATTGTTTAGTTAGCATCTCACAAGTACGGTCATCGACACAGGCTTAATCGCCGCGGAAGTTGTCTAGCATGAATTACCGACGCCTGCTTAGCTTGCAGGTCAAATACTTCTTCGGTCGATGGAACTTATGCAAAATTAACGTTTTAATAGAGGGAATTCCATGCTGACAAATGAAAGCCAAGTTGTTTGAACTTACTTAAGTATGCTACACAACAGTTCGTATTTCATTCAAAACAATTAAAGTGCTCGCTCATTAAATGTGACGCTGACAATTTTGGAACGTCGACCTTTCGACCCGAACCTTTGGAAACGCACTTTGTGGCATCCGGCACCGCGTGGTATAAAAAGAGAAATTTGTAAATCAAATGGGCAGTAGTTGATTAGTGGTTAATCAATGAGTTGTATAGTCGGAAACAGTCGACGGGCACTTTCCAGAGTATTCATTAATGTAATTAGTTTAATATATTTGGTGAATTTGATTTACGACTTCTGAATCGGTCCTTGGTGGTGACGTTTGGTCGAGTGTGGTGCAAAGAGGCGAGGTAATGTAAAATTAAAATTAATTATTATGTTTCGTTCGCCAGTATCCTGCCCTGCAAGCGAGTGCTCGATATAAGGGAAAACGTAACGTGGTGACGACCCCCTTATAACATAACTACGTTGACTATAATTCCCTTACAACGTAAGTGATGGAGGCGCACTTGAAAAAGGACAAATTATTTCTTTGTATGGTAAAGGCTTGAGAGTATCTTATCGTTCCAAAGTAACCACGCCTTCTTCCGTTTTTTTAATTTGTGTTTCACGGTGTTTATCTCCATAGATGGCGAAAATTTCGAGAAAAATGCGAGAAACCGTTAATCATGGTTGGCCATGACGCCTTTAAAGAAGATGGCCATCTCGAAACAATTGGAGATCGAGGTCTTATTGGTCCTTTTTGCATATAACCTTCCTAATATAAGTTAGGGTGTCCTAACATAGACATGTGAATCAACTATACATACAGGGTGACACCAAGCGCTGTAAGACTTCGATCTTCAATTGGATCAAAGTGACCACGCCTCCTTAATTTTTTTTTATATACGTAATAGATTGTTGATGTTAATTAACTTGTGTTTCACGGTGTAACAAGTTTACCCCAAACAGATTACAAAAATTTCGAGAAAAATGCGAAAAACTTGTTTGTCTTGACGCCTTTAAAAAAAATTAAGAAGGCTTGGCCACCTCGAAACAATTGAAGATCGACATCATATTACTTATTTTTATATATAACCTTATATGGTATAAGATAGATAACAAACGTATCCAGAAAAATGTGAAAAGTTATTATATTATTGTAGCCTTTAAAAAAAAAGATTAAGAAGGCGTGGCCACCTCGAAACAACAGAAGATTGATGTCATACAGGGTGGCTTATTAAAAGTTCAATAATTTCATTGTTATACAAAAGTCACAAGAATGCTTCGTATAAAGACTGCAGGGCACTAAAAATTCCATGTTGCAGAAGTGTTCATAAAGATATAGGATGTTCCATAAAGAGGTAGCACTGAAGATGTTGGTTCTATTGCTGGGAAATTGTAATTTTTTAACATTTTTTTCTTTAAAATTTCAAATGGAACACTCCGGATTTTATTAATGATGCATCAGTCTGTGTGTTACATTATAAGCACAAGAAGGGGATGCTTCCCTCTGACAAACTGTAGAGTTGAATATTGTCACGATAAGATACTCTCAAACCTTTATCATATAGAGTCTACCATGTCTACCAGTAGAAGTCTCGGTAAGGAGAACTGAAAGATGCTATAAAGAACTACCGGTGGAACATGACAATAAAACCATGTTTATGACACCTAGGAATCACGTCCTCCAAAAGTTCGGAACGGAAACAGGTTGTAACCCATTTTTATACTCCGCCTATAAACTAAATAAAAAATGGTATAAATACGCCCAAGGAGTACACGAAATACCCACTCCGCAAATTTTAGAACCCTCAAATGATCACCAATGGACGTATGTGAATCCTAATAATCTGTTCACCGAAGGGTTATATTCCCGAGAGGACATGGAAAAACTACATCAACACCTTATCCTACCATCCGAACGACAAGCCGTCGGAGGAATCCTTACGCGAGGAATGATGGGTGTCTCAACGGATAGGCAAGGGACAACTTTCGATCAACTCATCGATGAAGCCACAGTAAAAAACTGGCTTACCAAGATTTGGGGTAAAGTAACAACGTGGTTTACTACACTAGGAACTATAACATCCGGTCTGATGGGACTGTACATCATCGGTAAAGCCTTCAAATTCCTGATCGATACCCTGATACGTGGGGTCATGTTACACGAAATATTTGGGTGGAGTTTCAAGCTGATCGGAGCCATCCTGGACAGCGTCACCATGCTCTGGATGCACCGACACCACATGAAAGAAACTGAAGAAAAAGGGGTAAAGGAATATAAGGAAGGATTGGTGGAGATCGAGGTTCCAACCGACAAAGAAACCCCGAAGGTTGGTAATCCGGGAAAGATAGAAACAGAAGAGCAACCTTCCCAATATCCGCAGTTATATCCGAGGCTAACGGAACCCGGAAATGAGGGGGATTGGAGGCAAAGGGATGACCTTTAAAAAAAAATAAAAATTATTTTCCTTTTAAGTGTACGTTATAAGCCATTTGTCTTTTCGAAATATCTAATTAGTAATTAGTAATAAGAAATCCATGTTGAACGATAATAAGTTGAGAATATGTTGAAGTCACCCATAATGAAATGTCAATTTAAATAACGTAAAAGAAAGTAGGTTAATTTTTAGTAAATAAGTGAATAAGGGTATAAAGGTAAAGGTTTGAAAAACGTTGGTTCCCAAAAAGAAATAAATTGTCCTTTTTTAAGTGCGCCACCATCACGTTACGTTGTAAGGGAAATATAGTCAACGTAGTTATGTTATAAGGGGGTCGCCAACACGTTACGTTTTCCCTTATATCGAGCACTCGCTTGCAGGGCAGGATATTGGCGAACGAAACATAATAATTAATTTAAATTTTACATCACTTCGCCTCTTTGCACCACACTCGATCAAACGCCGCCCCCAAGGACCGATTCAGAAGTCACAAATAAAATTCACTAAATACATTAAACTAATTACATTAATGAATACACTGGAAACTGCCTGTCGACTGTTTCCGACTATACAAGTCACTGATTAACTACTAATCAACTACTACCCACTTGATTTACAAATTTCCCTTTTTATACCACCCGTGCCGGATGCCAAAAAGTGCGTTTCCAAAGGTTCGGGTCCAACGATCGATGTACTAAAATTGTCAGAGTCACATTTAATGAGCGAGCACTTTAATTGTTTTGAATGAAATACGAACTGTTGTGTAGCACTCTTAAGTAAGTTCAAACAACTTTGTTTTCATTTGTCAGCATGGAATTCCCTCTATTGAAACGTTAATTTTGCATAAGTTCCATCGACCTGCAAGCTAAGCAGACGTCGGTAATTCATGCTACACAACTTCCGCGGCGATTAAGCCTGTGTCGATGACCGTACTTGTGAAATGCTAACTAAACAATTTGGTCAATTAAACCTAAAAATACGCGCGTTAAACTTTGTGTAACTCCGAAAGTAAAAACGAATTTAGATAATAATTTTCCAACGTGACAATATTTTACAAACGAATTTCTCGAGTATTTATATAGGATTCAGTTTGAAAAGCTCGTACACTTGAAAGTTTTACAAATAAATTTCTCAAGTATTTATAGGGTTCAATTTAGAGCTCGACAGGAAAGATGTAGAAGGAAGTTGTTTCGGTGACTCATTATCATTAGGGCGCCTTTATATTAACTCTATTCTTCCTAGGTTTTTACCAAGTCTATAGGCGGACTGTTTGATAGCAGATTAAGTTAATTAAGGAATTGACACTAGTGGTTAGTAGTAAGTAAATTAAAACCTCATTTTCATGAAAACATAATTTCGCAGAAAATCAATTGAAGTTATGTTCACTCGTGAAAAATTTCGTGAAAGAAAATTTCCACGAAGGTGAAGAAAGAAAAGCAGCAGTTTTAAACGCCATTGTGAAAACAACCCCAACTCGCTACTGTTCCATTAATATTAATATGTAGACCGGTACCTACCTGAATATTGCTTTAATAATTTCCTCTATGAACGTCCCTTTTCCCACTTCAGATGCTTGACTTACTTCGCACACAGCCTTCAGCAAACATGCCCTACCGTCCTTCCTTTGTCTGCGAACAAACAGACTAATGTACACAGTGCGTTTGTTTCGTCTCTGTATAACTTCGTGATTGTCAAACGCGTAAACAGGGAACACAAATAAAAGTCAGTTATACACCCTATGAAAGAGCACATTAATAATAATCTTATTACCATATTTCATAGGTGTCTAAATAAAAATGACAGAATTCTTTCCTACGTATAAGTCGATGTATTTATTAAAGAAATTCAACTAAATTAGGAAAGTGAATTTCCAAACAAGTTTGCGAGTATGTAAATGTAACCAGTGATCAATATGAAAACGAATTAGGGTAGGCGTTGGAATTTAAATGCATGTCTTGGATAACATCATGTTAATACTAATCATCAATGAATTGTGACATAAATAACAATTCGTCAAAAGTGACTGAAGGAACGCGCATGTGTGCATTTGGTTGCATCGCCAACTCTAATTCGTTTTTCACTTGTACTTGTACTTACAATCTTAAACAAAAATAATTTACTTACACTGTTAAAAATTTCTCAACTTTTACAAAAAGCTGCCTTCTCGTCCTTCTGTGGGCCTCATTGAAGTAAGGATTTACGTAAGTCGTCACAGGTCTCCTGTACCCATTCGTCACGTAATAGTTGTTTCTATTACCATAACTAACCCGTTGATGGTACGAGTACTTTCTCCTTTGCGCCTGACGATACGCCCCGGAATTTTGATACGCGTGGCTTCCATATCTCACAGGCTTAAAATAATGCATGTACTCTGGCAAGAAGTGCGTAGTTTTGTAAACTTCATTTAGTTTTTCGTCGTTTTTATCATTCCCTCCTACTCCTAATTTCCAGCCGGGTTTGTCGATGCGTCGAAGCTTTCCTTTTTGCTCGAGCTTAAGCTTAAGGGGTCCGAGCAGTTCGTAGGGTAATTGCCAGGCGAGGGCCGCCGTCGATCCAAAAACGAAAGGAGCCTGAGGTTCTCCTTGGATGAAAACCGGGAAAGTCGTGTCGTACACTAAAACATACGAACCTAACCAAATTCCAAAGCAATTAGGCCCAACTGGACGTTTCAATTTCGAAAATAAATTCAATGAATAAATTCATGAGGCGACTGCTTAAGTATTCCGTTCTCATTCGCAGAAGTTTCCGCGGAAATGCATTTCGTACTGACCTAGTTGCAGGGAGCTTCCCACGGGGAACAGGAGATAGCGTCGCTTTCGGGATAAACTTCGGCCGCTGCTGGAGTCGAGGCTTGCGCGAATTTCTTCGTCCAAGGTCTTTCCCGAAGGCGAGGAAGCTTCGAGCACCGCTGCGACCAAAAGGAAAACGTAGGCGATTAAGATGTTCGGTTGCATTTTAACGACGAGCGCACGTTACTTTTTAAAACAACGACAAAAAGGAGTCTGTTTTCAAAATTCGTATCCCGCTAATCGACGTAACTGTTGCTGACAACGAACGGGATCGGCGTAATTTACCTTGCCACTTATTCGACCATTAACGAGCGAATTTGTTTGTGCTCTTTATTAGGCTCTAAAATATTTTCGAGTATAATGATTTGGATCAACAGCGATGATAAAACCGATTTAATTTATCGTCTGTAAATTAAAACCGCCCGGGGGCTTTTAGCACCCGAACAACACTAATTGATTGGTTCGTTTTTTAAGAAATAAAAACTGATTACTTTCCTTAAATCCTGTAGTAATATAATCATGTAAGTAACGGATTTTGGGGCACGAGTTACTCTATTTATGATAATAATAATAGCCGGCCTTTAAACATATCTATTACTTTATCCCCGTAAAAAAACCGTTGTTCGCATATTTACACGTTACTTAACACGCGCGCATTAATATTACAATTTAAGTTAAACTTCCCATTCCCATTCGACGGCAACGTGCGACGTTAACGACTTACTACTCCTTTGGTGATGGGGTCAGTTTCCTTGGCGGTTTTATTTGCGATTTCCTTTATTATTGTGGACGTAAATTCCACACGTTTCGAAAGGGACGACACCACCGTGCTCTCGCGTCGTAAAAGATACCTCGTCTTTCCCGAGGGCGCCAGCTTGTCCGTAAGTTATTTGCTTTTTTTTATTTTTTATTAATACAAAAGGAAATCTCCCCGATGCCGTTCGGGGAGAAGAAAAGGATACGTCAACGGTTTCGTCCGGAGAGAGGCTGACGCGGACTGAAGCCTCCTCGAGTTCAGGTCACGTACGTCGATAATTACTATTAATTGAGTGGAATTTGTCAGAAATTTTGATAAATTTCAATGATCCATCTGGAAGCATGCCGTGCTCGTGCTCGGTCATGAGTGTGATTTCATGCTGGACGGCTTCCTGATGTTTGCCCATGTTATTAGTAAAGTGCGATCGAGTAAATTTGCCTTTATGATTAATTACATGCCTTATCAAGCCTGTTCGTAAACCTGAAACAAAAGAATTTTTTGCTAAACTTTATTTCTTAGATAACATTGATTACCACATAATTTAATTTAAATATGCATCAAGATTCCTTGTCGTCCATAAAGGTCTTTTTCCTTTCCAAGACGTCTTCAATTACTTTACCCCAAATCATCCATGGTCTTCCCTTTCTGTTGTATCCTAGCTTCCCACATCACCTTCCTTCAATTCTCCATGCACTAATTCACTTATTGCTGTTCGATACATTCTGGTTTTGATCATGTTTTGCACTTCCTCTTGGATATTTCTTTCGTTTTAGTTCCTTAAGTTAAACATCGTATTAAGTTAAACATATTTTCCCTTCCTTTGTCTCCTTCCTTGAATATTCCATCAAGTAATGCAAGTTATGTGACATACTTTTTTTTGTAAGTAGATTCTCACCTGTTTGGTTGCCATAGCTCAGTTTAGTCAGAGGCTGAGGTGGATTCGGAAGGATAATTCTTCGAACTATATTCTTAAAAACATAACTTGCGTAATTCATAAAAAAAATAGTAAACGTTAGATGACAAAACGAAAGCTGTTGAGCGCCAAGTAATCTCTTTAAACTGTAATTACTAAAACAGTCCGGAACCAAACTAATGAACTCGAAACGGATTTTTAGATTACGCAAATTTATTTTAAAGAAATTAGTCTTTAATCGTAACAGAAAATGAAAAATAATATAATTGATAAATTATGTAACGATTTAACATAAAAGATAATTCGATCAAACAAAATATACATACTAACATGTGTACAAAAAAACTTAAAGTAGAAAAAAATTAATATGATGCAAACTATATATAAATGGCCCATACAAATAAATGTAATATAGCACTAGATAAATACGAAGGTGACCCAATATACTATAATTATTGTCCACAGACAATCAAAATAAATTTAATGGATTATTTCCATACGGTACGATAATGTTTCCAAAACGATACGGCACGATACGGTAATTTCTTCAATACGATACGGTACGATACGGTAGTTTATTCAATACGATACGATACGGTAATTTTCTCGATACGATACGATACGATAAGTTTGTCCATACGAAGCGATATTGACAGTTTTGTCGATACGATACGATACTAATACAAATAGTTGTTTCTTACGCAATCCTGACGAAAACTTGACCTGAGTTCCAATTACGACTCCGTTGAATTTATCTTCAAACGACTCCGCAATAACTTGACCTTGGTTCCATTTACGACCACGTCAAATAAAAAAGAGGAACTCCTGTTCGGTAGTATCTTCAAAACGACAACATAGTAAATAGCAAGGAATTTTCCCATAAAAACTCGTGCGGTAGGAGGAAAGCTTCGGCCTCGGCAACTCAACACAATTTCGGGAATCCAAAAAACTAATCTTCAAATGTTCAACACAATTTCGGAAGTCCAAAAAAAACTCTACATAAAGAGAAAAAGAATCTTAGAAAATATTCTCCTAAACAACTAGGGTACTTACAATCTTCTGTTAGTTTTTCTTTCCTAAGCGAGAACTTAAAGCAACACGTGCACGGATACGGTAGCGGAAACGGTCGCGTTTGTGGCAAGAAACAGACAGCAAACTGACACAGTTGGGCTTACGAGAATAGAGACGTAAATATTTGCCAAACTGGAATATCTCAAAGCCGCTCAGCTTCACAAAACCACAAAAATTTGAAGACGCAAACCACGCGTCTTTAATGGCGCACGAGCACACACCCAAATCCGTGCTCGATAATCGAAGAGGACGGAAACTCGTCAAAGATTTTCTACGCAATTTCCGCAATACGTCATCAAGAAATATCGATCAATAAAATCGACCAAAGGACCATGTACGACATCTACAGATTAATTTCCGAAACAAACAAATGGCTTTAAGAAGAAAATAGAAGTCCGCATTACTATCTGAAATTAAAACACAAATCCTGAGAGATAGAGGCGTGAAAGTCATAAATACGAAATTAATTAAACGAACGAAACAGTTTTTACTTAAATTTCAGCAGCAAAATAACGAGAAAATACGTAAAAAAAATAATGTAACGGACAGCGAAAAATGTGAACGTTACAGTTATTAGAAGACACAGTTTAGACCATGGTAGCAGACACAGACAGAGGCGAACGGATAGTCGGACTTTGTTCACTCATTGTGACATTCTTCTAATGCTAAAAACACTTTCGGACTCGGGAAGGTGTTCACGACCAAACTGTCCGACATCTCTCGTGGAAATCAATCTCCTTTTATATGATTTTATTACGGAAATTCCGATTGTGTAACACTTTGCATGTCGGCCAGTTATCCTATGATTCATCGTGATTTTCCGAGACCGTCTGGTCATATACTTGTACAATACTCGCTTTTTCGATGAGTCACCAATGCAGCTGAGATGCATTTGTCATTTGCATCCAAATCCTTATTTTCATTTGTGCATCTTTTTATCTCCCTTTGTCACTTTTTGTTTTACATTTGCTTTGTAATCATTTTCATTTCATTTAATCATCTGTTTGATTTTACGACAAATCTTGTGTATTACATGTATTACTCTGTCAAAAACTTTAATTATTATTTTTTTTGCTTCTGTCAGAATATAACTGTGGTTAATCTTTGGTTGTCAAAGTCATTGCAGGTAGAAGCTGCAAATGGTTTACCAGTTAACTTATTGACATTCGTTTCAAAAATGTCTGCGATTTTTGAATATTTTTCTTTTCCTTTTCACTTGTCAGACGTTTATTATTTGTAAATTTTCCTTTTGCAATTATGTGATGTCTTTATGTGTCGAAGTTATAGGCATTTGTTATCTGTCGCAGTTTACAGGTTAATTAGATTGACATTTTCCTTGATTTTGTCTGTCAAGTTCTGTCAATTTTACGTGGAACTTGTCGCTAGCTGTCAAATGTTTTTATTATTTGTAATTTTTTTTGCAATATGTGATATTTTTATGTGTCAAAGTTGTAGGCTTTTGTTATCTATCGCAGTTACAAGTTTGACATTTTCCTTGATTTTGTCTGCGAACTTCTGTCAATTCTACGTGGAACTTGTCGCTAGCTGTCAAACGTTTTTATTATTTGTAATTTTTTTTGCAATATGTGATGTTTTTATGTGTCAAAGTTGTAGGCATTTGTTATCTGTCGCACTTTACAGGTTAATTAGATTGACATTTTCCTTGATTTTGTCTGTGAAGTTCTGTCAATTTTACGTGGAACTTGTCGCTAGCTGTCAAACGTTTTTTTATTTGTAATTTTTTTTTGCAATATGTATATGATGTCTTTATGTGACAAAGTTGTAGGCATTTGTTATCTGTCGCAGTTACAAGTTAATTACATTGAAATTTTTTTTTTATTTTGTCTGTGAAGTTCTGTCAATTCTACGTGGAGCTGTCAAACGTTTTTTTATTTGTAAATTTTTTTTTGCAATAGGTATGTAATGTCTTTATGTGTCAAAGTTGTAGACATTTGTTATCTGTCACAGTTATAAGTTAATATGTAGATTGAAATTTTCCTTGATTTTGTCTGTGAAGTTCTGTCAATTCTACGTGGAACTAGTCGCTAGCTGTCAAACGTTTTTATTTGTAAATTGTTTTACATTTCATATTAAAAGAAAAAATCCATCGGCTCTGAATTTACTTGAACATCTGAGATCTGAGTACTATAATTACCAAAGTATTTAGGCTTTTTGGAACAGACCGTATATCTCATCTCAAGTACACATTTGTGTAATTCGAATTGAATTCGATATCTTTTCAGTTTTATAGTCCAAATTCATATTTAAATATTGTATTTGTATTGATACATTCCGCGTTGCAAATTCTATTTTTAGACTGGTTACGCCACCTATGAACCAGCCACGGATTCTAGTGCTTTCCAGACTCGCCCTAGGTGGCGCTAGAATTTGCGGGAACTATCGTTACTTATTCGCGCTTTTCTAATCAGTTTTTATTTATGTGTGTATATGTGTATCTAGCGAATTAGTAGAACGATTCTTTCCAGCTTCCGGTTAAAGTTATCCGGCGAATAACTTGACTTCTATGAATGATTGATTGATTTTTATGGTAGTTATCCATCAGTTAGTTTATCAAGAGGTGGAAAGACCGGCTCTAAATTGTTAGACAAGTTTGCAACTCGGTATTATTTGTGCTTTCATTGTTGGCTTAGCGATCGTAGACATTAAACTGTTGTTATATACTTACGTTATTATTTATTTTATTTTTATTCTTAAGTGGTGCCATTTGGAAATCATTTTTCTGTCGTACTACTAAATAAGTAAATAAAATAAACGACGATTATAATTTGTGAACCCCGGAAGTCGTAACAATATGAAAATTTGAAACGCACAACTTTCTTTTTTTGGAAAATTTAATAAATTTTGGCATTTAATTAGGGGTTGGTAACTTATTCTGTCGAGATAAGAAAAATCTCAGTTAACTTAACTTATACAAACAACTATCTATCACATGCCTGCATGTTTATATTTTTCTGTATTTAAACCATGTTTACATTCTTTTAGAACGTACTGTATATCTGTTTTAGTAAAATTTTACTTTTTTTAAATCGAAATTCACGTGTTTCTTACTAAAAATAAGTAGATCAAACGAATCACTAAATATGTTAACGCAAAAAGCTGGAAAGTCTTTGTTTTTTTTTTTAATTAATTTAAGCAACAAATTTTGGAATTCGAACTTATCTGAAGAAAAAAAAAACTTTAACTTTAACACATTAATTGACACGTCTGTATCACAGGTTTGCAAACAAATTAATTTTTTTTCAGCACATACTGTACAGAGCATACATATTTATTTTAGTAATATTTTGCTTTTTTTAAGAACATACTGTACTTCAGCCTTATACTTTTGTCACGATCACGTGTCTTTCAATCGAAATTCATTTGTTTTATACTAAAAAGAAAAAATAAATAACTAAATATTTTTAAACGTAAAAAGGTTTTTGGAAAAATTTATTTTAAATAAATTTTGCTTGGAATTTGTGAACTTATTCTGCAGCCTGACGTCTACGTATTTTCACAGAACACACTGTATATCTGTTATTAAATTTTTACATTGCTTCAAATGCAGTTTGCAAGGTCAGTCATGACTCATGATAAAGCGAGTTACTGTAACGTTTGCTTATGTGGGTTAGTTTTTCCGCGGTTGCATAGGCGACGTTGAATCGTATTGAACTTACTGAACGTACTGAGCTTAATGATTTACGAAATTGTCGATTTCTTACAATTGCAAATCAGTTTAAAAACAATCCTTCCTTGAATTTTCCACCCACTAACGCAGTGCTCTGATAAATTCTAGCCTTGATGGTACTTTCATCTCTTCCCTTTTTATAGCTTTTCTCACTTTATCTTGCGTCCTCAATTTCTATAGGATCTCCTTTCTCGAATTTTGCATTCTCTGATAGTAACTCATTTGTCTCTTCTTCTCTCATTTGACAGGTTTTGCTTTTTATCTTCTCGTATATTCTCGTGACGTATCTTGGAATATCACGGTTTCTCCCTCAATTATTTTATATCCCACACCTTCCTCTTCCTCTGTACCTCAGTTTCACGTTATCTCTTTGACACATATTTCCACTAACTCGTCACTTACATTTTTGTAACTCCTTTAAAATTGATTCGTCTTGACTATACCTATAAAGCGGTCCATCCAATTTAATGTCATTCTCATGGAATTAAAAATCATGTCTTCATAATACATACCAAAAGACTAAGACCTCAAATTGAGTCACTTGATGTAACTGTGGATTTTATTTGGCTTTGCCTCCTTACTTCCTTACCTAAGACAGATATACGAAGATATGAGAAGAAAGAAGAAGAAAAAGAGGAATCTAGTCGCGTGCTCATCCACGGAAGGGGTGCAATCCTTAGAACTGCCCTATATGATACAACCAGGGGGGAGTCCTCCTCTGCGACGACGATGTCGTAGTAGAAAGGTTCTCGAGAATCGTCGGTGTCTACAGCTAGCTCGTATAGCTTCAAAAACTCGAACAAGGGGAGATCTTAGTCCTCAAAACGTGCTAACGGAAGAAATATATAGAAATATAAGAGAAATTCGATAATGAGAAAGAAACTGATTCGAAACGGACATACCCCACAGATCACTGGGCTAACTAAAGGATCACATGGCGCGTGGGTCCACGAGACTTCTTCCCAATCGACGCTAAAACCCCATTAACTCAGGGCGGCCTTAATTCCAAAGCAGCAACACAGAAAGCGTAAAAATATTCGTCGTTTGTAAAGCGTGCTCATAAACTGCTCAAAATGAACATCAAAAACACTTTAAACTTTAAACTTCTTTAATGAATAAAATTTGAACCGTAACAAGAGATAAGAACCGCTAGCAAAAAATTATGACACAGGCCATAAGACTTCGAGTCAGTGGATGATGTAAAACAGAAAAGAAAAAGCAGAAGAGGTACACCCTAGGACAGAGGGGAAAAAATTGGAGAAGAAAGACCCGAAACGAATAAATATCACCAAATTGAGGAAGAAAGCAAGAGAAGAAACGCTAGGAAAAAATTGTGACTCAAGCCATAAGCCTTCTAGTCATTTCATGATGCAAAACATAGAAGAAAAGGCAGTAGAGGTAAACTCAAGGAGAAAATAGATGGGAAAAGAGTTGTAGGAAGAAAGTAAAAGATAAGAAGCACCAGAAAAAATTGTGACACAAGCCATAACCCTTCTAGTCACTGGATGATGCAGAACGTAGAAGAAAAATCAGAAGAGGTGGACTTAGGGATGACTCGGGCCGAATATCACCAGATTGGGGAAAAAGCAAGAGATAAGAAGCTCTAAAAGAAAACTATGATACGAACCATAAGCCTTCTAGACACAGAAGGGAATAAAAAAATTGGAGAAAATTCTTATTTCATACAACACACAAGGAAAAGTTAGCAATAAAGTATTTTAACAAAGAAATTAGAACGTCACCAAAGCAAGACCTCGGATATCATAGCTGCATGAGAGGCAGTCCGCCAATGCTTCCAGGAAACACATAGACAATTACATCAGGCGGAATCACAAGCGTGAATCACTGGAAAAGCACGATTCATCTTTTAGATGGCGAGTTTCCGATGACTCACATGTCTCGACAGGATTGTATAAAGATTTCATAGAAGAACCCTATAAATACGTGGGACACTTGCTTGTAATACATTAGAGTGTCATTCTAGTCGGAGGAAAAATCCCTCCTCATGTAGTGCAGTTAGTGTAAACCATGTAAGTTCATTACTTGTTATTACTTACAATAAATGTTGTATTTAATCCAGCTACGTCGTAGTAGCAAAAATCTTCTTAAAATTCACTCTTGTGAAATGCGATTAGTTTCAGTTTCCACGAGTGTGAGCTCATCCTCACGCAGATTAGTTCTTGCATCCCCCCCACCCTTGGAAGACTCTATATTTGTGGGACATTTTCACATAAAATAAATTATAAATTTATTTGTGCCTTTGACTTGATTTTTCCAGACGAATTGAAAACCTACTTATGTACCTATATGTACATTTCAGCTGGCAGTTTGTATGACCGTTCAGACACCGATCCACACGCAGATATGGACGGAAGCTATAAACTGGGGCATTTCATACGAACTACCGACGAATGCATCCGAGTTCCGACATTTCCTACCTCACAAACACGCAATGCAACGAAGACATCGCAGAGACCTCTACCGCAACATGGAAACCATCATGACTTCGTAAAAAAAAAAGAATCTCGCAGGTGTCGGTACACTTCTAACACGACCGTTTTTCAGGATGGGTTTCGATGGGCGGACGTGTATTTATAGAGCTCTCTGCGAAGCTTCCAGGACTCTCACGGCGAAGGGAAACAGCATCGTCGAAGGGATACTAAGAATTATGTTCCGGTGAGTAATAAATTTTAAACCGGACAGGTCGAACTAACTCGTTTCCGGTAATATGTCCGGAAGCGCATTTTCTTCACTGCAGTAAAATCATTAGGTATCCTTGTACCTAATTGTAATTATTCGATCCTATTGAAATTGTATCGCTGAACTTGACAGTCCTTTTTACACGAAGGACACTAATTTGTAGTTCATTCAATTTGCGCATCGATTTTCCGTCGTCCGACATCACTTCTTGCGAACTGCTTTATTTTCAGCGCATGCAACAGCAGAAATAATTCAGCGGGCCGCTATTTTTAGCCTCCGCACGTTTTTGGAAGGCGCGGAAGGTTCAAAGGGCCAGGATAATTAAGTCTGCAGTCGGATTAATGAAACGCTTTCTCGGCTACATCATCTTTATTAATTAGATCAGCTTGCGAGCAACGTCTGACTTTTCGTTAGCGAACTCTTAATTACCGAGGAAAAAATTCATTTGTCAAAGTCAGGGCAACAGAACAATGTAAAGAATTTAATTAAAAAAATCTAGCGTTCTTTTTTCTTTCTGAATATTAATTTCAATTTGAAAAATATGCTAAGTGTATTATTCAAGATACGTCAATTGCAGTTTTCTTTTTGTTTTTGTCATTTGTTTACGTGTGATTTAATTAATTAGCACGAACGGTTTTAAGCAATTTGATTGGTCAAACGATCATCAAGGGCGTGACGCAGAGTTCCCATAAGAACCAAATGTACTTTGTCGAGTCACTATTAAAGCGCGCAGCGAATAACCCTATTGGTTAAAATGGATACTGAGGGCGTGGCTCTGCAACATGTAGAGGGGGCGGATATAAGCTAAAGTAAACGATAACTACCAATCAAAACAAAATGAGTTTCTCTTGTTCTTTCTGTCTCGACGTTAGAATATGTTATTATAAGAACCAAGCCTACTTTGACTCGCCAGGTGGTTATCAAGATATTGATACGTTTCCATAGTTACAGCACTTCACGTTTAATGTTATTCTACCAATCTATGCAATACGTTATTAAAAAATAAATAATTCATTCTCACATGACGAATTCCTTGGCTTATCCTAAATGAATGCATCTCAAGAATGTTCTCATTTAACTGTTATATATTAGTAGATAAAAGACATTTTTAAGAAGTACATGGGCGGAGCCAAATGTAGGCGTGTAACAGCGGAGGGAGGAGCCTAGATAGCACAATGAAAATATATGCATTATGGGCATGCGCACTTACAGAGTTAGGCTCAAAATAATGCTCATACATACTTCTTACTTAGATTATTACAATTTCCTCGAGACTAATCACTTTCTTCTAGTTTTCCTTTGAAACAACTTCTACTGTCCGAACCGGAGGAACACAGGCTATACCACAGGGCTTACCGACGAGGACTTGATTCCGAAGAAGAATGCGTGGACATGTTTCCCGGATGCCACTTCTCTTTGATAGACATGGCTTTAGGTGCCTACTCGAGTTTAGTGGAAGATACACCGGACGATGATGATATGAATAATGATTGAATAACTGATTGTTACAAAATCCTAGCTTAGTTTAATAAATAAACTAAAAAAAAAAACTAATCAACGTGTTATTTATTAGTTGGTATGCGCTTCCTCAGCTTGTGGAATTTACACGACGTTTTTCCGTTGCGTTTTGTTTCATCGAAATAAGATAAACGTTGTTTATCACTCTCTTCTAAACAAAAAAAAACCTGAGGCACGCTATCTAGTGACTTAATAAAGCGATTCATTTCATAGAGATTGAAACGATTCATAAATCGTCCCCTTTTCAAATAATCGCCATAATGTTGATATTAAAGTAGTTCATATTTCGCATCAGAAGTACTATGAAGATCTATCTCGGCGCTTTTATTATCAATTTTTTTACGTGACGTTGGAACATAATATATAAATAAGATATAGTCAGAGCTTGGAAGGCGTTTATTTTAAAATATTGTAAAACAAGGAAGTTAGAACGTCACCAACGCGCGTCCTCGAATATAACATTAGCTATCAGTCTAACAGTCCGCCTATGCTTGGCAAAAATCCAAGAAAAATAGAATTAATATAAACAAATGACATAAGACGGTTTATACCCTCAAAAGGCGACCTCACCTCATGATACTGAGTCACCGAACATTTCAGCTATACGATGAATCCTCCCCAACTCCTGTTGGAGCTTTCTAAACTGAACCCTATAAATACTTCGTAATTTCATTTGTAAGATATTGGAAGTGTGAAAGTTTCCTGCTCTTGTAACTTAGTGTAGTGTAAACCATGTAAGTTCTAGTCTTTTACTTTTAATAAATGTGTTATTTAATCTGGTTACGTCCCTTAATTCTGTTATTTAAATTGTATCGTAACAATATAGTTACGGACTAATTTATGTAATTTATAAAATGAGTGTCACAGATCGATAAAATAATACATTGAATAAAGTAACTAGGATAAGAGAACCAGCAAAGATGTACAGCTGATTAAGTCGGGCATAACGTAAACATGGAGCGATAACATAAACAAAAGCTGCCTCCGTCGAAATTATGTAACGTATGACTCACCCGAGTTGCAGAAGACAGACCACCTGCACAGCGGGTCGTGTGCAAAAACTATGATTCATCTACAGGCACAAATCCAGCGCGGAATCACATGTATGTACAAATTTCAAGGCAACAATTGACGTCACACCCCGGAAACAAAACCCCTATAAAAAGCCGATAGAACGAACGCTAGAATTAGTATTAGAACAAATCTCTTCAGAGTGTCATGTAGACTAGTTGTCTTTTAGTGCCCCAATATACACGATGTAAGTAAATTGTAACTCTTGTAATTATTAGTTCATAATAAATGTTTTGTTATATTAAGCTACGTCCCTAATTTCATGTTACTTCAAATAAAACCGTAACAATATAAATACATAAAGTCAAATATACCTAATTATAAAAAGGAAACTTACATGATTGTTCACAATTATAACAACAGGGTGTTCTACCGTTCTAACTAGCTATCACTCTAATGATCTAATGGTCAGCTCGTCGACTACTTAAAGGGGTTTCGTCCGAGGACGTTTTTCCCCGGGATTATAAATTTATGCCTTGGCATATGACTCATGCGAAACTGAAAGCTTGTTACTCGGAATTTGTGTATTCCTTCCTTGACATTTCTGAAAGATTCATACTTATACACTGACAAGTATTATAGAAAAGAAAACTATACGAATCTTTTCGGTCAGTTCGAGAGTAAGGCCCCAGATTTTTAGCGAAAGTCTATTGGTAACACTAGTTCTGGCTAGTTATTCGTACAACCGTTCTGCTGTTACTGTTTTTCTTCCTTTCGGTATTCGCCTAGGAAAATACAGAGAACCCAGAAACCCGTACAACACACGAAAATTCTATCTCTCACTAGAACTCACACATACTCAGTGAGAATCGAACCTACACCTATGGTTGCCTACCAAACGTCAAGTCTATTCCAACCAACTCGGTTATGCAACCATAAAAGTAATAATTTTATAGTATCACGCGTTCAAGAACTCCCTCGTTTGGAGTCGGCCATAACTTCTTATATTAAAACGTTAAATAAAGCAAGTGAGATCAGTTGATCATGCCATATTTAACACAAGTTGAACCTTAACAGATACAACAAATTGAACAATTAATCATTTATTGAAATAAACGGATGAACAATATATTTAACAATGTGCTCGACGCTCTGCTCTCCTTGTCGGTTATAGTCTGGATTCTTGGAGGGCGGTGCCTCTGGCAACGGAGGAACGAATGCCGAAGACGTGGCTGTTACAGAAACTATTTCAAATCGATTTAATTCCTGCGGTGTTCCTATTCTCCTCTTCTACAACAATTAGTTTCGAAGGTATCAATGGATGTGCAGAGGGTGAGTGATCTCTTGACAATAGCTGCACAAGAGGTGTGGTGGTGCTATGTATGCTTCAATTAATAAATTCTCACCCTAAACCATCGTACCAGATACAGAGACGGACGAACTTTTTTGGAGATCAAACACACACTATGACATTCTGTAAATGTCGATTACGCCCTCGGGCTTGAGGAGTTACACTCGACAAGTCGGACACTGCCTGTCTGCTCCGTCGCGCTACGCCATGGCCTTTTATATTGTTTTAAACCTGAAATTAAATTCCAATATCTGGATCGTTCGCCTTTAGTTACGTTTACATAATGAGGTTTCTTGATGAGTCAACTCGGCGACTGCAACACCCAGCTGAAAATTCTGCGAGCGCAGCCTCATTTCAAAGGTCTGGGCTGAGTTCATAAATTACACTCTGGGGTCACTCTCGGCTAATATTGTGGTCTCTCTCGCATAAATGAGTTTATACATTTTGTTTCTCACACAAGAATCATAAAAAACTAAATCAGGCATGTGTTTCCATAGCAACAAACACATTTTCTACACTCTACTTGAAAGTGGAGCGTGAAAAGTTCGCTCGTTGTCATGGAAATCATGTAAGCACTAGACTTCTTAAAACTGATAAGCCAGACGCAAAGTAAGTGAAAAATTGTGAGCGAAGGTGCGCTCGAAGGTATAGCTTATGAACACAACCCAGCCCTGACTCATATTGGCGAAGCTTTTGACAAAGCAAGGCGTTTGTTTACATAATTTTCAGGTGAACATATTTCCCGCGCACGCTTAGACGATATTGTACCGAGTTTAATTTATGTAATGAGCTTAATAATTATGAAATGCTCGATTTCTTACAAGTGTATCGGTGCTTGCGGATGCTACTGACAATGGCTGCACAGAAGACTTGTGTATGCTTCAGACAATACCTGCACAGAAGTGTGTTGGTCTTTCTGATAATGGCTGCACAGAAAGCTTGTGGATGTTTCCGACACTAGGTGCCCGTTCATTGAGAGTATTTCTGAGCGTCTTTGACTGTGAAGTGATCTGCTTGTCGATATTATTGCTGGTTAATGGTAACGCGTACGCCAGGCTTTCCCAAGCTGCTAGTGACCGACGAAAAGATTAGCGTAGCGGACCAGTACTGTCAGGTAATCCCGCTAATGTATGGGAAGCTAATGACTGCACAGAAGGCTTGCGTGTACTTCCCACAAATACTGTGTTACAGTTAATTTTTCATTTCTGTTTCGAATACACCCTGTATATGCATTGTCACTGTTCAGTTTTCATTACTGTTCCGAACACGCCCTGTATAGGCGAAATTCGACGTGCCGAATGGTTTCTTGGAAACGCGTCGTTGCACACATTGCAGTCAGTGTAGGAATAACCGTATTCCGCCGGTGTAATTTTACGTAAAATTTCGTCTAACATATTTCCATTAACAGGTCCTTCGTGTAATTAAAACAAATTCATTTCATATAAGCAATCCATCCTTATTTGGGGGCAAATCGCGCGCATGGGAATAATTAGATAAACTTTTAACGAAGTTCTACTTCTGGACGCGTATTACTCGTGCTCTTTGCCCTTTGAGCTGATTGGTTCTCTCAGTTGCTAGGAAAATTCCGCCAATGGTAAAACTGAACGTGTCTCTCTCTCGTAGCCTTCTTTTCTTTTCCACCGATCGAGAAGTACGCCGCCGTTTCATTAAAGTTTCATTCGTTTCCTGGGCCGCACGTTCTTTTGTTTATTGCTTGGTTGTGCCCGTTTCACCAAAGAGGGTGAAAAGTGCATGTGAACGGCTTTTGCCGAATCTGTTTGGCCCAGTTGGAAACGGGAAAGCCGCATCTATACTGCGACTTATGGCAGTCCGGGTGATAATCCGGGTAAGTCAATACGAATTGCGTTTCTCGATTTGGTCCTTACGTTCGCTTTCTTTTTCGCTTATAGGCTTTTATTGTGGACTTTTAGCAAGAGTTAGCTTTGTTGGATTACGTTTTTCCGGATTGTGCAGGTGCACTGCGAATTGCGACATTGGAAGTTCCCTCCCTCGCCTCTCTACGCGGCAGTCGGCACACTTCAAAGGGGCCGCGGCGGCATTTCCGCAAAGACGCCGACAAACTAATCGGACACCAACGGAATAAAGGTCGGAGCGTTATAATTTTTTTTATAGTTTTGAGCGTTAATTCGCGAGTTGCCGATTCTTTTCTTTGATTTTGCCGCAATTAAACACGCATCTTATTGCGTACACTCCGGTGTAAATTTAGACCAGATATAAGTAGACGAACGTTGTCACGTACAGTTAACCGGTGATTGTAATTTCTTGTATTATTTACGATTTAAATATGTTGTAAACTAATTATTTTTTTTTTGTTGTTGTCTGTGTATTACTTATTTGCTTATATTTTTGATGTTTGATTAAATTAACGTGTTCTGGATGTAGCGGGTTTTCTTAATTTTCATTTCCCCTCATTTTCAAAAAAATTAAGTGGCGCCTATTTTTGGTTTTGGCCTTCGCGTTTTGGAGTTGAACCCCCCGTCCCATTGCAGCTCTCTGGCAACATCGGAAAATTTCAACCCGATGTGAAACTACTGCCTATCTTCGCAGGTAGGTAGCAACTGCACAGAAGGCTTTGGGTTGTTCCTGACAATGGCTGCACGGGAGGCTTGTGAGTATTTCCGACAATGGCCGCACAGATCGCACTGAAGCTGGAAAGGTTAGCGCTCTCGCTTTTATAGGGCTTTTTCGCAACGGGGATGAAGTAACTCTGTTTCATTGGTTTAGGTTTAGATGTGTAATCGAATCACAGATGTTCAGAGCTGTATCTCATTCGTTAGGGGGCAGTCTTTACGTATTTACTCCGGGCGAGCAAATTTGAGGATGCAATCCTATTTGCGGGCTAATCACGACGAATGCGGTTCCACTAATTTCTCAAAGCAATAATCTGAAATTGACCTGTCCTGGTGTTTTTTGCGTACATTAAGGAATTTATTCCTTACTTTACCACGTTAATTGAATTTAATGTTTGAGAATTCGACAGAACTGTTTATAAAAGAAATTAATAAAGCAAATTTCGTGTAACTAATTAAAGTCGCGTCTAATCGAACGTGCGAATCATCGTTTCGAGAAACAAAATCTCCAGTAATTGGTAAAACAGTCGGATGCTCTCCCGCTAATTAAAGCGGTTAGAGTTAATCTAAGTTTCAGTTCAAGAAGCAAAAAAATAAATAAATAAATAGGTTAACCGCTCGGGATTATAATTGCACTAACTGGGCGGGTGTTTGTTTATTACTTCACAGCTTTTATGCTGCTATTTGTTAGATCTTAACTCGATTGCAACGTTCCACGGAGGACGGTTATGATGGAGTCAATTTTCCTCGCCGCCGTCGTCGTCGCCTCGTTCGCTCTTTTTGCAAATTTCGCCGACGCTAGAAATGACGAGAACTTCTTGATACGCTCTCGACATAGAAGATATGTCGCCTTTCCAGAAGGCGCCAGCCTGTCTGTAAGTTATTTGTTTTTATTATCACTGATAAAGACTTTGCTTTGACTAAGAGACAAACACGTCTCTCACAATTAAGGAAGACGTCATGTCACCAACAAACGTCAAGCATTTTACTATTTCTTTTGTTGCTTCGTGTTGATTTAAATCATCAAACTTTTAATTAAAGCTAATTCGATGGTAATTTATGGGAGGGCCAATATAGTTCATTGACTTTGATCGAGTTCCATAAAAAAGAAAACATGCATTCCTCTTCAATTTACAGAAAAGAATTTTAATTATTTAAGAATTACTTACACATAGGGATGAATCACCACTATTTTGTAAAATTATTACTAACAGTCTGAACGATCTCAATTATAAAATTCGAGCTGAACACACTACTATAAAACTATCGAAAATACAGGTGGCTCTGTGTTTAACGACAAATACCATCCTACCCACAAGCATCTTCTCGGAGGGAATTAACTGGGGTGTTTCGTTCGACCTCCCGAACGATTCCTCAACATTCCGGGAATTCTTCCATCCCAGGCGCGTGATGCAACGCAGACATCGCCGAGATTTATACCAGAAGATGGAAGTTATAATGAATGGGTTAGTAACCTTGCGGCATATTGAGCTTTTCCAATTTATCGAATGTTCCGTCGTACATATCCGATTCAATGCGCCCTTTTTCAGGATGGGCTTCGACGGTCGGACCTGCATCTTTCGAGCTTTGTGCGAAGCGCCGCGTAAGCTCGCTCCGAGCGAGAACAGCGTCCTGGAAGAGTTCCTGAGGATTATATTCAGGCAAGTGGATAATTTATGATGCGAATGACGAACAAAAACAATTTCGCTGAGACATGCCGACCGAATTCATTTCATCTCGTTGGTTTTGTTTCAACAAAAAGCTCCATGATATTCCCGGATGTATTAAAAATTTGACAGACTTTGAATTTTGATTTATTATTTAACTTATAACGCGCGTCTAAATAAAAACCTGGTCAAGTAGGTTGTGATCGAGAATTTATCCATTGCATTTACATAACAGGTTTACTAAATGTAACCTACTTGACCAGGTTTTTATTTAGACACTTGTTACGTATTGCATTTTAAAAGTTTTTGCATCGAGTTGAAACTCTCGTGGAAACAATCAGTTTTCTTATTGTTACCTGATAATTAAATTGCTCGTTTAAATAATTAAAGTATATAAACTAATGAAAGAAGCAACAAGAAAGTCAAGCCAAAACAAGAAGACAACTGAGAGGAGGAGTTGGTTTGATGAAGACTGTAAAAAAGGAATTGAAAAAAGAAATATGTTGAGGATTAAAGCGCTACAAACAAAAGAAGTTGAAGACCGTATAAAGTATCAAGAGCAAAGGAGAAAGATAACGAAGGATTGCAGAAGGAAGAAAAGAGAAGAAAAAGAAAGACAAATAAAAAGAATAGGGGAGTATTTCCAACGAAAAGAAATTAGAAATTTTTATAGGGAGGTAAAAAATGAAAAGAAGAGCTATCCAAACCGAACAATATACATTAAAGATAAAGAAGGGAATTTAATAGGAAAAGAAGAGAAAATAAGAGAAAGGTGGAGAGAATATTTTAGTGAAATCCTAAGTGACGAGACAGAAAACAACGAAGATGACATGTTGGTAGTAAGGAGTACAACAAACTGTATTAGAAAAACCCACAATAGAAGAGTTAGAAGCAGTAATAAAAGATCTAAAGAATAATAAAAGCGCGGGAAGGAAAGGTATAGTAGCAGAGAACTTAAAATATGGGGGAACATGGTTAAAAGAAAAATTTCATCACCTAGTAGGAAGAATTTGGGACCAGGAGAAAATGCCTAAAAGTTGGGAAGAAGCTACAATTACACCGATATATAAAAAAGGGGATATAACAGACTGCAATAACTACCGAGGAATCTCTCTCCTGGACGTGTCGTATAAAGTTATGGCAACCCTGACAAAGCGAAGATTAGAAGCAACAGTAGAAGCCCAACTCGGAGAATATCAGGCGGGATTTAGGAAGGGAAGGGCAACAACAGATCAGATTTTTACAATGAAAGAAATACTTCTCACTTGTTATGAGTATAAGATCCCAGCTGTCGTTCTCTTTCTGGATTTCAAAAAAGCGTACGACTCTATTAAGCAAACAACAAAAGTTGCTCAATGTAATGGAAGAATTTAATATCCCTCCCAAACTAATTAGATTGGTCAAGATGACACTGGAAAATACAAGGAGTAATGTAAAAGTAGGTGGAGGTGTTACTCAAGATTTTGAGATTAAGTAGGATTAAGACAAGGCGACCCTCTGTCAACTCTTCTATTTAATCTAGCCCTAGAAAAAGTTATGAGAGATAGTAGTGCAAATAGAGAAGGGGACTTGATGTATAAAAGCCATCAGATCATTGCTTATGCGGACGATGTAGCTCTCATAGCCAGAAGCGAAAAAGAATTACAAGAAGTGGCAAAAAGAGTGATAGAGGCAGCAGAGGGAATTGGACTACAAGTTAATCAATGAAAAAGTAAATACATGAAAATAGGACTATCGGGAGCAACAAACAATCTAAAACTAGAAATACGCGGGAAGAAAATAGAATTTGAAGAGGTGAACGAATTTCTGTATCTGGGAGTCCTACTAACAAAACAGTGTCAGGAAGATAAAGAAATTGATGCAAGGCTGATGAAGGGAAATAGAAGCGCAAGAGCAATGAACAAGTTGTTAAGATCAAAGCTGGTGTCAAGAAGTTTGAAGTTGAGACTATATAAAACAGTAATTCGACCGACCGCTTTATACGCTTGCGAAACATGGGTCATAAGCAAAACGTCCCAGGAGAGATTACTACGATGGGAAAGGAGGATTTTGAGGAGGGAAAAAGACCGAAAGTGGATATGAAAGACGATCTAATAAAGAGGTTTATGAAATATTCAATGAGACAAGGATTACGGATGTGATTCGAATGAAACGATTACAGTGGTTTGGTCATTTGCAGAGAATGAGTGAAGATAGAATACTCAAGGAAATAGCAGGGAAACATCCAGGTGGTAAGAGAAAGAAGGGAAGACCAAGGAAAAGATGGACGGAGATGGTGATGGCGGACTTGCAAGAGAAAAGCATAAGGAATTGGGAAGAAAAAACCAAAAATAGACAGCAGTGGGAAAAAGTGATAAAGCTATGGGCCTAAATGGCCTGCTAACAGCGCTATATATATAAACTAATCAATAGTATAGGTCGCGACGTCCTGCGGCTGATTTGTGACCTTGCGAGACAACTAGGACACGTCGTTTTGATTGCAGTGGAATTCTCGAACCACTTTTCTGCTGAAGAGAACCCAAATAGGACGGAAACAGTTGTCCAGAGGATACTCGGGAAATCCATTGCAATCGAAACCGATATTGTGACATCATCATTAATTGTTATTGTGTGAGGTATTATTTTTTTAACTTTACCCATCGAGAAAAGAATTTTGCACTAAAATGTGCTTCTTAAAGTTAAAAATTTACCTGCCTCAGGATTTTGCAAAAAAAAAAACATTAAATAAACAAATATGAACTTGGTGCGGGAGTGTAGAATTGATGCAATGAAATTAATAAAGCATAACCAATAATCTAGCGTTTTATAAAAATGTGTTGCGTTTCGCTTTTGCGTTAACGATTTCCTAACCTTTTGTTTCTACTTTGACTTCAGTGATCGCTCCATCTGCTTACAAACTCTAAGGTTTTGGTTTCATTTCGTTTGTTCTTTCTAGTCGCTTTCCATGACAGTTGGGGACACTGAAAATGTTTCTAGAATTCGGAGCGGAAGGGGCGTGTCTTCGACTTCCGCCCTACTCGAGTTCGTCGTTGTTCTGAGAAGCCATTTTGAACGTCATGAACGATAGCTGTATTCTCGTTGTAGCTAATTTCGTAGTTTGTGTTTGAATCTGGCGACCCAAAAGCTTTTGGGGATCCTATCGTACGTGAACGACTTCTGGAAGATCAATCCAGTTCTTTTACAGCAGATAAAGTCTGTGTCGTGACTTTTGCCTGAAGACGCCACGTGATCCGAACCGACGCTTCACAGTTTCTTATCGCTCTGGGCAACTACGTGGGGGTTACCTCACCACCTACCATGACACCGTCGTGCACCGTTATGGAACTCTTGAAGGAGCTGCCGATCTGTGTTGAACAATTTCGTGTGCCGCAGCCCTTCCAGGCCGAACATAACGTAGAATTGGTGGGATTGGAGATTGGTATTGTACTAACCCTCTGTATCTTTTACGTTACGTTTCATTACGTTAATTTCTGGGTACCTTTTGTGCCACCGTATACCGTCACTGCCTGTCTAGGGCTTTGGTTCCTTCAGAACCTACGTTTATCTGAATGGTCCTTGGACCCTTATACTAAAAGGGCAATTACGTGGGGGTTTGGACTTCCCCGAACGAGTTTTGGCGTGAATACCAACCTTTCCGAGAGCCTCTTCTACTGTAACACCTTCGTTCGTCACTCCGGAATTTTCTCGTGAAAATGCGAATCTTATTCTAATATAAGAAATAACCTTTGTCTCACACATTCGTGCTTGGTCTTAAATGAATCCCCATGTAATTCTGACTGGTCTTTAAACAACCGTACCGGCAGAATACTTTGTAACACACGGGAGAATTTTTATTATTTATTCTTGGGGAAATATTTTACACGTTCAGTATTAATAATATTTTTTAACTGGTTATTATTACGTCTGTTTCAGATTTCCTCTTCAACAACTAACGTCCTACGAACCTGAGGAACACCGACTTTACCACAGGGCGTATCGAATAGGACGGAACTCCGACGAGGAATGTTCGGATTTATATTTCGACTGCCCCTTTTCTTTAATAGACATGGCCCTCGGGGAATATTCAATTTAAAGTTCAACGACTTTTGGAAACATGTATTGTACTTAACAATTTATAAATATACATACAATACAAAAAGTATACAATGTGGATAATCCTCCACCAACATAGCTTGTAAGATATTCCAGCTCTTCATGGGTGTTTATAATTTACTTTAGAAGCAAACAGAGGGTTAGTAAATTAGTGAATAGTAATACTTCAGTGAATATTTCACTAGGTACTTGATTTTTGCGGAAAACACAAATGTTTCCCAGTGGAATTTATGAAATATAAATTTCATATCATTGTACTTTTCTTAGTCACTGATATTTGTAACATATTAAATTCTTGAGCCAGTAAAGCAGGGAATTACGTTCGATTCGTTTATTTCAATAAGAACCTCAACGAGCAAAATTGGATCGTAAAACGAACGAATGTCGTTGTTTTGTCAGATAAGAAAATAATATTTTTTTGGGTCACGACGATAATCCCTTCCTCCGGAGACGCTCGTCCGGTTGCGACTGTAACTTCGCTGTATCAGCAGATCCGATAGAGGCAGTAAAATTAATTTTCTCGAAAAAACGATATGAAAGCAAATGAACAAACAAACAGGAGTTACGAGAGCTCTTTTCCCGCCATAAAAATAACTTATCTGCAAATAAGAAAGTTTTTTTGCTGTTGTCGTTTAATAGGGTGTATTTGCATGCGACGCTCGTAGATCAATTCGACCTCATTTCCAAAAATTACTCGGGAAAGTTATAGAAGAAGAAAATTTATGGCGAACTAGCTCATCCGGCGATACGAAGGAGGAGGGAGAGTCGTTGGAGTCCGAAATATTCTCGGATTAGGGCAATACGAACTTTGAATAATTTATTTGCTTAAGTGGGGCGAGATAAAAATTGTGTTTTTAAATCGTGGCAAGCGGAATCGATAAATTCTTAGACCCTCGGTTAGGTTCTAAATTGATTCAAGCTTTACATTTCAATTATCGTTAATGTAAATCTGCTTAATAAATCAAAGAATGTAAGTGAAATAATAAAACGGAAATCTTCACATAAAATATTAGATTTGGTTCGGCATCTTATGTAAGTAAGCTGTAAGTGCAGGTTTTGCGAAAAACCCGTTCAAACGAATTAAACTTCTTTTAACTCCGAACTTTTTTATAAAATAAATTTGTTTGTGAAAGCCTTTGAAATTGAGCTAATGAATTGTCGTTTATTATGTTTTGTTCTACGAAATATCTTCTTTATTATTCACCCACACACACTGACATAGATAATTTTGAATCTGAAGGCTCGCGAGTGCCATTTACCATTTACCCATACCACAGCATTATGATACAAACCGCAACACCATATTTAATCGCACTTGAATCGCAAAATTTTTGCCATGGACAATTTCACGATCGATGTTGAATCGATTCGGATGCGGTGAACGCTAATTGTGTCCGTTGAATGCCCCTAATGTCAGATAGACAAATACACGTGACAAAACAATGATGACGATAACTAAAAGAATTTTAGTCGCCTCTTGACGAATTAAAGCGAAACCGCATTCGTTCATGGTTGTCCCGGAAATAGTATAGCATCCTCAAATTTGGTCGCTAGACAACCGCCGGAGTAAACAAAACGACTGCCCCTTGAGAAATAAGATACTCTGATCATCTATGATTCGATTACGCATTTTGACCAATGATGCATAGTTACTTCAATCCCGCTACGAAAAAGCCCTATAAAAGCGAGAGCACTGACCGCTCTAGCTTCAGTGCGTCCTGAGCAGCTATTGTCGGAAACACTCTCAAACCTCTCGTGCAACAATTGTCAGGAGCAACGCAAAGCCATCTGTGCAGCAAATGTCGGAAGCACACACAAGCCTTCTGTGCAGCCATTGTCGGAAGCATTCGCCACCAAACTAACCACTTGAGCAGCCATTGTCACTCGCACTCCACACATTCATCGGCATCATCGAAGCCAGTTGTTGTAGAAGAGGAGATACACACCAGGTATTCGATCATCCTGAAGAGTTTTCAAGCACTTCACACATTGAAGAATAAGAACACCGCAGGAATAAAATCGACTTGAAAGTGTTCTCAGCCACTCCGCACCCTACCAACAACGTCGAAGGCCGTCCTACATATCCTGAAAGTTTCCACAACCATTTGACATCCAGCACAAAAACCATGACAAACTCTAGGCGATTTGCAGTACGAGGAGCATAGCGACGAGAACATCATTAAAACATAGCTTTTATTTTTTTATATACAAATACTATTTTATTATTACATTTACCTGTCCGCTGTTGTCCTTCAATGAACTCTGTTCATGTTGTGTTTAAAAATGATCCAACGAAGACGCTATAGATTTTTCCAAAACAAAAGAACTGACGAAAAACTGAGAAAAGCATAGGATATGATTAGTTAATTTTTACGAACACACGACCATTAGAACTATGAACATAGAGATGGCATGCGATGGTCAGAATGAGGAACGAAACCTCATTAAAAGCTAACTAGGGCTACGAAAGAAGAAGAAGATATAATGGTCTCATTGTTTTTGGTCTTAAAAGCGTGAACTGGATCCAAAAAGACTACAACAAAAGGATTCATCATCTAACTCGTTTCCTTTTTTATAAAATTGCTTTACTTCAAAGTTACAAATTTCTCCAGTATAACAAATATCATTTTTTCGTGATCATATACATATATTAAAGCGTTCACAGATCTTATACGTCCATAACTTCATGTCTTCTCAATTCTGCTTGTGTTGTCCAGTCCGTTATTCCTTTTTCGCTCAGGTCTCTTTCCAACACCTGCATCCATCTGTCCTTCCATTCTTCCTTCTTCTAGTAACTAATAGATTTACCTACCTTTAAGATTTTGTTGACTAATGGGTCCTCTTTTGGACCTTCTATGTATTTATATGTTCTAACCACCTTAACCTTTGGGCTTTTCTAACTTGAGTGATTGTTGGCTCTCCGTAGAGTTTAGTCTTAGAGTCTTCTCCCCCATATGTCACTTACTCTTTTACCTCCAAATGTTTTCCTTCACATCTTCCTCTCCCAGATTTCCAATTCCCTTTGTTTGTTATTCATGTCTCATGTTTCGCATCCATAAATCACAGTCGCTCTCAGAATTGTTTTATACATTTCTATCTGTACCCTTCCCTAAATATCTTTTGACCTCAGTGTGTGTTTAGTGCCCCCGCACATCTAATCTCTTGCTGTAACCTCCATTTTCAATTAGCCAAGCTTCCAGTTAAAGAAATTCTTGTACCCATTCAATTTTATGTCTTTTTCCCTCATTAATTCCGGTTTTTAAATATTTTTATTATTCTTTCTTGCACTACCCTGCTCTCACATGCATATATTCTATTTTACTTTCATAATTATCAAGAAATCATCAATCAAGAAAAGATGTGTCACGAGTGAGGAAAATGCAAGTCAGAGGAACACCGAGATCCTAACAACCCTAATAAATAATGCACCCTCTGAATTGTAAAGTAGCAGACTTGCATGAACTCGTGAATATTAGAACTAAGGGCACAAAAAGACCAGTGATGGTCAGGAAGAAAGTTAAACCCTGCTAACAGCTGCATAGGACTATGATGGTAGAAGAGGATAGAACCGGTTGGACGAAGAAAATTACTATTTTTAATCGTGAAGATGCGAACTAGATTCAAGACGACTTCAACACAAGGATTTACCGTCCAACTGGTTTCCTCTTTACTTCAAGGTATAATCCCCCCTTTCTTCCATAATTATATCCTAATCAAGAAGTCTCTTTGATAATTATCGATGAGGTTTTGATTTTTTGGTCATCCAGAAGGATATATTTTAATTCTTCTTGGATTTGGACAAAAAAGTAGAAAAAAGGAAACTTTCGGAACATCAGTTGATAGATTCTTGAAGTTCGGTATTATAAATATGAAAGTTGTTTCTCTGCTGTCCATAAAAGTTTCACTCGATGCGGAAACTTTCGCCGCATCTAATTTCCGCTAGCCTCGCTAGAATTAATATTGTAACGTTGGAAGTTGAACTGGATTAATGAATAGGGTACCACCACACTATAACACGATCCGGTAGCGGGGTGGACCAGTTGGTAACGAATTTATTAGGCCCGTTCATCGAGATTCGACCGTTTATGCCGTAATTCCGATCCGCCCTACGAATTGAGCCGCACACACCGACCCAGTATTGACTTTCGAGTTTCGGGTCCGTTCGAGCGCCTCCGCCTGCCAAAGAAGCGCTAAAGGGATGCTGCACCCCAGTAGCTAGGGATGCTTCATCCTTTACGCATCCTCTTCGAACTCGTCGCCGCTCTGTGACGGTGCGAACATGAACATTCCCCGTACACTTAGTTCGTTCTAGTTCACGTGAAAATGTAAAAGGTAAGGCGGAAAAAAAACAATTTTCTGTTAAAGTTCACCCCCTTGTTTGGGCCTACCGGCGCGACGAAGTCGCGGCTTTGTTTTCGTACGAATTAAAAGTGGGCGTTCACTCGGTGACTGTATAGAAAGATCTCCCAATTAAATCAAATCTTTCTAATATAAAAATCTGCTTACTGAACACGTCCTTGTCGAAGTAAACGATTGATTGTTGTGAAAATGTTACCTTTTTGTTGCTACCACCACCGTAGTGAAGTAGTCAAAAAAAGCCAAATCAAATCTTGTCGATAAATAAGTGCTTGTTAAAAAGAAAATAGATGATCCTGAATGTTGACTTTCTGTAACCCCAGGAGGTTAACGAGTAAACCCAACAAGACCAAGACTGATACATCTGAATAAACTTTTCAGAACTAAAATAGTTCCGGCGCAAAAGTCATATAACAACAACGAAGTTTCAGAAAGTTGCTCTAGAATTCTATACAGCGGTTTACATTTATCAAGAGGCCTTACTGAAGCGAGTGCACGAAGTTTACCAATAAAATTTTAACAATAGAATATCAATGACGGCATACTTTTCATAAAATTCTAAAATAAAACCCAAGTAGAAAAGTTGATGAAAACAAATTCCCTCATTGTTTCTGTTTTACTTTTTTTTAAGGCGATAAAATACTTGACGCCTTCTTCTATTAGTTTAACTACTCAAGGCAGTTTGACACTACAGTTCAGTGATTCAATGACGATGTAACTTGCTACGTTGCAATATTGCTTCTACTGTTGAAACTCAAAGTTAACGCAAGTTTCAATTGTATCCCTTGGCACGAATTTTATGCTCTGTTAGGCAACTGTAATATCCTGACTGAATTTGAATTCTGAAACTGAAAGATGAAAATATCTAACACGTCGCGTCGCGTCGGTCGCAATATAATTTACCCAATCATTTTGCGATTTGCTGATTATTTATTTTTTTATTTCATGATTAACTTCCTTATACTGCAACGCATAACGATAATAGTTAAGTGACCAATCAGCACTTAGGTACAAACACATTTCTATACATATACTGATTGGTCAATCATTTAACGATTGTCGTTATGCGTTACACAATAAGGGAATTAGTCCATTTTTTTTTTCAAATTAATGTATTTCATATTAAATGGATAGTAACGATATCTGCTCTATGTCTGAAGTACCGTAAATCATGCTTTTCAAAAAAAAAGGGGACGACAGATCCGCGTATAAAAGAAGTGTCACTTGTCATTCTCGCCATGATGAAGGTCTGCGTGCATTAAGTGTTTATATTTCCTGAAACCGTTTGTCCTCGCCGTCCAAAAACATCTAACAATAAGTATAGTTTATTACAGCATTATGCGGGCTTACTTTCTTTATACAAAATTTTTAAATTCCTTTTGTTAATACATACAGACATTTCTTTATGAAATTGCTATTGCTTTGTTTTATCTAATTATAAATATGTTGTTGCTAACACATCGAGAACATTCATTAGTGAAAGTCTCTGTTGGCTAAAAGAAATATCTAAATAGAGATCAAAAGTAAATAACAAATGTACAAATCAAGTTCGGGACTATCTCAATTTTCTACATTTAAATCTTGTCCTTATTTTTTTGCTCGCACTCGTTCAATAAAAAGGTAGTAAAATGCTTAATCCTTTAAAATAGAACACTCGACGGCGACCGCAAAAAAGCGTACAATAAAGAGCGAGCAAAGGAAAATTAAAGAGGACGAGGTCTGGTAAAATCCGTCGCAATTTGTTCGCTCTCGCAAATAAATTTAGCGCGTTTTACACATCGCCTGACAGAAATTTTCACACGAAATATAAAGCGTGCAATTTCGTATGGCACGGGATAATTCAGCGTGACGCTTCTTGCACATAACTCACAATAAACAAGCAGGCAATTTAAATAATTCAAGTTTAAGAAATTTACCAATTTTTCTTAAATTCCGGTTGAAACGTCTCATTTTCCAACAATTTCCCAACTAAGTAGTGGCAGAACAGTGCCAAGTACTACTTATACAAGTGCAAGTACAAGTACGCTTCATAAAAATACAAGTAGGTACAAGTAAAAATCCATGGATGGTACTTAATTATAAGTACAAGTACTTTTTGCACTCAAATGTCATTAAATGCAGTAAATATAATCCATTCCTTATCTATTTGTTATCGCAGTAAGGCTAGTGAGAATGTGGTACTCATGTATGTAACTAAATTTTGATAGTGAATGTCATGTCGATATAGATTTTAAGGTTATTCCGAAATAGGCAATGCTGCGATATTTTCCTTTCATCACGAGATGTATCCACGTCCAAATTCACATACATAAATTATAATTTATTTTAATTTTGGCTGGGTTACTTTTCAAAGCTATTTCTTTGGTCTATCTGATTTGAATGGTAATAATTTGGCGTATGTTAAAGTGACATCAAATTAAATTTATCTAATTTAACATGATAGCCAACTTACTAGCTTAAAATCACGACCTACTGCGATAACAAATAGATAAGGAACGGATAACACAAGACTTTATAAGTACTAACATAATGGCGACAGGAAAAGTATATAGTACTACAAAAATAAGAATATTCTTGAGAATTTTTATTATAAATTTCACTTACAGTCTGTTACAGTTATTCAAAACGACATATACAGCGTGATTCATAATGGGTGTCCGACCTGTTAGGAGTGTATTTACTACGGTTACACAAGTACGAAATTACAAGAAATAAATTTATCAGAAGCATTTCAAAAATTTAACGCTTTTGAATCCCAAATTGAAACCGTTAGAGTATCACTGACAACTATTTTTAGAATGTGATAGGTACAATGTTTATAAATACCAATATGAATAGCTTGTTGCCGCCGCCACACATTTTTATAACGACAATAAATTTCTGTCTTTGTCTGCATTCCCAAACACGTGTCTGCAATACTTGAATTGCCCGTCATAAATCTCTCGGGCATTTTAGAATTTTATTCAAGGGTAAATGATTTTGTTAGTTAGATCAGTTATTCCAGTGCCAACGAACCAATTTACATGTGCATCTTCAATTACTTTTATCCTAAAAACTATGCACCTAAGATCCCCTATTCATATAAACTTCTTGCTTTATTTGTTCATGTACTACGTGGGGTTAACAGGTCGCACACTTATTATGAATCACGCTGTACATTTAAAAAAATCTTGAATAATATATCAAACAAAGCAAAACAACAAGCAACACAGTATAACTAGCCTAACGCCTTCCCGACAAGCTTAGAGGGCATGGGACTTGAAACAATTCGTAACTATTTCTCTGGCCTCTTGATTTTCTCTCCTTTTTCCTCAGATCTGGCGTTGTGTTAGGGAAAAAGGAAAACGTTTAAAAATAAACGAGAAACTAGGGAAATTTTACTTCTTTGTTTGTACAGAAATCAATTTGTCCTTCTATAATATTTCATATGAATTTTTTCCCTAATTAAGAAATTAATCTGAAATTACAGTCGCGATCAAAAAAAACGTGACATTTTTTTAAACGTCAATTTTCTAATACTAAAACTCTTGCTGGGTGGTTGTAATTATGAACTGATACTTACGGATGACAAACAATAAATATTACTGTTTGTCATCCGTAAGTATTAGTTTATGATTACAACCACGCAGCAAAAATTTTAGTATTAGAAAATTAACGTTTAAAAAAGTGTCCCGTTTTTTTCTGGCCGCGACTGTAAATTTGCTGTGAATTTTATGTGTCGGTAATGTAGATCACTATACTAGACTTGTTGTGTTTACATATTTTTAAACCTTCAAGTTCAACGACAAATGTCCATAGGTAAACGCAGACCGCAAAGTCGTGAAAGTTGTAGTAAACTATTAATTGACGCAGCTTTTTATTTATAATAAACAGACTAAATAACGAAAATTTAAAAGGAATTTTGCATTCTACAATTCTTTAAAAAAAAAACAACTTTAACTGTATTCTCATCCTATGATTAATTTAATAACAAGTTTCACATTAAATTGACATAAAACTATATCGTTTCTTGTTTATTTTAATCACGACTTTAGGTAAACATAGGGGCGTAGATAAGGGGAGGGGGGCGGCCGGCGGATCCGAGCCTCCCCCTATAATGTTCTGTGTAATTCATACAAAATAAGTTTTTCGTATGGCGTTATTTTTTGTTCGCTGTTTTACATTTCATAAATAAAATGTCAAATAGAGTCCGTGCTTGTTAAATTTTTTTTTGTGCACCCCCCCCCACCGAAACAAGTTTCTATCTACGCCACTGATTAAACACAACTTTAATCATAAGATCAGAATACGGCCCACATCTATAGTTAGATTTTTTTAATTAATATCAAAGAATTTGTCGTTGGTTTTATTTTTAAATTCTAAAAAAATATATTTTTTAATATTTGTGTATGCAAACTCTTTTCATTTCTTATGTTATTTCTATGGGAAACATATTTTTCATAACCGATCAAAATGTCATGCCAATTTCTCAGCACGGATTTGTTTTTAAATAACATGCAAAATGTCTGGGGAAATTTGGAAACTTTTAGTAAATTTTTCTGGGGATTAATATTTTATTCACCTGCATTCTTATTCCAATTTTTTTTTTGTAGAACATCTTCCTACACTTTCCTGTTATACACGTATCCTATTTTCTTCGATTTTCTCTTTTAAAGAAAAACATACTAACTGAAGTCCACGTTTCCATTTACGCTTGGTCTATCCTACCCTTTCCTTTCTTCGCTTTTCTGGAACGAAAAAAGCCAGAATTATCAACGAAATAATTAGAGGTGGGCGATACGGGAAATTGTGTATCGAATTTCGATACAATTTCTGTATCGATACGTATCGATATATCGAATATCGATATGTATCGAGTATCGGCTACCGATACGTATCGATATGTATCGAAATATCGAATCGATATGTATCGATATATCGATACGTTTCGAAATATATAAGATTGAAATATTGAACAGAGGCTTAAAAATACGAGATGAAAAATAGAGCTGGAATAAGTTTAAATAATAACGCCGAATATTCGACCATATAAATACAAATAAATAAATAAAATCTTTAGTTAGTCTGTAATTCGATATTTCAATACGTGCCGGTATATCGATATTCGATATTTCGATACGTATCGACATCCGATATTTCGATACCTACGTATCGATATTTCGATATGTATCGGTATTCGATATCCGATATTTCGATACGTATCGATATTCGATACGTCGATACAGCTGAAAATGTGTATCGACACAGCTGGCGTATCGATACGTAACGATAGGATCGATACATCGACCCAGCCCTAGAAATATCCTCTTGGAATTTACCTAATCCATATCTGCTTTGTCTATGAAATAAAACTAAATTATTAACGAAATAGACTTTAACACTCGATATATCCAGGGCCGTCCTTCTAACTGACGGCAGTAAGAATTGTGGGACCTTAGGTATAGAGTACGGGGGCGCCTGTGTGGTCCCCATATGAGCGGCCCTGGGTATATCAATAGAAGGAAAGAAAAAAAGTAAAAGTAAATAGCACTTACCTACTCAAGTTGAACTTTAAAACATTTTCTTAACTGTTGTCCTCTATCCACTTCAATCGTTCAATCTGAAAATGGACGCCATCTTATTGAATTAACCAATCGCGGACGACTTTATTTTCTTTATTCCCAAAAAATTAATATTTCTGGTCTTTTTCATACAATTTCTTATATCATCTTCTCAATTAATAATTGTCCTTTTTTTGGCTGAATGATTTTCAAATTTGTTGTAAATAACTCTTTTTTAATACAAAATAAGTCGCAAATGCGTTTTGGGTTCGAGGCTAACATCTGTGACGTCAGAGGCGATGCATTTTGGGTGCGAGATTAATTATTACGAAATTTCAGATAATTCGTGAAAAATTAAAGTTTGCGGACTGGTTCTTATTTAATTTTCTTAATTTAAGTGTTGTCCTTTCCTTTGGATTTAAAAAAAATGCAAATATTTTATTAATTAAATTTTTAAAATACAGAGGTCGAGATTAACGGAAACGTCATTTTGTTTGTTTGCCGCCATCTTCACGTCTACCGTTTTGACTGATGCGGTGATGCGCTTTTGACAACACAGTTGGTTTTAAAAATGTTTTATTCGCGTAAGTAAACTTACTTATTTAATATTTTAATCACATAATGCAGTTAAAAATGTACTCATTAAGAATATAAAGTGATAAGTAGGAAATCGCTAGCGAAGCTGACGCGTTGATAATCTCAACATCTAAAATTACATTCAGTGGCACTTAAAGATCGTCAAGAAACAATTTTCCGATAAAATCTCCACCCTGGAAATTCCTTATTACAGCGAAGTTAATTTGCCTGTTCCAGTTTTTGTGCGATGCGATGGAGCCCCTGCTCGCGTGGCTGTTGCTGGGAGGGTTGCCTCTGGTGTTCTGTAACCCGGAAGCCAAGCGACTTTACGATGATCTCTTGTCAAATTATAATCGTCTCATACGGCCCGTTGGCAACAACTCCGACCGGCTCACCGTTAAAATGGGCCTGCGCCTCTCTCAACTTATCGACGTGGTAAGTTTCCCCATAAACTATGTCTATACCTATAATAATAACGTACTGCCCCTTCACATAATTAATTTGGCATTCAATTTGGGTTCTAAGCTACTAAAATTAATGGTCCGCATGTATAGGGTGTCCCAAAAATTAATTGACAGACCATAACAATGGTGCTGTTTTATTATAAGAAGATATGGTCTGTCGAAATACAATCATTTCCTCTACAATTCTTTAAGCCACCTTATGACTCATAATTATAACTATAGAGCGGTAGAATTATATCTTCCAAGGTTATCGGTTACTGAAGTGCAGTGCGTCGAATCGGTCAGAGGTGTCGTAAAAATTTGTCGTCGTAATTTGTAGGTTATGGAAATGGTATGCGCTTATCCCACCGCGCGCAATTTAGTACGCCTCTAACCGATAACCTTGAAAAATATAATATTTCCGGCATTTCCGCCCCTTACTTATGGTTATGACTTAACGTACTCATAAAAAGTTAATTACAAATTGTCTTAAACCGGAAGTGTGAGGGCCAGTTTCATAACGCAAACCTAAAGGAGACTTTAAAATTAAAGTCACATTCTGATGTGTAAACAAATGTGTTTTCATATTTGTTTTGACATCTGAAAGTGACTTTAAATTTAAAGTGTCCTTTAAATTTCATTATGAAACTGGCCCTAAGTAGGTTTTCCTATTTTGATTAATAACAGAGCACACAAAATCATTTAATTAATTAATATAGCAAAACCGGTAATGAACGTATAGTTAGTTGGATGCATCTCGAACTTAGAATTGAAACCAATTAATTTACCTACCCACCTTCAAATTACCACCACCCCTCCAAAACCTTCAAATTGCGATCACATGTGAATGATGTGGCATTCCTAAAATTACCTGCATATTAAACATTCAATCAAAGTGATATTTGCAAAGGAGCCTAAAACGGTATCTTCCACTTAAAGATAATTAATGAACGCGGAAATTGCAACGGCAATATCTCGTAATTAAAACCAACTTCAAAATACGTCAGTGCCTAGCTAATTTAGTTGACGGTTCGAAACAACTATTTATTTTGCCGATTTGAAGCGACTGCCGAAATTAATTCGCTTCAGTTTCAGAAGTTGGTGTAGTTTCTAAGAGCCCGCTCGATAAAATCCTTATGCAAATCTCCTCTCGTCCTTTCTGCTTTAATTAATTTTTTGTTCTCGCGCTTTCGAGCTTTGCCTTACGTTTTTTTTTGTTGTCGACACGATTTTGAATAAATAAAATTTGCGAAAGAACTCTGCGTGCAGGTTGTTCATTTAAACTTGGAAGTGTTCTTTAATAACTGCACTGAACCAAAAGAAAAGTAATAAAATCGGACTTATCAGTTCGGTTCTATATTCAGGTAAAGAATCGATCAAATTTGTACATATTGTCACGATGTCATTATCTGGGAAAATAAGTAAATTAAAATTCGTTTCGTAATTATTGCAATTGTGTGCATTTCAAAATTATGCAGGATCAGCAGCCATTAAACAATTAGTAGGTCAGCCGCGTTACACACGCTCGCATTCCACTTACGCAAGCTCTACGAAATGTAAGCATGTATGTTCACATTAAGATTGACGCAATTAGAACGTTTCTAAGAAACAAATTTGGCAAGGGTTAATTGATGCTGACACTTTTAGAACTTTGTACCTTGGACCGAACCCCAGCCACCAGGACAAAAGAATCGATTGTGACGTAGATTTAAAAATGTATAAAAAGGTAGGAAACCAACCCGCATGAGATAGTAGTAATTAAGTCAAGTGTAGAAGTAAGAAGTAGTAATTAAATAAGTGTCGGATAGTGATTAGTAATTTAGAAATGCGTGGGAAAAGCCAAGCGAGTGACTCTATGAGCCTCCCTTAAGTTAAGTAATTAAGTTTAGAATTATTAAGTTTAAAGTTTAGTTAAAGTTAAAAGAACTTAAAATAATTAAAGTTGAAGAGAAGTTAGAATAAAGTTTAAAAAGAGGACTTAGATAGATTAAATAAAATTAAATTAAAGACATGACAATATTAAAATCTCGATTCTTTTTCTCGAAATGTGGAAGTAATTCGTAATCTGTTGAGGCGGGGAGGATAATAATAATAATGTAAGATCTGGGCTTAAGGGTTGTAAAAAAGAATTATCAAAACATGGAGGGAGGTTCAAGTGATAGGAATTCTAAGGCTACGTTGTATAAAAGGTTTAAGCCAGGATTAACTTTAATCCTAGGTTAGAATGTGACACATGTTATGACGTACAGCATTTTGTGTGTCACAATCTAACTTAGGATTAATTTTAATCCTGGCTTAAACTCTTTATACAACGCAGCCTAAATCTTTGACTCCGAACAAAACTCTACACAATAACCGACAACAATTATCTTTTACTAAATTTCTCACTCTTTTTACCCAAAATTTTGCCAAACCAAAGGAGACACAAGTAGCAACTTCTTTGTTTTAGCGTGTCTGGAATTAGTCTGTAGATAGCCAGGAACCCACCCTTCATACATGACATGAATTTTGGCCCTTTCTTACCAAACCATTACTTTGAAACTGTACTTCTCTCTCTCTCTCGTACTTTTAAAAATTAAAGGTTCTCAAATTCTACTTTCAAATTACTGTCAGTATAAACAGAAAATGATATCAAATAGAATGATATTGAACAAAGTAGGATATAATATAAAATGGCATGAAACACTCGCGCAAAGAATTTTTATTCTTTGCTACCAAAAACCGAAAACAAAGTTTTAGGGATAAATTAATTGATTATTCACGAAAAGCAAACCGGACTTTGAAAAGAAAAATCAGCGACGAGAGCAACGAATCAAATTGAAAAAGACTTTACCGGGAACGGAACTCCCGTTTTTCCTCCCTACGTAGACTTTTCAAACCTTCCGTATCAATTTTGGGATAGATGGTTAGCGTCACGTGAACCAATTAAATTTGAAATTTCTGTCCCGCGCGAAACTTCTAACCGAAAAGTAGGTTCCGTGTGATTTTTTTTTCATGCAACGCAAGCAAGCTAAGCTGCTCTCTTCTTCATTTGACGATTCTGCCAGAAAAGTATCGAATTGTTAACTCATCCGTTTCTGCCGGCGTCAGTGGAGATAAGAGCGAAGCTTTTTCCTGCGTAACTCTATACTCGACACGTTTCTAAATCACGTCGGAATTTTTTATCTTTGCATCATGCCAGCCAGCCAGGCCAGCAAATTGTGCCAGTGACTTTGAAGTTTCTACAGCACCGCCAACTAAGCTCTTGGAGGAGAGAGGGTTCAAAGTAACCTCAATAGCAAGGGATGGACAAGTTCAATACAATAAAAGTCACCAGCTGAGCACACTTGTTTTTATTTGTCAAGCTCAAAATTGGTAAAAATAAGAAAAAGGTTTAATTACAAATGTTTAGTACGACCCAGACGGGGTCCAATGAATCGAACAAGAAATGTAATTAAATAAACTTTGTTATCAAGCAAACAATCAAGTTAGTCTTTAGCCGATCAGCAGATCTGCTCTTCGTTCACAACAAACCCTTAAAGTAAATAACGAAAAGCTCTTGATTAACAGGAAAAATTAAATAAATAACAACGCCACATTAAAGTGAGTCGACAAATAAGTCAATAAAATTAATTAAAATACTTCCGACCTTGTAACCAAAAATCTAGCGTCAAGGCAAACAGCTGTCAGTAGTGAGAGAGCGCCCTCCAACGAAGGTAAATGCAGTCAATGACGTACTTCGACGCAGTTGTTACATCACCAAGAGGCGTCGTGTTTGCAAGTCGGTCGGGTCCACTTTCACGGACGAGGGGTGGGCCGGGATGCCGAGGATTTTATACGTTTCAAACTCCGATTTCGGCTTTTTCTTCCACCCAAGGGATTGACGACGTTCTCAACCGAAGTAAAACTACCACTAAAAGCCTAGTAGAGGAGAGAGATACGCGTTACCAACAGAACATACGCACAAAATTGCCAACAAGACCTACCTGTCCTTTGTCCTACAAACAGGCCTTAGAAAAGCTTAATAATGAGCTTGAATTCACTCGGAGTAGATTCCGTTTGAGGCTTCAATCACAAAATTCACAAATTGTCATATTGGTTCCTCTAAACTATTCTTTCTTTGTACTTTTAAGTAAACGTCTTATCTTTTCATGAAGTAAAATATTCATGGTAGAACTTGTAAAGAATGAGAAATACATGAGGATGACTTTAATGTCCTCCGCCGTTTCCATTTAACGACCCGGCGGCTCTGTCATTTCGTTTAACTCGTAGATAACGCCACGCATTAGCAGATAGACTGGGGGTTGTACTTCAACCGGATTATCTGCATCGTAACGGCTGGCTTACGTCGGGCAAACGCCAATTTGCTTTCCGTTCGTGTCAGTAAATCCAGACGCCGGAATTAATGTGTTCCGGTTCACCGGGCGTTTCAAAACGAGTTCGGGCCACTCAGATATTTATGACAAGTTCCATTAAATACTCCACTTAGAAGAAACGGATTTAACTTGTCCGATAGTGGCAGACTTCTGTTTCACAAGCAACTGTTTTCAAGCGAGAAATGTCTTGCTAAAAGAATGACCAAATTTGGTTATGTGCTAAATCAACGTTTTTAAAGTACGTAGAAAACTAAAGCTCTCTAGTTTAATTAAGATTTACGAACTAAATAATAAAAGTAAGAAGTACAGATGTTGTCCTGACAATCAAAACCAAGCATGAACGAAGTTATAAAAAAGTAGTAAAGACAACAAAGGATGATAAAGCTTGGCATATAAAAGAAGTAAACTTAGTGCTTGTGGACTCGAGATGATTTAAGGAAATTCTAATATAATATGTTCTAAACATTAAACGAAACAATAAAAAAATGGCAACTGACAGATAAGTACGACGCTAAGAATCGAGCTACATCATACAAATCATCATCACCGGTCAGTCGAGAAGTCAGCGCTTAGGTTGAGGCCTTCTCAAGGTTTTAATTCACGGCTGCAAAAATCAATCAACCAAAGCTTCCCGTAAACAATCCTTCGGAATTGTCAAGGAAGGAATACGCAAATTCCGAGTAATACGCTTTCAGTTCCGCATGACTCATATGCCAAGGCATAATCTTATAATTCCCCCGAAAAACGTCCTCGGATGAAACTCCTTTGAATTGTCGACGAGCTGATCATTAGATCATTAGTGCGATAGCTAATCAGAAGTCTCGTTTTATTGTGTAAGTGACCAAGCCATGTAAGTTACCCCTAAATATATGTAAGTAAATGTTTCGTTATACTGAGCTATGACTCTTATTTCTAATACTAGAAACTCATAAAGTTATCAAAATTATTACGAGTTTATAACCCTTAAAATACGTTAAGTATTTTATGAGTTTAGAATAATTTGAAACGTTCTATAATAACTACGTATAAGAGCCTCTCTAATGGTAATGACAAAGGCTAAAGAAAACAGCGGCACTAACGTGTACAGACGAGGCAGACGTTTTACTACTGCAGTTTGCAGCCACTGAAGATTTTATAGCTGCAATCCGTGTTTAAATTATTAAATTTGTTAATGAAATTTCCCGATGTTCATGCTAAAGCACGAATAATTAAATTATCCAGACTGTATATGCAAATAGGCTAATTGAATTACTTATGCTTAAACGACGAATATTATAACATTAACACGTTTTAAAATATCGAAAGTATAAAATGAAAATTTAATTTAAAACCTAAATAATAATAATAATTGGTAATAATTTCTATTGTACCGAGAGCTTTTATTAATTTGCAAATGATCTGCGATTTAAATATAATGTGATTTTCGAATGTGAATGTGTGTATTTTGCCAGCGATCAAACTGCTCACGCTCGAGTTCACTCTTGCGTAAATTTTTGATGCAGTTGAATCGATCGTGTGAATAACCAGGAAGTTTTGCGATTCTCCAGGAAATGCTCTTCGCCCGACAAAATTGACCTACCCGCTCTAATTAACATTCCGCCACCATATTTGCCTGCTTTAAAGCTGACTCGGCTGGCTTTATTAGATTTGTACAGCGAAGTTTCAAGCTCCGCACAACTAATTATCGTCGTGCCTTGCAACCGCTGTTGTTCAATACCAGGTCGTAAGGGAAATAAAGTCAAGAAACAGGAATTTTGTATAACTTATTTAATACGTCTTTGTATCAGAACGAACTGTAAAATAATCACATAATAACGTCATTATTTGCATTACTAAAATAAAAGTTGGCCTGAACAGGCCAACCAGTCTGGCAGAAAAAGATGGCTGGTTTACCTTGATGATGGCCGAAGCGTACGCCACAGGGCGCCTTGGCTTCAGGGCAACGAAATCGGTATAAAGGGGACTGTAGTTACCATTTTCGTTCCCACGGCGGGCGCCCTCCTGCGATTTTCTCACTCGTTGACACAAAATTCCACAATGACCGACCAAAATCCGTTTACAACGTCGCCATCATACTTTTTAACAAAGGCGTACCACGAGGGCGATCGTCGAGTCGCTCTTACTCGCCGGAATTCGTGAAACGTTACAACGGTACAAATGGGGGGAACCAATTGAGAGTATATTAAACCAAGACCAAAAGCTTAGATAAAAGGGAACACAAATTACGAACCGATCGTCGCATGGGCAACACTAAAAAAATTATACCTGCCGTAGATGCAACGAAACAGGCTTAGACAAGCCTCGAAGAAGGCTTCCGTTTTTGTCGCAAGCAATGCCACATCCGAGCCCAAGAGCCCGTTTACTTTTCACTTTCAAAACAATCCCGTTTAATGAAAAGTTTGCACAAACTGAGAGGGACTCATCATACTTTTCAACAAATGCATACCACGAAAACGATCGTCGAGCCACTCTTACTCGCCGGAATCCGTGAAACGTTCGGTACAAATGAGGGGAACCAATTGAGAGTATATTAAACCAAGAGAAAAAGCCTAGGTAGAAGAGAACACAAATTACGAACCGATCATCGCATGGGTAACGCTTCAAAAAATCGTACCCGCCGTAGATATAACGGAACAGGCTTAGACAAGCCTCGAAGAAAGCTTCCGTATTTGTCGCAAGCAATGCAACATCCGAGCCCAAGAGCCCGTTTACTTTTCACTTTCGAAACAATCCCGTTTAATAAAAAGTTTGCACAAACTGAGAGGAACTCATCATACTTTTCAACAAATGCATACCACGAAAACGAGCCACTCTTACTCGCCGGAATCCGTGAAACGTTCGGTACAAATGAGGGGAACCAATTGAGAGTATATTAAACCAAGAGAAAAAGCCTAGATAGAAGAGAACACAAATTACGAACCGATCATCGCATGGGTAACGCTTAAAAAAATCGTACCCGCCGTAGATATAATGGAACAGGCTTAGACAAGCCTCGAAGAAGGCTTCCGTTTTTGTCGCAAGCAATGCCACATCTGAGCCCAAGAGCCCGTTTACTTTTCACTTTTAAAACAATCGCGTTTAATGAAAAGTTTGCACAAATTGAGAGGAGCTCTCCGTACGGCCTGCTTACAACCGAGTAACAACTTGGACTGAAAGGAATCTCGAAACGTCGCGTCGGTCAACGCGAACGGTTCGCGGGGATCGAGGTGAGAGATCTATTGGCCAATGACAGGCCTGTAATGCTTCCTACTCTCGACACGGGCCGGTCTCATTTTAAAAGAATGGGGTCGTTCAGACTCGTATAACGTTTTAATGCGAGATTTTAGGACTAGTCCAAGTTACGAGGTTAAACTTACAGCGTAGCTACACCCTTGTCAACATCACAGCAATATGTCCAACGATTTTAAGTGTCAATGAGGTTACGTTTATATGTCTGAACCATATGCGATTTTTAAACACATGCTCCGACTTAACAAAGTCCTCAGTCGGCAAATGTTGACAAAGCAGCAGCTTTTTTTTTCATTCGTGTGTGGCGAAGGAGAATTTGCATCAAACTATATGTACTAGTTTACACGGCAGGCCCTACGTTCATGTTAGAAAGAGAAAACCATGGCCTTGTTGACCCATTTTTTTTTAACCAACGTCCTTTACGTAACGCTTTCGATTGGGATCTTATAATTTGGTCGCCTATTTCTAGAACACATATATTTTTCTTCTTTGCATATTAAAATCTAATTCAACAATAATTCTAATGCAATAACTAATTATTTATTAATTACGTATAATAATAATAATTTCTTGGATAAAACGTGAAAAAAGAATCTTGAAACTTTCTTTATTGCAAACGATTTTAAAAGGCAAGTGAAAGATTCTTCTTACTTTAACAATTCCGGCAAGCCAAAGAGAAACTTCAAACTCGCGTTACTTACTTACCTGAAGCGTTTACAACAAACTTTACTAACTATAATACAATACAAGTACTCCAAAATGCTCGATGCTTCTGGATATTTGATAGAATGTTAAACTCTCGACAACGCCTTACACCGTTGAAAGATTCGATCAATGAAATATTAATGAAACGAAATCCGTGGAATTTACCTTGAATGGTTTCTATTATGGGTAAGAGCTCTTTCAGTAATCTGTCAAAACTTCATGGCACGCGAAGTGGATTGAACAAAGGCTTTGCGAAAGCATATATTAGGTTTCAGATACAGAAGGCGAATACAAAAATGTATATTGGATACTGAATGGTAATCAACGGGGCATAAATATTTATGTTTCCCTATTCTTTACAATACAAATTAGACTTTACGTTGGGGAATGTAACCTTACGTTTTAATGTGGTTTTAATACGCCGCCCTGGATAATTTCCTTGGAAAAACACTCCCGACTTAATAAATGTTGACGACATGCTTAGTTTTACAGCCCTCTTTATTATTCAAGCACCCTTTCACACAGCCGGCGCTACAAAAACTTTCCACATGCTTCAGAGCAGACGGTGGAAATGAAAAACTGTGCCCCAGTTCGTTTTAAAGTAACGCAGAGCCCAATCAATTTGATTTAAAACTCATATTAAGAAGATAGTTAAGGTTAAGAAATCCATTTGAGATCAAGTAAAAAAAAATATCATTTCTAGATCAATGAGGACGCGTTAAAACTAATTTCATTAAAGAAGAAGAAATGATCTGACATAAACGAGAGTCCCACAGGGCTCAATACTTGGACCAGTAGAAGGAATTTACTCCACCTTGTTACGTTATAGAAAACGTTGGTTCCCAAAAAGAAAGAAATTGTCCTTTTTTAAGTGTGCGTCCCTCACGTCAAGGTGTAAAGGAAATATAGTTAACATAGTTATGTTATAAGGGGGTCGCCACCACGTTACGTTTTCCCTTATATCGAGCACTCGCTTGCAGGGCGAACGAAACATAATAATTAATTTAAATTTTACATTACCTCGCCTCTTTGCACCACACTCGACCAAGCGCCGCCCCCAAGGACCGATTCAGAAGTCACAAAAAAATTCACCAAATGCATTAAACTAATTATTATACTATTAATGAATACTCTGGAAACTGCCTGTCGACTGTTTCCGACTATACAACTCATTGATTAACCACTAATCAACTACTGCCCATTTGATTTACAAATTTCTCTTTTATACCACCCGCGCCGGATACCACAAAGTGCGTTTCCAAAGGTTCGGGTCCGAAGATGGATTTTCCAAAATTGTCAGCGTCACATTTAATGAATGAAATACGAACTGTTGTGTAGCATTCTTAAGTAAGTTCAAACAACTTGGTTTTCATTTGTCAGCATGGAATTCCCTCTATTAAAACGTTAATTTTGCATAAGTTCCATCGACCGAAAAATAATTTGACCTGCAAGCTAAGCAGACGTCGGTAATTCATGCTAGACAACTTCCGCGGCGATTAAGCCTGCGTCGATGACCGTACTTGTGAAATGCTAACAAAACGATTTTGTCAATTAAGCCTAAAAATCCGTGCGTTAAATTTAGTGTAACTCCAAAAGTAAAAACGAATTTAGCAATATTCAAAGAAGAAGTGATTGACTTCAACTAAGCAAGTTTCTGTTCTGTTAGACGTTTTTATTAAAAAAAAAAAACCAACGTCGTACGAAACGAGAGGCGTTACAGAAGTTGGCCGACGAGTGTAAATCCAATTACATCAAATTCTGTCGATAAAGTTCAAATTCTTTCTGTAAGATGTCCTCAGAATCGTGTTTATATAACACGTTGCGACGTGAAATTGCTGAAATTACTTGAAAAAGTTTCAACGAGTCATAAATTCTCGTTCATATTGTGTACCTCTTTGATCGACGTGAGTTTTTTCAGACGTGAAACGTTCGTGATGGGACAAAGTAATCCTAAATCAATTACAAACTCTGAAAAAACTATACTCAAATCTATTTCTGATGCGAATTTGATTGAAATGTAATTGTAATGCAAATCTAATCGAAATGCGGTTCTAATTGCAAAGTGTTCCCTGTTTTAATTTTCCATTGAGTGATGATGAAAAAGATCGACGCTGATACGTGTAAATAAACCTCGTCTTTTTTTACTATCGCAGAAATTCTGTTATTGTCCTTTTTTTCTGTTTGTTTTACTTTTTGAACTCGCCTTCTATTTGATGTCATGGCTACACAAGAGGCTTGTGGATGGTCTTGACAATGGCTGCACAAGAGACTTGTGAATTCTCTTGACGATAGCTGCACAAGAGACTTGTGGATATTCTTGACGATGACTGCACAAGAGGCTAGTGAATATTCTTGACGATGACTGCAGAGGAGACACTGAGCTGGAACGACTAGCGTCCTCGCTTTTATAGGGCTTTTTATAGCGGGGATGAAGTAACTTTGTTTCATTGGTCTGAATGTGTAATCGAATCACCGACGATTAAGCTTTTCTGTCAAACTAACTGTAAAACTAATGCCAAGCTCTGGTCTTTTTGATAATACTTTTATAATGCGGGTCCTTCTTGTTAAACAGAAAAGGATGCTTCTTACTTCCTCTATAATTTTCTCACTTTGTGTCATAAAAGTAAGGTTAGTGATTATTGCAATAATGATAATGTTTCTTTGAGAAAGCCGCACAGGTTTTATGTACATTTCTCCGCAATAATAAAAACATTCAGCCACTAAACCTCGCCTACAAGATCATAAAAGTGCTCTGCTTTTATTAAGTTTCTGATATCTTTGGCGAACTTGGATTATGAACTCGACCTCCCGTTTTTATTTCCTCCGCGGGCCTTCCCCCGTCACCAAACATAAAAGTACATCGTAAATAAAGCAAACACAGAATCCTTTTCTGCTCACGGCTACCTTGCATAATAAATCTCGTCGCACTTTTATTGCCCTGCAAGTGATATAAATGGCTCTCCCCTTTTTCAGAACTTGAAGAACCAAATCATGACCACGAACGTCTGGGTCGAACAGGTGAGATAAAAATTCGGTTTCGGTTTTCGGGCGTAATCAATTTATGCGTGCTCGCCATTGCAGGAATGGAACGACTACAAGTTGAAGTGGAATCCGGAGGATTATGGCGGAGTGGAGACCCTTCACGTCCCTTCCGAACACATATGGCTTCCAGATATCGTCCTTTATAACAAGTAAGGCCGAATGATAACAATTGAATTCGGCGAGTTAATTAGCGAGCCTTCTCATTTACATTGCCGCAAATATTTGAAATGGAATGCGTTCGATGATGGACTGTAAATATGAAATATGTACACTCGAATTCTATCATAATTCACCATTTGGAATTTGTAATTAATACGGAGTGATTTGTTATAGTGCGGATGGAAACTACGAAGTGACCATAATGACGAAGGCCATCCTGCACCACAGCGGAAAAGTCGTGTGGAAACCACCGGCCATCTACAAATCATTCTGCGAGATAGACGTAGAGTACTTCCCGTTCGACGAGCAGACGTGCTTCATGAAATTCGGGTCTTGGACCTACGATGGATACATGGTAAGAAAAAGCATCCCCATTCCAAAGTATTAATTTGGCATTAACATCCGGGGGACGCTTGCGAGATGTCTTTCGGTCGGGGGTGGGGGGGACGGTGATTGATGAACGGACGCAGATCGAAGCTGCTGATGGGTTTCGTCGCTCAACTTTTCTGTTACGTACAAACTCATCCATCAAATTGAATATTTACTTAACACTTGCTTGATATATCTTTATTAAATAAGTTTGTCGCATGCGTTTTTCTATTTTGTTTAAAATTATTTTACCTACAGCAAAATATGATGAAACACGAAACTGCTTACCTAAAAGTCTACAAGTCTACATGTACAAGCAAAACAGTCTTGTGCTCTTTCTATTTAAAGTAGAGTATACGAGCAGCGTGCACGACAATAAAAGACTGAATTAAAGAAGAAATGCGCAATTAGTAGTCAAAATGAGGGGCGTCAGACATTTACTTAAAACTTACCTGGGTTTTAATGAAAAGCCAAGCCTGGACAGGGTAAAAGAAGCTTTCCCTAAACGTTGGCGATGTGCCATATGAAGTTCTGACCACGTCGATAGAAATTCCCAGCAAGAACGTTAATCATTCACACACAACTAGGCGGAAAGTAACGCCGTGCAACAAAACGAAACGGGTTGACGCGGAGTAATCGCAGATGAGGTCAGCGCCGACCAATAGCAATCGTTAATTTTCCCATATGTCCAAATACGGAGTCGACGGACGGGTCGATTCCGGCGATCAATAATTTCGAGCCGGCGCCGCAATGCTTGGGGAGTCGGGGTTGCCACAATAAACTCTAAATTGGCCGAAATTGTGAAATGCTGCCAACTTATTCGTACGAGATTTCTGAAAGGTAACAAACGTGTAGGCAGTTCTAGAGTGATTGCTTGTTGAGCCATGTTGGTTGCCTATACATACATCAGGATGTAACAAAATTAAGGCGGGTCTAATTTGACATGTGATATTTTAATCCCACATCACGGCACATCTGTAAAAGAAAAACCATTGTTGAATTCTACGAAAATCAAAATACATTGTAACATTCTATGAACAAAAGAGCGACCTGTTTTTTCTCGTGCCTTTTCTCCAAACAAAAAGAAAAGAACTCGCTCGGATTGTTTTCACGTTTTCAACGTTTTAAAAAAGAATTCAATAATCCCAAGGAACAACACGTCGGGTGATACATTTTTAACGCAGCGTCGATTTGAATTTGATTCAACTCTGCTTGCTCCTCTTTTCCAGCAGCATCCCATTATAATATTTATTGAATCTATAAATAACTCTCGCTTTATAAAGCGACGTCTGCGAACGTGACTCCACTCCCGGATTACGTTCGATTCGTTCGACAAAGTAACCATAACCAGAGAGCCCTCCTGCGAGCGTATCTCGTTTGAAACGTTGCGAATCGACGATTTCCACAAGATGAGTCTGTGATTTTTCTGATCGGCGTTCTGCATACTGAAAGCCTCTTTAGTAGAAACAAAGAGAAGGTGGATGTCCGAAAATCAACTCGAACCATTCGAGTTCGTTATTAAATGTTCACAAATTAAATCGTGATTTACATAATTCCGGGTGTCATTTACCCCCTAATAAACAACAGCCTCCTCATAGCCACAGCTCGCTTCATCGGATTTATCTCGCTGCCACAAATCAAAATCAAACATTGGCTCCAATATAATGGAAGTCGTTAGCACGAACTCCACTAATTACCTGTGATTATTCGCCATCGGCACATGTTGCCTTGTTATGTC